>BRZM01000030.1:6312414-6778717 GCA_033238685.1 Lates japonicus
CCTAAGCCTAACATAAGTTAAAAGGCATAACCCTAACCATAACCTCTGGCTAACAGTGGCTTAAAATCATAACCCTAACCCTAACAGCAGTTAAAAGGCGTAACCCTAACCCTAAGCTCTGGCTGTAAGTGGTTAAAAAAAACTGTAACTGTAAACTGTAAAAACCTAACTTCTGGCTACAGGTGGCCTCTGGCTAATAATATTCTCTTTCATACAATATTGATCAGACCAGCAAAATATTCAGTGTTCAAAAGTATTTATTTGAGTACAACAACTTTATTAGTCCCACAGTTGGGAAATTCAGTGTTACAGCAGCAAAAATAGAAAAAGGCATGATATAAACAAGACAAGGTATAAAACAATACAATATATAACAATATTATATATATATAATATATAAACGATTTGAACAGTATTAACAGGCCTATATACACAGTAATAAAATGGATTTGAGTATTGGTATTGCACAGTTTGAAATGGCAAAATACCAAAATGAAATGACAAACACAAAATCTAACCGACAAACACTGTTTAGAGGTGTGACTCTGTGAATATGTGTGGAAAACAAAGGTAAGATGGCTGCTTTAAAATATTCTTTTATAGTGAGGTGTCAAAAACCATCAAAAAATGACTTAGTATAGTATAGTATAGCGTCAAAAATGGTCAAAAAATGTCATAGTAAAGTATGGCGTCGAAAACGGTCAAAAAATGTCAGTATAGTATGGCGTCGAAAATGGTCACGCCGGCAGATCAAAAACCATCAAAAATGTCATGGAAACTGCGAAGGTTGAAATGGTCAAATGTTCGCAGGGGTGCATATTATGAAATCAAACGGCCGCAACCGCCAGCACAGGCGAGCCAAAATGGTCAAAACGTCAGAAATGGGCATCAAAACCATCAAAACGTCACAGTAAACTGCGGAAAATGGTCAAAATGCTGGAATATGGGTATGTCGCTGGGGTGCACGTCATAGACAGGCGGCATCAGGCCACCGGGAAATGCCAGTATATTACGGCACTGCAAAATGGTCGCACGTCATAGTAATATTATGCAGACTGCAAATGTCAAACGCCGCAGGTTAGTATGACGTCAAAAAATGTCACAGTATAGTATGGCGTCAAAAATGGTCAAAAAATGTCATAGTAAACTATGGCGTTGAAAGTGGTCAAAAATATCATAGTATAGTATGGCGTCAAAAACCATGAAAAAATGTCATAGTTTAGTATGGCGTCAAAAATGGTCAAAAAATGTTATAGTATAGTATGACGTCAAAAAATGTCACAGTATAGTAAGGTGTCAAAAACCATGAAAAAATGTCATAGTATACTATGGTGTCAAAAATGGTCAAAAATTGTTATAGTATGACGTCAAAAAATGTCACAGTATAGTACGGTGTCAAAAACGGTCAAAAAAAAGTCATAGAGAACTATGGCATTGAAAGTGGCCAAAAATGTCATAGTATAGTAAGGCGTCAAAAACCATCAAAAAATGTCATGGTACACTATGGTGTCAAAAATGGTTGTAAAATTGGTTGTAAAACAAAAAAATTGTTATAGTATAGTATGACGTCAAAAAATGTCACAGTATAGTATGGCGTCAAAAATGGTCAAAAAAAGTCATAGCAAACTATGGCGTTGAAAGTGGTCAAAAATATCATAGTATAGTAAGGCGTCAAAAACCATGAAAAAATGTCACAGGATAGTAGAGTGTTAAAAACCATCAAAAAAAATGTCATAGTATGGCGATGAAAATGGTCAAAAAATGTTATAGTATACTATGGTGTCAAAAATGGTCAAAAAATGTCATAATACAGTAACGCTTCACAAATGTAAAAAAAAAAAATCATTTTATACTGTGTGGTCACTGTCAGAAAATGTCATACTGTCTCTCACATGTAATTTGATAATATTACAAGCAACAAGAATAGGAAAAGTTGTATGTAGTAATAGATGCATTTGAGGGATTATTAATTACTAAATTACTTATTATTATTAATTACTAAATTATTACTTAAACTGTCGTTCATTATTTGATTATATTTGTAATAAAGTTTCAGGACTTGAAGCTTTGGACAGTTTCAGTGATGAACATTCTCTGCATCACCTGAAGAGAACAACAAAAGTGGTTGAATGTCATAGTATAATAAGGCGTCAAAAATTGGTCAAAAAATGTCATAGTATAGTAAGTAATACTAATTAAAACAGAATTTACAGCAGCTTTAATTTGTTTCTATTTGTTCCAGACGAGAGGTTTTAAAGAGTCAAACTGCAGCTGAGACAATGACAATGACAGTCTTAACTCGACTGGAAAGAATAAACTAACACTGACCTTCTGGAAATGTCTTCACGTCTGTCTCTTCTCTCTGTGATTTAATGGTTAAAGTTTGAATCCTGTGGAGAAAAACACAACAAACATTAATACAAAGATGTGACTTTTAACACATCAAAATAAAAGCACAGAGAGTTTCTGGGTATTGAACTTCAAACTGTCAAAAGATAGAGAAGTAAAAGACACTAAATCTACAAAGAAACCTGAGTGTGGACTAACTGTTTCTGGAATAAACAGAACTAGTCCAAGAGTTAAATTTGCTTTCTACATGAAGACAGAAGAAGCTGCTCTGACTGAAGAACTGACTCCAAACGCTCCTGATATTCACACATCAGCAGTGGATGGAAATGTTTGTTTCTCCAAAGTCAGTTAAAAATTGAACTAAATTTGGTTGATAGAAGCCAAAATGAAGCAAAATGACAGAGTTTCTAGTGTGATACTGAACTGAATACGTTCTTTTTATGATTTACTGTACTAATGAGAGAGAGAGAGAGCTGATGTTTAAATTCTTCATTTTCTTTGAACTGTACATTCTTGAACTATGTAAATAAACTTTAATAATGAGTGAAGTCTTTTTCTGACAAACTATTCAGACTTCAGAGGCCTCTACAACCAAGGGAGTTTAGCCTACTCTGATTTAACTCGGGGTTATCAAGGAAAGTCGGGGTTGACAAACCCTGACTGCCTCGATCTGTGTTAAACGGTACAGCGGTGGTTAAGATGTCGGTAACTTGAGTCTGTGTTAATTTAATCGGAGTTAGTGCGCGTGAATAAAACGGGCGTGCACCGTATCTCTCAGATGAACAGCACACATTAATTCTGTCAGTTTACAGGGAATTTAAAGAGACTCTAACGACAAACAAAGGGAGACTTGTCAAATGTTCCCTGGATTCTTAATTTGTAATATAAGGACATGTAAAATATGTGATAATTTTTCAGCTACTTGGATTACAGTCAACACGTGGGTCACATTTCTGAGAATGACCTGTTACTCTCTGTTAATGATGTTCTGCCTGGAACACTCAGGCTGTATATGTATGAATGTAATGCTGTTATATTCAGTATGAACTTCATGTTAACAGTATTTCAGCCTCAGTGGAAACTGAACCTGGATCAAAACATTCTATGAAGTGCTACATATTCATATTTCCCATCATATGGTACGTAGGTATGTAGTCTACCATTTACAACAGCCTGTTGCATTATATTGTCTTTCAGGACAATAACGTCCCCCACCCCATTTAAAGGATTATTCAAATCGATAATATGCAACACTAATGATGCTAAATTCAGCTGTTTGACTGTGAGAAATAAAATTAAAAAAATCAATTGAAATCAATTGGAAATGGAAATACGGAGCATAAAAAAACACCATCCACTACATACTTAAATTACCATGGCAGCAGACCCCGGGTAAAACCTGTGAACATAAACAATTTAATCTCAGTGCCCTGTGTTGGACAGTAGATGTAAAGCTGTTTGTGAATTACCTGGAGGCCTCTGTCCTGGTCTCAAAGAACTCTTTCATTGTACGAAGACTCTGCGATCATGGACGAAGTGGTGATACCTGGAGGAAATAAAAAGAGAAATATACAAAGGAAAATAATCAATACACTATGACCTATTCCTCAACAGTTTAACCATGAAAACACAGATAAATATTTAACATTATAGCTGAACCAGAAGACTGTTCCTAACATTAATAATTCAGCTCAACACATTTTTTTCAGACTGAGTAAATCTTTAGGACATATACCTGTTTGGTTTGTCAGGTGAGAGCTGAACCAGTAAACCTGGAAAACACAAAAAAATCTAATTAATAAAGAAAACCTGAACAGTGTAGAAGAATACTGAAAACTAAACATTAGAAACCTTTGAGTTTTGAGGTGAATAAGTTATGTCACTAGAATATGACTTTGCTCATCTCAGACAGAAAAGTTATTTTTAAATAGTTTTTTATAATAATTTCTAACAGTAATCTCACCTGCTCTGTGGAGGAGCGCAGAGTTAAAATCTAGTTTTCAAGCCTCGGTTTAACACAAAACTGAGCTCAATAAAGTCTCAAGTCACAACAAACAAATTTCTTATCAATAATATATGCACAGGTGATCAATAGATGGTTATGGACAGATTACTCCCACAAAGCTACAAAGACACACATAACGACAAAGAGGCCATAAACTGATTTAAGACTGAGCACAACGACTGAAAATGTAATTAAACGATATCATTACAAGGTAATGCTAACGCTCTCTGATAATGCTAATGCTAACGCTAGCCGCTAACTGTTTGACTTACCTTCGCGCCGCAGGTGTGTTTAGTGTCCAGTCCCACTAGTGTTCGACAAAAAGCAGCTCCGCAGTTTGTTTTAGCATCCAGACCTTTCCGGCAACGACGTTTTGTCTGCACTGACAAACCGAAGCAACGGTTCAAACTTGGTTTAAATCTGTTTGCCCGACTTCGTTTCCCCGCCTCTCTACGCTCCGCCCAGAAAGTCGTGACCAATAACGAGACACGTCGTGGGCACTGACGACATACGTCCGCTAACATGGGCAGAAAACGCTGATTGGCCAATCGATTCTGGTCCGCCTAGCAACCACTTCTGATTGGTCTTAAAATACATCCACCATAAAGACGTATGATGTATTATAAAATCTGGCGTACATCTAATTATTAGAGCTGGATACCGGATCGATCCTATGTCATCCCTGCGCCACACAATATGGGTGACTGATGTAAAAAAATGTCATCTGCATAACAATGATGATAAGTTAAAAGTATATTAACACATATATTATTACTGTCGTTATTATTATTAGAAGTATTATTTGTAGTAGTAGTAGTATCAATCATGGATGGGTGATAGTACCAAGAGTGACAGTTGTAATCATAAAGTTAATCCGAATATAATTTTGTAGTTTTAACCATAATTAAGAAATCATATTAAAGTTGCGCCCCTCTGTTCAGATTTTCCGACAGCCCCTGAAGGCAGCATATTCTGTACGGAGACAGCGAGCAGCGGCGGCTCCCGGCGGAGCAGCGCTGCGATTGGCCAGAGCTGTAAGGAGGGGGAGGGCCCTTTCTTCCTCTCCTCCGCTGCTTCCCCTCTCCTCTCCTCTCCTCTCCTCCCATCCTAGAGGACAGAGCGATGCGGAGACAATAGGACGCAGAGCCGGAGGAGGCTGCAGGATGCTCGGCGCCGACACAACCGCAGACACACGGCTGCTGCTGCTCGGAGGCTTCTCACAGGACACCGACACCAGGCGTTTCTCCCGGCTCACCTGGCCTTAGTATGCGCTCAGATCATCCCGTGTGTTTACCAGCAGCCTGCGCGGACAGGGCGGACTCCGCAGCCTCCGTATGGGAACCAACTGAGGGGTGAGTGGCGGAATAAACCCGGATTGACGCTTCCATCTATCCTCACTTGCACCCTGACCAACCTGCATCTGACTCACCCCATGATGCAGCAGTCACTGTAATAACCGGGATGTGTTACACTCTGTTTTCTTGCATTCAGTGCACGATTGATTGGGCCCGTTGTGTGCAGCAGCACACACACTGAAAACAATGCTGTTTAACGGTGTGTTTGTTGTGTTATTTCATTTATCAACAGGAAGTTGCCTTTTACACTGTCAACAATATTTGGGGTGTAGTGGAATTTGTGTTATTGATCACAACAGAGCTTCTTGCACCTTCACCACAACCATGCATCCTTTATTTTGGGGGCAGCCAGGTATCTGCAGAAGCTAGTGTGTGTGTGTGTGTGTGTGTGTGTGTGTGTGTGTGTGTGTGTGTTTTCTCAGCACTAAGTGACAGTGATTTTCCTCAGAGTCAGTGCAGTCTGAGGACACACTGCAGGTGGGATTCAACATGACGTAGCCCCCCCCCCGCTGAGGATGTCTGGAGAATAATAAGAGACCATAATATTTACATCCTGACGGGTCAACATGCAGGTTTATATTCTGACCGGGCCCAAACAAAGTGCAGCCATTTTTCTGCCTCCCAAACTGTTTGTTTTCATCCAGAAAAACCTACAACTGATGAAATTCTTAATTATTGTTCAGCAGAAGTGAGGTAGGAGTGAGCCGCCTTTTATCTGGCTGCTGTTTTTTAAACTAATCCTCTGTTGCCTTATGTATTCTGAGGCGCTGTGGGAGGTTTCTTGTTGCCTACATGCATTTGAGTGCATTAAAAACCGTCACACAGCTGATCAAAGTGGGCTTTAAGCTGCTTGATTAAAAAAATATAGACAAGATACACACCAGCATGATGAGTCACAGATCACAATGTAGGTCACATAGTCGGTCCGGTGCTCGACAAATCCTCACCGACGGGCGTCTGGCTGGCAGCGGTGGTAAGTTTGGCTTGGGGCTTGTCCTCGTCACGTCATAATACAGCTTTGGGAGGAAAATGGGAGATGTCCTGATGTCCCTATAAGACAAAGTCACAAAGATAATTCAACAAATTTTTAAAAGCAAGTCACTGAGCTCCACTTTTAATCAGTGTGACACCAAACTCTGCATGTGTGTCAAAGAAAACCTTCAGTAACTCATTTATTAGTTTTTAATTAACTCAAATTTGTAGATTGCTAACATGATATGGTTTTATTATCTTGATACGTAGATAATATTTGACCAGTCCTGCTGTTAAAGAGTTTGACATTTTGGGAAACACCCTTATTTGCTGTCTCACATTAGTGTCTGCATGTTAAGATATAAAGCTGGAGCCTGGAGGCAGTTAGCTTAGCTTAGCCTAAAGACTGGAAGCAGGGGGAAGCAGTTTGCTTGGTTCTTTTCAAAGTAAAAAAAAAAAAACACCTACTAGCACCTGAGTTTTTACTGATTAACATGTTGTATCGTGTTTGTTAAATTAGTACAAAAACCAAAGAGAATTTGTGGTTTTACAGGGAGTAATGTGATTGGACTGTTTCTTACAGAGGCACAATGACGAGTGGAAGTCTCTGCGATTTGATCTCATAGAAGAAAACTAACTGAACTTTTAAAGGTTTCCTCCTGTTTACTGTCTTTATACTAAGCAGGGTTTTCCACAAGTGCACACAACATCCAGCTGGGTGACAGAAAGTAGTCAGAAACAACTCATTGTGTTTCATTTGTAGGTTCAGATTCCTTCAGTGTTCATAGTTCAGGAGGTTTTTACCAGGAGCTGAATTATCCTCAGAGGTCTCCTCCTCTCCAAAACAAACAGACCTGATCATTAAAACTAGAAAAGAACACTGAATAAAGTAGTTTCACATTAAAAATCTGTGTTTTTCCAGCGCAACGAACACAGGATGTCAGTAAGAGGCTGCAGGCTGTTAACTGCCGCTAACGTTAGCTTGTTTTTAGGTCAGGATTCCTTCAGTGTTCATCGTTCAGAAGGTTTTTACTGGGAGCTGAATTATCCACACAGGTCTCCTCCGCTCCAAAACAAACAGAACAAATAATTGAAATCTGTAAAAACACTGAATAAAACAGTTTCACGTTAAAAATCGTGTTTCTGAGACGTTCTGGGGCGAGTGGGGCTGTTTGTACAGCTTGTTTCTGCACTACTCATGTAAGGTGTTTATTGGTACTTTGTTGACCGTGTATAAGTGAATGTGGAGACACCATGTTCTTACTAGATTTAGCTGCGTCCCTTCTTTCACCCACACATATTAGAAATCTGTAATTCCTCCATAACTCATATAATAATAGCTTAATAGGTTCTGTATCTGCAGAGGAGCTTTGTAAAGTCAGTCCAAAAAAAGTGATGGCATAAGGGTTATGTTGGTATAGGTTTAGAAAATGGAAACTGGAGGTTTTGAGTTTAAAAAGACAGGTAGGGAAAGTCTGACAGGAGTTGCATTATGGGAAGTGTAGGATCCATTGTTTTTAGACCCTTTAAAGCGACTTCTCTCTAATGATCAGGGTTTGACGAGGCTGTAAAGGGTTTCTGATTACAAGAAGGTCAGAGGTGAAAGGTCAGTCACAGTCATATCTCTCTCCTTTAGACTGAGCTGTAAATGTGGTTAAAAATCTGCTACAGCAGGGATCTGACTCGCTGTTATGGGTAAATGCAGTTGGATATTGGTGCAGAGATATTGGCCTCAACGCTCTTTATCTTTCTCCACACACTCACTGGTACTTTGCTACTCAGCGGTCCTTGTCATTGTGTACCGCTCTCCCTCTCATTGCACACTCCACAGCCTTTGATTATCTAGTGTGTGTTTGTGCAGCAGTCGGTCACTTCTGATCATCAGAGCTTTTTTTTTTTTTGGTAAACGACAATTTAATTTAACAGCTAAATGTTGTCGTTGCACACAGGAAACAGGAATGTGTGTGTGTGTGTGTGTGTGTGTGCAGGTGATGTATCGTGAAAGCTGAAAGGTCACTGAAATGGAAAAAGGATGAAGATGGCGTTGGTCTAATTGTTTGAGGGCAGTATGGCTGCATCAGCGGGGGTGGACGTGGCTGTGATCATCGCCTTGGCGCGGTGAATGTGCTTGGCTGGTCAGCTCTGCCCGCTGGTTGCATAAGCAGTCTGGGATTTAGTCAGCTGCGGCCCCTGGTCGCTGCTCTTGTTTCCAGAGTGTTAAACCTGGTGGCACAGAGTGTCAGTGTTGAGAGAGGAGGCAGGAGGAGGAGGAGGACGGTGGGGGGGGTTCAATTTGTGCTCAGTTGACAGGAACATGGCAGGCTTTGTGTCTGTGGCCGGTACATTGCAGTTTAAAGCTTGTGGGAGTGCACAGGTGCAGGTGTTTATGCAAAGGTTGGTGTAAAGTTGTACAATAAACAGATATTTTCATCATCAGTTCATCTGCTGATTATTGTTTCGATTGTTAAGGTAATTGCTGATGGGTTTTTGGTTAAATGTCTGAAATAAGGTCTGTGGTTTTAAGACATTTTGAGGTTTTATTCTCCGACATAAAATTGGTCAGTAAATCCCCCACTCCTGATGTTTGAAGTTTTTACGTGTCTTTCACAGATCACAATGTAGGTCACATAGTCGGGTCCGGTGCTCACAAAATCTCACCGACGCCTGGCTGGCAGCGGTGGTAAGTTTGGCTTGGGGCTTGTCCTCACACGCCATAATACAGCTTTTGGGAGGAAATGGAGATGCTCTGATGTCCCTATAAGACAAAAGTCACAAAGATAATTCAACAAATTTTAAAAGAAAGTCACTGAGTCTACCTCTTTAATCGTGTGACAATCAAACCTGCAGCCGTGTGTCAAAAGAAAAAACCTTCTGAAGTAACCATTTATTAGTTTTTTAATTAACTCAAATTTGTAGATTGTTAACATGATATGGTTTTATTATTCTGATGTAGATAATATTTGACCAGTCCTGCTGTTAAAGAGTTTGACATTTTGGGAAACACCCTTATTTGCTGTCTCGCGCTTGAGGCGGCCTTGCACATGTTAAGATATAAAGCTGGAGCCTGAGGCAGTTAGCTTAGCTTAGCCTAAAGACTGGTACAGGGGGAAGAAGTTTGCTTGGTTCTTTTCAAAGTAAAAAAAAAAACACTACTAGCACCTGAGTTTTTGCATTGATTAACATGTTGTATCGTGTTTGTTAAATTAGTACAAAAACCAAAGAGAATTTGTGGTTTTACAGGAGTAATGTGATTGGACCTGTTTTCACAGAGGCACAATGACGAGTGGAAGTCTCATGATTTTGATCTCATAGAAGAAAAACTAACTGAACTTTAAAGGTTTCCTCCTGTTTACTGTCTTTATACTCAAGCAGGGTTTTCCAATAAAACACAACATCCAGCTGGGTGACAGAAAGTAGTCAGAACAACTCACAGGCTTCATTTGTAGGTTCAGACCTTCAGTGTTCATAGTTCAGGAGTGTTTTTACCAGGAGCTGAATTATCCTCAGAGGTCTCCTCCCTTCCAAAACAAACAGACCCGATCATTAAAACTAGAAAAGAACACTGAATAAAGTAGTTTCACATTAAACCAGGTTTTTCCAGCGCAACGAACACAGGATGTCAGTAAGAGGCTGCAGGCTGTTAACCGCCGCTAACGTTAGCTTGTTTTTAGGTCAGGATTCCTTCAGTGTTCATCGCTCAGAAGGTTTTACCGGGAGCCGAATTATCCAATATTATACCCCTCCGCTCCGAAAACAAACAGAACAAATAATTGAAATCTGTAAACACTGAATAAAACAGAAGTTTAATGCTAAAATCGGAGCTTGAGACGTTTGGGCTTAGGGGCTGCTTGTACAGCTTGCTTCTGCACTACTCATGTAAGGTGTTTATTGGCACTTTGTTGACCGCAGCAAGGGAATGTGGAGACAACGTGTTCTTGGCTTTTTAGAGATTTTAGCTGCGTCCCTTCTTCACCCGTCATTATTATTAATAGAAATTGTAATTCTCCATAACTCATATAATAATAGCTTAACAGGTTCTGTATCTGCAGAGGAGTGCCAAAGTCAGGTCCAAAAAGATATAAGGGTTGTGTTGGTATAGGTTTAGAAAATGGAAACTGAGGTTTTGAAGTTTAAAAGACAGGTAGGAAAGTCTGACAGGAGTTGTACGGGTGTAGGGATCCATTAGTTTTTAGACCCTTTAAAGCTTTCTAATGATCAGGGTTTGACGAGGCTGTGCGTTTCGATTACAAGGGTCAGAGGTGAAGGTCAGTCACAGTCATATTCTCTCAGACTGAAACAGCCGTGGTTAAAATCACAGCAGGGATCTGACCCCGTTGTTATGGGGTAAATGCAGCGATATTGGTGCAGAGGTTGGCCTCAACGCTCTTTATCTTTTCCACACCACTGGTACTTTGCTACCAGCGGTCCTTGTCATTAGGTAACCGCTCTCCTCCTCATTGCACACCCACAGCCTTTTGATTATCTAGTGTGTGTTTGTAGCAGTCGGTCACTTCTGATCATCAGAGCTTTTTTGGTAAACAGATTAATTTAATTTTGAATAGCTAAATGTTGTCGTTGCACACATGGTAAATGTGTGTGTGTGTGCAGGGGGGATAATGGTGCCGAAAGGTCACCGAAATGGAAAAAGATGAAGATGCTGCTATTCAATTGTTTGAGGGCGGTGCAGACGGGTATCAGCGGGGTGGACGTGGCTGTGATCATCGCTTGGCGCTGGGCATGCTGGCTAGCCTGCCTGCCTGGGCTGGTTGCATACAGTTCTGGGATGAAGTCAGCTATGCCCCCTGTCGTTTTGTTTCCAGAGGTTAAACCCAGGTACCAGAGTGTCAGTGTTGGAGAGAGGTAGAGGCAGAGGAGACGGTGGGGGTTCAATTGTGCTCTGTGCTGGATTGGTAGCATGGTGCTTTTGTGTCTGTGGCCGTAACATTGCAGTTTAAGCTTGTGGAGTACAGGCAGGTGTTTATGCAAAGGTTGGTGTAAAGTTGCAATAACAAACAGATATTTTCATCAATAGTTCATCTGCTGATTATTGTTTTACTGTTAAGGTAATTGCCGATGGGTTTTTGGTTAAATGTCTGAAATAGCAACTGTGGTTTCGGTGACATTTTGAGGTTTACCGACACAAATTCCGTCGCAAATCCCCACTCCCATGCGTTTGAAGCCTACGTTGGGTTCTCAAAAGGCTAACCCAGTGTCTAAACGAGACTACAGAGGTTGTTGGGATTAACATGAAAACCCATCTACCAGTCCACCCTTTACAGCCTTCAGAGCTTTTACCGAATTTTCAACTATCACTAACTTTCTAAGAAGAAAGGTTTTTTTGTGTTGTTTGTTAAATGAAATGACCAGTTGAAAGCTTATAGTGGTAGAGACGTTGACGCCATGTGACCGTGTGGTATAGTTGGTTTATAGTCAACATTAGCTTTTTACTTCTGGAGATTGATTGAGCTCAAACTTTTGTTGGTCACAGTTATTTCTGCACAATCTAAACCCAACATTGACTTTATGGGAGGGAACAAGGCTGGATGCTAATATCACATGACTTCTTAGAAGTTCCAAATATATCCACAGGGGTGGTGGTGTGTACAGGTTTTTCTTAAATTTAACTTAAAACATTTTTCCAACTTGTTTTAACATTAATGTTTAACTGCATATTTTCTTCTATAAAAGATTTGCAGTTATTTATTCAACTGTATTTTTATTTGTTTAAATGTTTTATTATATTACCGTTTGATGTTTGAAAACAGGAGATGAGCTGCAGGTAAATACACAGTTTTGGGACTAGGTAAAGATGCCAAGATGCTGTCAAATCTGGCTCTGCAGTTGCGCCACCATGACGTAAAACGAGCTTGTTGTGCATTGAGTTAGTTCTATTGTATGCCAACATTCGAGCCTATGTGACTCAGCATGTACAATAACACAGTGGACGGCAGACTTCCTCTCCACATGGCTTGTCGACATTTGTCCTGACCCGATGACTATCTAGCTGGTGAGTCCAATGTTGCTTCTATATAAACAACACAGATGCAGTTCTCTTTTGTGGTAAAATTGGACAAACACACATGGATTCTCAGCTATTGATAAACCAAACCCTAAAGATTATGATTTTAGTTACAGAACTAATCAGAAATCTCTGTTCATTTCAACTTCACTCCAGTTGAAACTTGTCAAGATGTTTATATAAGCTGCAAATGTGTGCAACTTATTATGAGAGCTGGAAGTTGTGTGTTTATAACATTTACTCATTGTATTCACATTCATTCGTAACAGAAAATAATATAAACCTGTTTAAAGGAACTAATTGCAATGAAACACAATGAGTTGTGTGAAATCAGACTGTGTAAGCCACTCGTTAAATGTCTGTGTCTTAATTCATTATTCTAATAATAATAAGAGCTAATATAGTTAAAGATCATCAGACTTAAGGTGGAATTCTGTTTTCTTTATTTCTCCATGATAATCCACTCAGTGTCAGTAGAGCTTCCTGTCATATACTGTATGAGACAATTAAAACACACCAAATTAGAACTTCAGTTCTCTACCAGACTCCATTGACAAAAATGGTAATTTTACAGAGCAGAACAATGGAGCTGCTGTAATACCACTGCCTTGTTTGTTTGTGTTAGTGTGTGGTACTTTTACTTCTGTAAGGGGTCTGAATACTTCTTGCACCACTTAAAGTCACACAATAACACAAACTACAGTGTAGCTATGATGGCTCTATTATCAGGCTGTACTATAGACAACTTTACAGCTCAAAAAATCAAAACAACAGAAACACTGTACCTCACAGATGAGAACAAAAAGTTATTTCGGGCAACAGTAGCTGGTGGATGGACAGACACATCGATGACAAGGAAAACAGGTGGATGTATTAGGTGAACTGGATATCAGGTTCCAAGATGGACTTCCTACTAGCATTTGGAGAGCTAAATGTTAACGTCAGTGACAACAAGAAGGTGTCTGTGTTGATGTTTAGCAGGTGTCATGTTTACCATGTTCACCATCTAATTAGAACTAAATGTAACGTACAGCTGAGGCTCATGGGAAAGTTGTTATTACAGTTCATTCTGAGGGGAATGTCTGCACCAAACTTCATGGAAATTTCAACATATTTTACTCAAAACTGCTACCCTTCCTAAAGCAGCACCTTTAAAGAAATAGTCATGACTTGGAAATATGATTATGATATTAAATTAGATATTCGGCAGTGTTATTTTACCCATACCCTGCTGTAGTCCCAACACACATACAGCAACACACACACGGTGCTGCATGTATCCTGCAATGCTACAGTAAGCACTTCTGATCCTGGACAGAAACAAATGGCCTTCTCTGTTTACAACTCCCTGTCCTCCCCTCCTGTGTATGTGTGTTTGTGTTTGTGTGCGTGTGTGTTTTATCACATGTGTCCGAGAGCTTTTATTTAAAGGAGAGAGCTACAGTACATCCTCCCTGCGCTGCCATTTATCACCCGAACTGACTCATCCCTCCTCACCTGCTGGTGTCAACTGCTCTTCCTGTTCGCTTCACACACACAAAAAAAAGAGATTACACTCCCACAGAGGAACACAGAGGCCTGTGGATGGGATGACAAGGTACTTACACTAGCTGTGTGTTGCTGTGTGTGTGTTTTGTCACGTAGCTGGTGATGAAGCAGGTTATGATGACTCGCAGCTGCTCGGTCCGCATCACTGTGATATTTTCTGCATCCTAAACCAAGACGGGCGGGGGACAGATTTAGATTTGTCTCTAGACACATCAGGTATGTTAGAAAATAGTTCCTGAAAACGTGTAAAGACTGTAAACTATGTGGCGTTTCAAAGTTTTCCACCAGTTTCATTCTCAGGATTTTATGGGCGGGCCTAAAATGGCCCCGCCCCTAACACTGTACAAATATTAGCGCAGCGTTAGCATCAGTGCTTCTCCTGCTTGGCTGGAAGTTACTAAAGACTTTGCTAGCTAGCTATGCCGTCGTCTCCGGATGCTAGAGTTTGCAGAGCAGCTCGGTCGTCGCCAAACATAAACGTCTAACTGCAAGGCTGCTAGTATCAATTTTTCAGGTCGTGGTGCTAGCAGGATGGTAACAGGATGCTAACAGGGATCTTACTGGGTGCTACTGCGTTCCATTTACATCGTCCGTTTACAACGTTCTTAAAATGCCGTTTTAAATGTAACTGTTCATGAATGTGAACCGTATCAAACATTTTCTGGACTAGCCAATGCTATTGCTAATTTGTTGTATTTTGCTCATACAAACAGCGTAGCAACATGTCCACAGATAAAAACTGTTCACTACTGTTGTTACTCCGACTCTCTGAGTTGGAAATCCGACTTCAGGGGCGTTACAGTCGAATCTCCCGATTAGGAACTCGTAAATTTCAACTGGAACGCACCATAACCAGACACTCTAACTGGGTGTTAACAGCATGCTAACAGGATGCTAACAGTCACTGTGTTGCAGCTTAGAGTGGGTGTGGCCGTCAGTGGACACGCCCCCAGCGCCTCAGAGCAGAGAGAGCTTATTTTGTCAAGATTCTGAAACCTAACTTTATGTATTTGCCAAGTCCAATTTTAATTAAGTCAGAACACATTAATATTACTGCTTTACTCTTTGAAGGAAAAGTAATATCAGATAAATGTAATGTGTGTGTAGATAGACAGGCCTGTGTGTTGGTGTAAATATGACAGTTGTCCAAGTGTTGCTGGTTCCACTGAGAGCAATGACAGGAAGGCAGATTCATAAGCGTCTGCTCAGGGATGGAGAGAGGCAGCTCTCCAGTACTTTACAGGTTATGTAATGTGTGAGAGTGCGTGCATGTATGTGTGTATGTGTGTGTGTGTGTGTGTGTGTGTGTGTGTACATACACGTGCAAACTCCTATATTTCCTCCACAAGCTCCGCCTGGATCTATAGAGCGAGGGTCAGGATTTGGCAGGTCTCGCTGCACAGGAGGAAAAAACAGAAAGCAATCACTAAGAATAATCACACTGCAGCAGGGAATGGATTTGCTAGAAAGGACTGTTACTGTGTGTGTGTGTGTGTGTGTGACTCAGCTCACAGCTCAGCTCTGGCATCCCCCTTGGCGAGTAGCATTTAGAATTACTTAAGCCTTCACTGCAGATAATTAGCATTTTCAGTGACTATCACACTGCAGATCAGAGCAGAGACTGCGAGCTACAACATCAACGGCTTGTTGTCCATCGCTGACCTTGAAATCAACAGAAATAAAACATTACACACTTCTTTTTCTCTTTATTTGCAGTAGTAACAACTTGTTTTATCATAAAAATGAAAAGGAAGATCCCCTGTATGAGCTGTATGTCATTAACATCAAACTCGCCTGTAATCTCAGATCTTTACTTTTTTGTTTACAATTTACTTTTTGGTTTATTACATTTTACTATGGATTTTATGGTGGAAACAGCAGGATCCACGGTGGTAGATTGCTCCAAAATTTCACGCAAAATTTTAAAATTTGCAGCTACATATTTACAAAATTTCATTCCAATGGAAAATTGCGAGATTAAGATTTTAGTACTGTATGTTACAGCGCTGTACCAGAAATATTAAAACATTTAAATTTCAGTTTGTTTCCCCTACAGGTGAAATAAGGATAAAAATTATTATTACAAACCAATTAAAAATGTGTTTTCTCTCTTGTTTTTTTACAGTGACACCAGCTGTTAGCTGCTGCTGCTCTTGTTCCACCTGAGCATCCGTTCCCCAGTTTTTTTGTTTGTTTTTTTTTGTCCTGGTCCGTCCCCTGAAACAGTCCCCAGCATGAGTTCCTCTCCACTGGTGTCCCGAGCCAACATGGACGTCCTAGACGAGCTACAGCTGATCGCAGCCCAGAACCTGGAAAGGCTGGAGGTCAACAAGTACTACGAGGTGATCAGGGAGCTGGGCAAAGGCACCTACGGCAAGGTGGACCTGGTTATCCACAAGATCAGAGGTGAGGGGAGGGCGCACACAGTAAAAAACTTCAAGGACATGTTGTTGTAATATAAAAGAATCATCAGATCAAAAATGTTTTTATTCTGTTTTCTTCCAAAGGCACAAAAATGGCTCTGAAGTTCCTGAAGAAGAAGACAACCAAGCTGAAGTCGTTCCTGCGGGAGTACAGCATCTCCCTCTACCTGTCCCCCTGCCCCTTCATCATCAACATGTTTGGCATTGCCTTTGAAACGGACGAATACTATGTGTTCGCACAGGAGTACGCTCTGGCAGGAGACCTCTTCGATATCATTCCTCCACAGGTGCTCTATCTCATCCATTATTCCGATAACTACCGTTGTACCATTGCTTTTATTTCTTGTGTTTATCTCCCACTCTGATCTTCCTCTGTCTCTCAGGTTGGTCTTCCTGAGGCGGTGGCAAAACGCTGCGTGCACCAAGTAGCCATTGCTCTGGACTACCTGCACTGTAAGAAGCTGGTCCACAGGGACATCAAGCCTGAAAACATCCTCATTTTTGACAGAGAGTGTCGCAAAGTCAAGCTGTCTGACTTTGGCATGACCCGCCGGGCTGGCTCACCTGTGAAAAGAGTGAGTTGTTTGTGACCTCTTTGTATCTAGTGTTTTGTTGCAGCTTAAGTCGTAATGTCACAACAAACGAAAGTACTGTTTCCGGGTTGATGAGTTTAAATTTTTAAACGAAGAAAAACAAAGTTTGACGCTTGGGTGCTAGCTAACTAGCTAACCGTAAAAAACAAAAGAGCTTCAGGGAAGTTTTACCCATAAACAGTATTTTTGTTGGTTGTGGTGTCAGACTTTATAAACAAATGATGGTAACAAATTTCCCGTCTAGGTGAGCGGCACCATCCCCTACACGGCTCCAGAACTCTGTGACGTGTCCCGCCACGAGGGTTTCTGCGTGGACTACAGCACTGACGTCTGGGCCTTTGGCGTACTGCTCTTCTGCATGCTGACCGGCAACTTCCCCTGGGAGAAGGCGCTGCCCACCGACTCCTTTTACCAGGAGTTCATCCGCTGGCAGAGGAGGAGGACGAACACGGTGCCGTCGCAGTGGAGGCGCTTCACCGAGCAGGCCCTCCGCATGTTCCGCCGGCTGCTCTCCGTGGAGCAGGACCGCCGCTGCTCTGTCAAAGAGGTGTTCGGGTACTTCAGCCACTCCTGGATGCTGGATGCCGAGAACAACAACATCGGCAACAGCAACACAGGAGGTGGAGGTGGTGGAGAGAGGGTCGGCGGCGGAGGAGGAGGAGGTGGAGGAGGTGTGCGAGGGGAGGTGGATGGCACCATCTCGTCATCCTCCTCGGGTGAGGAGGATGAAGAGCTCCTGGTGGAGAGGATGAAGCAGCAGACTTTATCTCCTCTCTCCCCGCTGTCACCCCTCTCTCCCATGTCTCCGGTGGCGGTGGAGAGGGGCGGCGGAGGGGCCAAAGGCGGGATGATGGAACCGGGCGGTGGCCACCATTTCGTGTCCGTCTCCACCAACAGCTCTGTGTCATCCACCAACAGTTACGATCGAATGCCGCGAGAAAACAGTTCACCAGGCGGCCGCATGCTGGTGGCTACGCCCATAGAGATCTGCGTCTGAGCGTGTGCGAACGTTAACGTCACAGACTCATCAGTACACACTTTTATACCTCTCATCCAACCACATAGATGTGCATGCATGGAATAAGAAACAGACAATGATTACTAACACGTATCCTGTTTTAAACATCTTGGGAACGGAAGAGCACACACATGGAAGACTTCACAGAAAGTATCTACATTCCTCATGAGGTCGGGTTTTTGGTCAAATTTCCAAAACACAAGCCCCATTTCCACTTTGAATTCAATCATGGGTGCAAATGCAGTTTTGTGGAAAACCCAGAGGAAGAAAGAAAAATTGCTTCCATTAGAGATTCTGTCACTAAAACCATGAGAAGAAGACCAAAATGTATTTCTTAAAGCAATACTTTGAGCAAAAAAAGCAAATAGAGACAAAAAGTGGCAGAATGCTGTGTGATCTCTTCAAGACGTCATTTTTGATGAAGCCAAGAGACAAAGGATTTGTATTTTTGAAGAAGACTAAATCAGAGTTCAAGGAAATACCTTGTAAGATTGAAAAAAAAACAAACAAACAAAAAAACGAGTGATTGGTTTTAAATGTTTCACGTGTAACAAAAATGTGAAAGTGTGAGTGTGTGTGTAATACTGTGTTCTGTATGTATGAATCCAAAAGAAGTGGATTTATTTTGCTTTGAGAATTTTATTATTTATTTGAATCTAAAAAGACTACACACTCTATTTTTTCTATTGTTTTTTGTGTAAAGTAGCTTTCTTTGTTTTCCATTTGAATTCACATTGTAATTTGGTGTCTTTGGTTGACTGCTGTACACATTGGTATCAGTAGATGTCCACTATGAATTTTGACCAGTGGTTTTCAGACGGAATATTTTCCCTCCACTGGCCGTAAACCAATACGTCCATGAGTGTTAAACTGGACTGAGAGAGGGTTTATGATGTCTCTGTTCTTCACGACAAACATATCTACTTCATTGCTGAAAGACTATTTTGTAATCACTCAAAATTCTGTTTGTATAGCTTCTGTTTTCTTTGAAACTTTTTCTGAAAAATTCAGTTTATATTGCTTAAGTTTTTCAGTGATTCTGTCTATCGCTTCTGGTTTCTTTGAAACATTTAGCGCGAAGTCGTCTGCAAAGAAAATAATAACTATCACCCAGCGTTTTCAATTCAATCTGAAAAAAGAAAAATCGCAGAAGATGTGAAAGAGTTGCCTTTTATAAATTGCATGACAAGTAGCTCAAACATACCTTTACGACAAATTTGAACTGGCTTTACAAAAAAAACAACAAACAAAAAAAACAAGATAAAAAGAATCGTAAAATGTTGTGATGTGGAATTTTTGCCGTAGCACAATTTCTTGCATCATGTCTGAGAGTGAATATAGTGAATAACGTTATGATCTCTTGAGACATCCTAGGGCTAAAAAATCTGAACAATAATTAGTTTCTATTCAGTGTGTTGTATTTGTATTGCTATTAATGTTGTGTTCTCATCTCACCACCTTCAGGAACAGGAAAAAAAGCAAAGCATGAGGACATAGAGCGAAAGGCCTGAATTAAAAATCACAGGTAGGGAACTAAATTACGTATTTTTAGAAGAGATTTTTGCTTCTAAATTGCCATCTTTAGTGAGGAAGTGGATGTTTTTTTTTCCTTTAAAAAAAAAAAAACAATTTAAGATTAACAGCAAAAAAAGAGAGAATCCAGAGAATCCATTCCTTTCTTTTACTCATTATGAATATTACCTAAATAATTTTAAGAAAAAAAACATGGGGTCATGTATAGGAATGGATGTTTTTGTGTGTTGTTTTCCAAACATAAATCTGCATGAATTTGTATGTGCTAAAACGCTGTTGTGAAAACCTGCTCAGTGTTTCTCCTGTCACAAGCTGTAGTACTCTGTAGATGTAGTATAGCTGCCAACAACACGTTTCTTTATCTTGTGAGAGTCAGTAGCGTCAGTCAGGATCCGTCTGACTGAGGATCTGCTAATCCTGGTTTAGCTCCTTACATAAACCATTTGGATCATGTTCGTCAAAGCTGCTCCCGGATCAGCCAGCGAGTATGCAAATTACTACATCTTGTGACAATCTCTGACCTCATCAGCAGCCTTCTGACTCAGAACAATGGACAGTCCTGATACAGACACTGTAGTCATGCTGTTTTCTTTCCATCAGCCAGCTGCGAGCGGCGCTGGCTCCGCAGCGTTTACTGTGTGAGCTCCAGCACATTAGATTCAGCTGGGGAAGCCTTTCACATTGACCGTGTGAAGAAGAGATAACACAGGCCTGTACGTTACCTCATCATGTCATGCTTTCTCTGCATTAACTATTCACCCCAAAGCTACCCTTTTTCTTCTCTTCAACACCTCAGAGATGTGCCATTTAGTCTCAAGTCAAGTGAGAAATTTTGCAAATCTGGCAGTAATTTTCTTTGACTAACTGGAAAAATATGTTTCTTTGCTGTGCCTCCACTGCCTTATGGTGCGTTCCAGTTGTACTTGGAAGTCCGAATTGAACTGGACCGCCCCCTTAAGTCAGATTTCCAACTCAGAAAGTTTGAGTAACACCACCAACTCCAACACAGGAATTCAAGATGGCTGCCACTCCCATCAGCATCAAGTGAATTGTACTGTTTATAGTAGTTTGTTTCACATTAATTCAGTCATACACATAGTACTGTTCAGTTTTTATCCGCGGACATGTTGCTATGCTGTTTGTACGTGCAAAATACTGCGTAGTGTTGTCATCAACTGGTACAGCTAACAATGGCTAGCTGCAGCAATGGTTAGTCTGAGATGCGTTTGAATCTCTTCATGGCAAAGCAAGAACAGCAAAGGCTTTCTTGTGAGTAGCCATGTTTTTCCAACTTTTCAAATGGAACACGGTTAACTCCCACTTCCGATGTAAATGGAACGCACCATTAGCGTGCATCAAGCTAACATGTGACTTCACATCTGTACTGGTAATGCTAACGTAGGCAACTGGATTTTGAAAAGGCAGGTGACGGCTTTTATTCATCCACTGTTTTTCCATCTAAGATGCCAAATCCAAAATACTTCCACACATTACTTCTCATATGTTTTGACCCATCAGAGTGACAGCGTATTTCACGAACACTCGCTACTGCAGTACAATCACGTTCAAAAAGTAGTTTGAACTTCAAATAAAAGGTGAAATCCCGAGAAGTGAGACTAAGGCCACATTTGCACACAGTGTCATGTTTTTTGCCAGTGACGAGGTCAGTTTTCATCTAAACAAACATGACACTATCTTGATGCACTGCTACATTTCTAGATGTTTTAGTGTCAGTTGTCAGCGGAAAAGCTTAACACCAACTTCAGGATGTGATTACTTGCACACAAACAGGGACATACACTGCTCCATAGCATAACTAGTGGACAAAAACTACTGTGTCTCAGAGTTTAAGTAGAGGATCAAGATTTTTGCACGTACACTATATCAGCATGGTGTATTTTAGTGTGCTCTGAAAATCCCACTTTTATATTTCAAGTCCTTGGCTCATTTATTTGAAATAGGAAGATTTGTCATTATTTCAGCCCACAATGCTAATATTGGCTCTTTCCCTAAAAAAAATAAGTATATTTTAGTCATAAGTACACATCCTCCTACATCCACTAAAGTATCTATAACATATCAAATATTGCTTCCAATGGTGTAAGCTCCTTCAGCAAGGCTGGAAATGATGCTTGAGACTAACTACTTACTTTCAGTATAATCTTGGAATAATTAGACTTTTAATGCAACAGTTACACACTTTTTAGAGCTTAAATGATAAGAATGGGTGGTACAGTGGCATGTGTTAGGATGAAACACAACATACCCCTGTTAGGATCATGAAAACACCTGAGCTGGGAGGAAGGTTAGAGTCACACCAATCTAGAAATTGAGGGATACATATTTTTCCTGCAAACCACCTCCTCCCCCTTCAAACCCTGAGTCAGTCACTGCTGCCTCCTCAACTCATCCATAACGTAACGTGTTGTAATGGAGTTTGAGTGTCTCTCTGTCCGGTGACATATTTCAAAGCTTCATAATTTTTGTGGAGTTTTAGTGAGTAGATGACCACAGCACTAGAACTCGTATCCGGTTCTGTCTTTGCAATACAACTGTCTTCCTGTAAGCTGAGATTTAGTCAATAAAATGAAAATTCTTGTTGGATTTTTGGTCTTGTGACTTTTTTTTGTCTTTGTGGAGTTCTCAGTCATGAATTCTGAATATGAAATGAAAAAAGACATTAGGAAATGAAAAAGAATTTGAGCAAAATAAACGAACTAATTAATTGTGAAATAATTCAATGAAAACTCAAGTCATTATCAGGAAATGCTACCATACTTGAGAATCAACCCAGTTACCTGCTGCTAAAGAAAGTGCACAGACACCATAACTAATGTACTTTGTTGAACAAGGCTACTGATGCTAGTCAGCTAATGGGATTGCATCTATGTTCCCAGGATCCCATGTTCTCAGGGTCTTATGTTCCCCAGTTTAATATTCTCTATTAACCCTCCTGTAGTGTTTGGGTCAAATTATCTTTTATTCATAGTAACAACTATATAAAAACAACCACCCTAAATCCTTTAGTAAGTTCCCTCAACTTTAGGCCTGTTAAGGGCCCTTTGATTAGTTCCCACAACAGCCCATGTCATGTTAAGTGAATACAGAGCTGGGGAACACATTTTTCAGGTTCCCATTATGTGGTATACACCTGAGAACATAGGACCTTGGGAACATAGGACCCTGACAGTACAGGAGCTTGGGAACATAGGAATGACTCCCTGCTAATTGCCCAGGTGGTCTTATGAGACTGGATTATTACTTAGCATTATCATTCTACATTAGTTCCCTAGTGGAAGATACAAAGCTCTGCCAAGTGAAAAGAGACAGTGAATCTTTCTCAACTTTTATAAGATGTAAAATATTAGGGTAGAAGGGGCCGAGGGACAAATTAGTGACACGTTGTCAAATCATCTTGTAGAGTTGCAGTGGTGAACACGTTGGCAAACACTCACCTGTTGGACCAACAATATTATCATTTATTTGGAGTCTTGGTTCTGACCACCTGATGAATTTAAGTCCAATATTAAGTCCATGTTCGTCAGCTGGTTGCTAACTGAGGGAGAGCAGAGAACACCGAGTTAGTTACTGCTTCTTTAGCTGCTGCTGGAAATGAGGTACAACAACATTTTAACGTCGCAGTAAGAAAAACAGGTAAATAAGAAAAATAATGACTGAATTCTACTCACCTGCTTCAGTTTCAGGGTCCTGTCACCACGTCATTGTTTACTCATGTTCTGCTGTATATTATTAAACAATATAAATTCTAAATATTTTCCTTGAATGATTTTTTTTCAGTCACCAAACAAATCTCTTATAGAAAAACACAACATTGAACAAAATATTTATTTTTGACAATTACATGACCTCTTATACTCCAAGAGGTGAGCATGACGGTACAAAAAGTTGCCATAAAATTAAAAAAAAAAACAAAAAAAGAAGAAAAAACAGTGACACAAGTTGGCAGTCCTAGTCCCATGTTAAACCTAAAAAAAAAACACCACAGCACTGTCAGACACATGGAGGAGGCGCTGGAATGTGATGGGGTAGTGTGTACCAGGACAGAAAAGGTTTGCATCGGAGGAGATTAGCCACATCCTGCTACATGTATCATTGCTCCAGTCAATGTGGGGTTAACACAGGAAAAAAAAGAGAGAGAGGAAGAGAAATAAAATTCAAATCATTAGAATATCTGAGATTCAGCCCTGAGATTAACACACGGACAAAAAAAATCCAAACATTTCGTTAAGAATAGAACATATTCCAAAGCTGTATTTGGTACAATGCAAACAACGGCTCTGACACACCTGCCCGTTTTAAAAAAGAGAATTTTACTCCAATAAAATATAAAATAAACATTAATTAATGATGGCACAAATGAAAGAAGTGGTGTCCCAGGATAAGGAGATTGGGTGTGTTGTGTTGTGTTGTGTTGCTGGTGAGACACTGAGCAGAGAGAAAACCTTCAGCTGCCTGTGTGGATTTCTGTGAACAGTGAACCACGGCTGGACAGACCTCACACACAGTCTGGTCTCAGACAGCACAACGCTGCACCTACTGGCGGTATCGAAAAGTACACACAGAGACGTTACACCAACACTGATCACGTAGATTTCTCTAAAAAACAAACAAAAGAAACAGGCAGGCTGACCAGACCTCCACACCTGATTGAACAGGTACTAATACACTGGGAACTAATCTCAGAGTCCCAGAGAGTCAGTGTGTACCTGCGTGGGTCGGAGGGTTTGTTAGGAAATGGCCTACTGTGCCCCTGATTTTAATAAGTCTGCAGCAGAAAAAGTGAATGTAAGCTGCCTTCAGTCATCAGGATGTCCAAAGGGAGGGGAGGGGGGTACATCCACTGATTTGTCTTTGCACCACAAGCTAAAGAGGAAAGAACTGTGTATACCTCTGGTACATCAGATAAGGCTTTTTCAGAAAGGTTCTGGTGGCAATGCACCATTTAGGCCCAAAGTCGAGAAATAAAAATCGCACTAGATCAGATCAGAAATCTTAATACTAGCATGGCCTCTGCTACTGACATTAACGTTGATGTAAACCAAAGATTCTCAGCATGGAGGTGAGTGTTACATCTGCACACATACATCCTTTTTTTTTTTTTTTTTTTTAATTTTAGTGACACTGGTCGTCCTGTAGTTAACAGAACAGGGTTTTAGTAATGTCAGATATAATTCAGATAACAGACAGAAGTAAACAGCTAACAGGGCTAACAGGGCTCACAATGAATCATACTGAGATTCCATTAAGATACCAACACGACATGGGGGCACAATTAAATGCTCTCAGACTGACGTGAGAAGCCAAAGTGCTTTAAGCCAAATGAAATCACATGGTGTCTTTAAGTTCAACCCTACAGAGCCTGAAGCAGGTTTGAGGGGGTCGGGTTGGGGGGGGGTTTGGAGGTGAAACAGCCGGAGAAGGTAATACTGCAGCTGGAGCAGACATGTTCAGTGCCACTCCAAAGTGCTTCCTGCAAAAACCCCTCACTCATGGGGGGGAAATACATTCAAACACACACTGTTCAGTTCCCTCAGTTAACACCAACTGGGCCCATTGTTTAGTGCAAGTGTCATGTGAGTGCATCTGACTTGCCTTTTGCACCAGAAACAAAATGTAATGCCGTGAGTGTGTGTGTGTGTGTGTGATCCAAAATCTGGAACCCTGTTGTGTTGACAGAGTCCAATCAGGTACCTTGTTTCTGTGAGGGTCATTTATGGGTCCATTTACATAATGGCCAATTAAGTTTCATATTACGAGCGTTTTCACGTTTTTTGTTTTGGAATAAGAAACCGGAAACGAAAAACAAGCCAACAACAACAAGAACAACTAGTTTCGTTTCTTCATGCATTAAGTTTTTTTGATTTTGCCCCAGAAGTCACCCAATGAATGACAACACAGGATCCCCATTAGCTAGCACAGTCCTTTTCTGTGCTGCCCAGCTAAGGCTAGCAAGGCTTTGCTCAGCTAAGGTGAAAACAGATTTGTAAGAAACACCCACATCTTCGTGTTTCAATCATTTTCTGTGCTGCCTAAAAATAGCAAAAGTAGCTAGCTAAGGTCATCTATTTTCACCTTAGCTGGGTGAAGATAGCTAGCTAAGACCAGCTTTATTCGTCTTAGCTGGGCAGCACAGAAAAGGACTGTGCTAGCTTACAGAGATCTTGTGCTAGTGTTCACTGGGTGACTTCCGGGGCAAAATAAAAATAATTCAACACGCGACAAAACAGACGGTTTTTAGGCCTATAACTGATTCCTCGTTTTCCCTTTGTTAAAACAATAATCTTTTCATTATTCCAACAAGAAAAACAGGAAAAGGCTCGTCACCTGTTTTCTGATTCCAACTCCAAAACAAAAATCAATTGGCGGATACGTAAACAGACCTTATGGACCGCCCAGCCCTTTTTCTCTACTGTCCCATCTCTTTAATAAAACCAGCATCTTCCCTGACTGGCTTGATATTTTATAACATTGAACTGCTTTACCAATAACTTAAAAAAAACAAAAAACACACACAATCAAACCTCTTTGACAACTGCTAAAGAAGCCAATAAGGAACTTCAGGAATAAATAAACCAAATATAATCAAATACTTAGAAAATCTTTTAAAAAATTAAATATCTTTGATTATCATTCATATCTAATCCAGGAAAAAAAATCCATATAAATAACTACACAAATGACAAATTCAGCATGTTACTTTTAAGTGAAGTGAGAGGGTTTTTCTTTGTTTTCCCTCAGTCTGCAGGTGTGTTATTGGCTGATGAGTACCGTCAGACTGGGCTGAGGGAGGTGGAGGTGACTGGGCTCCTCCAGTGTTGGAGGGTGGGGGGGTAACAGTGCAGCTGAAGAGCAGAGGGTGAAGTTAAGGTTTACGGGTGCTAGCTGTCAGTCAGAAGAACCCTGGTCCACTGTCGCCATGGTTACCAGCGGGGGGGGCAGGGGGTGGTGGTGGGGGGGCCTGCAGGATGTTGCAGGTGAACGTCTGCAAGAGAAAAAACATAATTCAAAGGGATGATTCATCTCAAGATATTTCTTCTTGTTTAGAGGAAAAAGCAGACTGAGTGTTCAGACAGTTACAGTGTTTTTTTTCAGGGTGAGAAAACACTTCTTTAATTAAGAGGAAGCTGTGTTTTTAACAAGGCACAACACTCCTGTATGTTTTCCCATCACACCTCAGTAAACACAAAGAAAAAATGTTTGAAAAATAAATCTTTGGCGATTTCTGTTAAACCTTGAAGGTCTTTTAAAGTATTTTCAGTATTCTCACACCTGAATGAAAAAATATCGAAATGTAATTTGGGCATTAAAGAGCCACATCTCCCACACAGTTCTGTTTATATTAATGTCAAAATTAAAACTGAGACTTGGCACTTTAATTTAAATTCAAACTGAATGCACTGAAGTTTCCCTTATGTTTCCGATATCTTTTATTAAGCCTGATATGATTATTTTCATTATCAATTAATCAATTTAATTACTTCTGATAATTTCTTTAGGCAGAAAAAGGCCAAAAAACAAATGAAGAATCTTAAATTCCACACATGGCAACAACATCCACAGTCCAAAGCCTAAATATACTGGAGTCACAATATGAGGATGGAGCAGTGTTTTCATAAAGTTGGGAAACTTGCCAGTGACAGTTGAGAAAAAAAAAAACACCTACACTTCCTAAGCCATAAATTTGCTGCAGAGTCGTCTTGTCTCAGTTTGTGTTTGGAGGCTGTGTTAAAACCACTTCAGAAACTGACGAGTAATTTTCTCAAACGTCCTCCTGAGCCACAGAGGACATGAAAGTAGAGCAGGTATTTACTAACCTCATGAGGTTTCTGCTAGCTTCGTCACCTGTCATCCCATCTGTTCCCTGGAGGGGCTTTGAATGTCTTGTTCTGGGGAATGATGAGGTTAATGTTTAATTAATACAGTTACACAATTCCCCACGACATCCGTCAAACAGCAGGCAGCCGGGTCGCACCGCCAATTCTCTTAGATTTCGTACATGTTCACTCAGAAGGGGACATTTATTTTTTAAAGTGCAGTTATTTCTGCTCACCTTGTGCTTTTTACATTTCATGGAGAAGTTTTCTTCAATGAGTACACAGTCTGTGAGAACGAGAACAAGAACAGGAGTTGAAGATGCCACGCTGATTCATTCGAAAAGGTTCAACCGCCCACACGTGCAAGTTCAGGCTTTGGCGGAAGTGATAAAAGCCGGCAGCACTTCACAAAAGAGCTATTTCCAGACCAGCGAAAACACACACACAAAAACTCAGACACACTCACACAAAGCAGCAGCCATGGGTGCATTCAACTTAATGTTTGAGCAGGTACAATGTCAATTTCAGACATTTTCAAAGAAGAAATAAAGGTGCTCTAACAGAACAAAAAGAAACCCTTCAACATTTAAACCCATTAAAAGCCACTTGTTGCTGTGTGGAGGTGAGGGCAGAGAGCAGCACTTACCTGACTCCAGAGCACACCTGTAGTGGTACTTGTTGGGACAACCTTTGAAGAAGCAGCCCAGTGTAGCACCTGGATTACGGCACGCCGAACACATCTAAAAAACAACATAACGTAGAATCAGTTTACCTTAAAAACAATGACACTCAGATAATATCTGGGTGATTACCGTTTAGTTTTTAATTAAAATCCTGCTGAAAGCTGTCAAATATAAAGCCTCTGATTCATAATCAAAGCAGCATATCAGCTCCTTCAAAACCTTTAAAAAGAGAGAGAGTAAATCCAAACCTGAAGGATATATTTAGCAGCCATCAGGCACATCTATCTACATCCTTCAAGTTAGGGAATAAAATTCTGAATCTGAAGCCCTGTGGAAACGTCATTAATGTCTTGTTCAAGGTTGTAATTTATCAGTATTTCAGAGAAACGTCCTGAGTACAAACACGTTGGCATTTAATCAACAAGCGCCTTGTAATCTGCCTTAAAGTGTCTGTTTCAGAGCAGACAGTTTGACTTCAGTGCTTCACTAAATGATCATACTTACTGTTGAATATTTCCCATCACTACAGACTGTCAGACTCAGAATAAATCACCATCAGACAAAAGAATAAAAAAGCTCGCTCAGCCTGACTTTGATCAATGGAAATTATTTCTATTTTTGGATGTTGCTATTACTGAATTAACATGAACGCACTCTGGAAATCCTGGGTCGACGTTGATACTTCATAAACCCGTGCAGGGAGGCTGGTGATGTCTGGACACTCAAATCCAATCTGATCACTTGCAAATAAAACCTCAAGTATTCGTTATTCACACACTCCGGTATCTTCACCTTGGGATCATGACTGGCAGATTTTGCCCAATATACTGGATCATAAATCATGCTTTACTTGGACAGCTGACATTTTAGTCTGAGGATGCTGCTTGTTAGAGCTAAAACAGACGATTACATTATTATCTGCAACTATTTTCATCAGGAGTTATAATTTAATTTTTGATGATAATCGACCAGTTTCAGCTTCGAAGACTCGAACATTCACTGATTTTCTTGATTGTAAACTGAATTTTTTTTTGGGTTTCTCTCCTTGCAGCCATGAGACAGTAGAACCATTTCTAAAAATAACATTTTGTTGACAAATAAAGAAGAAAAAAAAAGTCTCATCTCAGGGTCCACAAACTAGATTTTTTTCCTCCAGAGAAAATGTATTTATTTATAGGCTGAGATGCAGTTGAAAGCAACAGGAAAAAAGTTGTGGACACCGAGTTAAGAGTTTTATGTTTTACCACCGTGTCCAAGACACCGGAGAATGAACACTCACCATCAAAAAAAAAATGGATGGATGAAAAGAAGAGCTCTCCTCGATATACACAATAAACCAAACCCTTGAGCAATGCAGAATTGTCATATTGTACAAATTACAACATCTCAGTGCTGCTTCCTGAAACCAATAACTCTCAGTCTTTTTCTAACTGGTCTAATTGTCTGTTATTCATTCTTACTCATGCTCTGATTTGATAAAACATCCGAAATCTATTAGTATCCTAGAGACAAAGAAAACAACTGAGTAAACAGGCAGATTATTTTTGCGCCATCTTCTTTTTCTTCGTTATAACCGACTGCATCCCACATGTGGTGTTTGTATAACAGTGTGTTCACATTTACAGGCGTTAAGGTGCAGTTTTACCGTCTCTTGCGCCACCCTGACGGCCTCCTCCAGTCCGTAGACTTTGCCCTTCACAAGGAAAACGCCGGCAGACCAGATGCCGCAGTCTTCGTGGAGCCAGTACTCGCAGGGCTCCAGAGGCAGGACGGGGGGGCTGTACCAGTCCTCCACATCTGCAGCGCCGGCGTCCGAGCGAGCCCGCTTCGCCGCAGGGCTGCTGGTGCCGTCCTCGGTCCACCTGTGGCTCTCCAGAAGGCCCTTCTGCTTGAAAGACCACGGCGTGGGCGGACCGGCGCACTTCCTCCTCCTCCTGCCTCTGACGCTGCAGGACGAGGAGTCTGAATCGCTGTAGTCGTCCTCATCCTCCTTGAGGCCCGACGCGCTTGCTGGCGTTTTGGCACTCAGCTGGTACCCCTCAGGGTAGTACGGCCCGTGGAGGTCCCCCAGGTCCATGGCGTTGGCCGACTGCCCGCACAGGCAGCAGACGAGAGAGCGCTGGTGCTGGCTGTGCATGGACACCCGGCCCAGCTGGAGACAGGAAGTGCTGGGTACGACGGCGGAGATAAAGCCGCCGGGGTGAACCTGCTGCTGCTGCTGGCCCTTCCTGTGCTGTGTCCTCACCTCCTCGGGGTAGTTGATGACCGTGCACAGCGACGGCGACGACTGACGGCGCTCCACGCGGACAAACGGAGAGAAACTGTCCAACCTCAGCTCCCGTTTCTCCTCCTTGTAGTTGACGTACTTCAGCTTGATCTCCGGCTCCTTGGGGGAGAACATGGAGGACGACTGGCTGCCTTTGTGTTTCTTTCGCCTCCTCTTGGGGGTGCGAGCTGCCTTCGTCTTGGCGGCGGGAGGTGTTCTGCTACCTGTAGCCTTGCCTTTGACTTTCCCTTGACTTTTCTTTGGAGACTTCGGCGGCGGCGGCGGGGAAAATCTCACCACATTAATTTCCACTGAGGGGGGGTCGGGGTGAGAGAGAAGCGCCGGCTCCTTCTTTGAGTTCTCGCTCGATGGCGATGAGGGTTTCCTCTTTGACTTTGCGGGTTTACTCTGTGGCGAGTACGCAGGCTGTGAAACATCCTCTGGCTCTTTCTTTGACCTCTTGGCCAGCTGAGGACTTTTTGGAGGTGTGCTGCTGAGTGACTTTTTTGAATTACTGAGGATTTCAGAATCAGAGGTAGAGTCTTTGCAACTGTCAGCATTATTAGTTTCTCCCCTTTTCACTGGAGTTTCTGCTTTTTGTTTTATTGTTTTCACTGAGAAAGATGGCCTTGCTCTGCTTTTCCTTTTCTCTACGGACAGGGTGTCATTCTTCTTGGGACTGGTTGAGTTGGAATCGCTCGCTGCTGATTGGGAAGCGCCGCCTTTCCTATTGGAGCGTATACATCCTGACACTTTATACCTGCTTGAGTTTATATTCATAACAATCGCCTCTAACCGTGTCCCTCTGCTGGAGCGTAACGGCAGCTTCTTCTCCTTTAAAGTCCTCTGTAGTGCCTTCGCGTTCCCGTTCATGTGGGGGACGACAGTCTTGGGTTTGTCCTCCAAAACGTCGGACACACAAACATCATCTGTCAAGTCAATCAAAGGCTCTATCATGGCCTTCCGTCTGTGGACTGGCTGCTTGTTTTTATCGCTTGAATCCAACCTTGTGGCGCTGTCGCTGATGCCAGAGTCCGGCTGAATGGCCCCCTCTGTGCTCAGGCCGTCCCACGCCACCTCCTCAGTCTCTGGGTAAGAGTTGTCGCCGCTGGGCGAGCTGGAGGCCTGAGGCAGGACAAACACGTCCTCCACGTCGTCCAGTGAGGTAGCAGAGGGGGAGACGGGGTCCTCCAGAGGACTGACATACTCCCTGCTCAGTGAACATAGGTCTCTAGCACCTACCACCGCGTCCTGCTTTTTTGACACGAGGAAGAGCACCTCGGAGGCCCCCCTCTCCTCGTCCGCCGCTGGGGTGGGAGTCTCCGGCGAGGATTCGGCACCTGCTCCCGAACTCGACCGGCTGACACCTCCACCGTTCTCCAACCCCCGGCTGTTTTCCCAAGAAACTCCATGTTCCTCTTTCTCTTCACCTCCACCATTAAATTCCTGCGTTAGACAAACCCCCCCATCGTCCTCTGGTCCCACCCGAGCCTGAGACAACGACTGTTGTTCTGTCTGAGCGGCGAGGTCCACTGGGCCCTCAACCTGCTCCAAGTAATGCTGGTTCAGAGGAAATCCAGACTCCTCGAGCCCTTTATCTGGGTCACATGTAGGGTGGAGGGAAAACTTGCTGATGGGCGGCATGGCGTACAGAGGCGAGTGTTGAGACAGGGAGTCTTGAGCGGAGAAGACGTGAGACCGGCTCACGTAGGAGAGGGTGACTGTAGTGTGGGAGAAGGCATTGTCTGGTTGGATGTGATCCTCGGACTGGAGCGCAATGTCCGAGGAACTGGTCTCTGAGAAGGAAAGTCCCGGGCTGTTGCCGGTCCCGGAGTTCGGGAACCAGCCGGGGCCCTTTACCATCCGCAGGGCGTCGAGAGACGTGGCGTTGAGGACACATTCCTCCCCTTTCCTGGTCAGATCGATCACAGTGGGGATGCTGGAGGTGGATAGGTCTTGAGGCTGTAGATCATCTACGCTCCCAGGAGGCTGCTCCATAACAACTGCAGTGGATGGAGAAAGAAAGAAACTTAAGACTGAGAGTCTGTCAAGTCAGTTTCTGAAACTGTCACTGTTTTTCCACCAGTTAGCAGCTTTTTATTTAGAGTAGATTTACTGTGCTCAAATGTTCTTTACAGGAACTCATGACAACAGTTTAACTACTTTTTTACAATTAAACTCCATGATTCATACACTTTTTATCCATTTTAAGACGTCAAGATGAAACTTGAACCACAAGCCTTAACAGCTCAGATCATAACGTTGACATTAGCTGTGAAATTGACGTGTGCTTGAATTTATTAGCAGGGATTAAATGACAATTTACGTTTTGGCTAATTTCCAGTTTATCTTAATGTTACTGAATGATAATGATATAACGTTGTTAGATTCAGTGGGACGATGTCTTTCCGGACAGCCGGTGGACTTTTAACCACCAACGTTGACAGGTCAGGGTTGCTAACGGCAGTTAGCTTAGCTTAGCCACAGCTAACGTTAGCTAGCTAGGCCCGGCTTAGCTCCGGTGACGCTCCTTTAAGACGAACTACATCACATATCAGACAACTTTAAGTTTTCTCATTAGTTTTAAACTGAAATACATCGTTAAACACAGGGTTGAAACTTTAACTGTTCAGTAATGACTACTTATAAATTCGGCTAGGTCTACACTCCTAAGAAGCGCCTTATTTTGATAAAATGTCAACTTTTATAGGTTAGTAGTCCGCGCTGTTCGCTGCTGCCCACCACGGATTTTACGAACTTTGTGCGTACGAACAACCGACTTCCTTTCAAAATGTTTAATTAAGGGGAGTTTTGCTGTATTGTGTGAATGCCGAATTGCAGATTGTGTCTTAACGACCCAAATAAGTACAAATTTGTATCCATTAGATGCATAAATTCGACGATAAGCGCGGTATTGTTAAACTGCGGGTTACTTTTCATGGAGTTTGGCGACACGTTCTCTCCATTTAAGAGAACGGGACGCACCGGGGCAAGGCCCGGCTGGATGAAACAAAGACAGAGCGGTGGTAATGCCCTGCGCCGCGCTGCTGATCCAAACTTACCCGGACGGGAGAGATCGTAGCGTCTGTAAACGTCCCGTTAAGAATCCGTCCCACCCCGCATCTCCTTCAACAACCCATCTACCCCGACAAACCCCGGCCACACCACCGGGCGAGAAAGCCTCAAATTAAAATAAAGATCCACACACTTTCCAGGAACACACTACTCTGATTATCAGCATGTCAAGTTGTTTCAGGTAGAATCTCCAACTTCCGGGTGTCCTTTCACAATAAAATAATTAGTGACGCCTTTTAACGTTTTTTTTTTCTTCTTTTATTTGGACACACAAATAAAAATAAGAATTAAACAACACATTTTACATAAAATTTATTTTACTAAACACAGTCTATTATTTAGCCCAACTGTGACTCACTTAACCAATGACAAACTGTTGCATGTAAAGCACAGAGACTGTATGACTCCTCAGGTTGGCTGTCTGTAATGTTTTAACACTGAATCTTGTCCTGAAGTGATTTAATTGTTTGGTTTTGCTGTCAGCTGTGTGCTGTCTAACTCCGGGTGACTTGACAAGTCAGCAGCGGTGGAACAGTTGTCTCTCAGCTGTGGAACAGAAAGGCATTATGGGAGCAAAGTGGTGGGACCTGCTCCAATCCAAATGACCCTCAAAGAATATTATGAATAATGCTGTTTAAAATAACAAAACAATGCTTTCATTAATTTGTAAACATTTGTTGTCGCAAATGTTTTTACACAATCCTTTGAAGCCGAGTAGTTTCCTTTATTTTTCACTCTTATATACCAGTGGGTGGTGACTGATAAAATTAATAATTAAGAGAGAAGAAGAGAGAATTCTGGTTCACAATCAAAACAACAGAGCCAGACATATCCTGACTTTTATTCACTAGTATGAGCCAAACTCCAAAAAAGTGGCTCTGAAATTTCCCATAATGCAACTTGATGACATGTTTAAAGACACTTCCTGCTTATTAAACAGTGCCTTTCAGAACCATACAGGGTATCACAGCAGCGACAGCAGTAGAGAGTGCCTTTAAAAAAAAAAAAAAGTAATTCATTATGATGAGGTAAATTCATAAATTTTGAGAACTACAAACTAGTTCGGTTCAGTCATTTATTTATCCCAGATCGGAAACTTGGCTTGTAGTCAACAAAGACAACAACAGAGTACAGAAGTACACTAAGTAAGTATATAAATATTACCTTAATTATCTCCAGTACAAAGTGCAAAAAAAACCAAACAATCTATCAATGATGTCAGAACAGGTTGGATAAAAGACTTGTAGAAGAAGAACATCATTTTACAATCTACGTTAAAAACACTTCCTCAGAAAGCACAAGTATTGCTTCACAATTAGCATCAAATTTCAATTTGTGGTCAATGAATATTTACACAGACACAACCACACCTGCTGGCATTCACTACAGGAGCAGATCCATCTCTATGACACCTGAGCAAACTCCACCTCAACATAAAATTCTACATGATGTGTACAGTCTGTGACAGAGATCAACACCAAATATGTAATCTTTAACATGAACTAACAGTTATGGGCCAGATGGTGATTCACCACCATCTTGATCGTGTACCTTCTTCAACAGTTATTGTTGTGTTTGGAAAATTCCCTGCTGGCTTCACTGCTGCACCTTGTCAGTATTATAAACACACCTGTGGCTGATTGCAACACAGTTTCCACTTTGCAGGTAGAGGCAGGAAATGAGCCAGAAACATTAGATCTGATCATTTAAGTACATTGTGTTTTTGAACACCCACATAAACACAGTAAGTGTGTTTGTTTTTGACTTGTCATAGCAGGAAAGACACAAGTGAAACTGATTATATTAATGTTAGAACATTTCTTGGTGCATATCCAGGATAATCAGCTGCCAGCTGTTAAAATGGCCTCAATGAGACTAAGTTAAACAATCTAATCAGCCAATCAGAGTCAGCTTAGTCCACTTCTGCCCAGAAACTGCTGAGTCATCACCAACTGCTGAGTTGTTATGGTAACCAGGACCCCCAAAGAAGTTGTTGTCTACCCCAGGTAACCAAAACCTGCTTCAAAAATGCCCTCAAAGCTAAAAAATATAAGTCCATCAACAATATTTCTTCACTATGAGCTCCACAAAGCTTCATTAAAGACACTGATGTATTATATGTATAATACCTGTTTACGGTTTACGTTTGTAACATGCCTTTAAAACACCCACCATCTTTGTTTTAACAAGAACTGAGCCTTAGTTTAATATGGCAGTCTATGGACTGTGGGTCACGCCTCTGTGCTTGGAGGAGATTATTCAAAACTGTGAGCTGTCGTAATGAGATAACACTGGGTGAGAGAGAAATTTCTACATTACAAAGTGTCTGTAGGCTGGAAATTGTGGAATTAATAGAGGTTGAATGGTATTTTTGGCAAAATTTTCTTAGAGGCAGTTAGTGATGATGTCACACATTCTAACCCAGAACATTCCATGCAATACACACCCATTACGGGTATTGCTCCCCGGCCACACCACCGGTAAAAGCTTCAAACAAAATAAAGATCCACACACTTGGTGAACACACTACTCTGATTGTGCATGTCAAGTTGTTTCCCAGGTAGAATCTCCAACTCGGGCATGTCCTTTCACAATAAAACAATTAGTGACGCTCTTTTTAACGTTTTTTTTTCTTTATTTGGACACACAAATAAAAATAAGAATTAAACAATACATTTTACATAAAAATTTATTTACTAAACACAGTCTATTATTTAGCCCAACGGCATCTCCACTTAACCAATGACAACTGTTGCATGTAAAGCACAGAGACTGGGTGGCGACTCTCAGGTTGGCTGTCTGTAATGTTTTAACACTGAATCTGTCCGAAGTGATTTAATTGTTTGGTTTTGCTGTCAGCTGTGTGCTGTCTTAACCCGGGTGACTTGACAAGTCAGCAGCGGTGAACAGTTGTTCTCAGCTGTGGAACAGAAAGGCATTATGGGAGCAAAGTGGTGGGACCTGCTCCAACCAAATGACCTCAAAGAATATTATGAATAATGCTGTTTAAAAATAACAAAACAATGTTTATTAATTTGTAAACATTTGTTACTGTTTTTACACAATCCTTGAAGCCGAGTAGTTTTTATTTTTCACTCTTATATACCAGTGGTGGTGACTGATAAAATTAATAATTGGGGAGAAGAAGAGAGAATTTGCACCAATCAGCACAGAGCCAGACATATCCTGATTCTTTATTCACTAGTATGAGCCAAACCAAAAAAGTGCTCTGAAATTTCCCATAATGCAATCTTGATGACATGTTTAAAGACACTTCATTAAACAGCCTTTCAGAACCATACAGGGTATCACAGCAGCGATAGTAGAGAGTGCCTTAAAAAAAAAAAAAAAAAAAAAGTAATTATTATGATGAGTAAATTCATAAATTTTGAGAACTACAAACTGTTCTCGTTCAGTCATTTATTTATCCTAGATCGAAACTTGGGCTTGTAGTCAACAAAGACAACAACAGAGTACAAGCACACTAAGTAAGTATATAAATATTACCTTAATTATTCCAGTACAAAACCAAACAATCATCAACAATGATGTCAGAACAGTTGGATAAAGATCAGAAGAAGAACATCATTTCAATCTACGCAGCCACCTTCCTCAGAAAGCACAAGTATTGTTTCACAATTAGCATCAAATTTCAATTTAGGTCAATGAATATTTACACAGACACAACCACACCTGCTGGCATTCACTACAGGAGCAGATCCATCTCTATGACACCTGAGCAAACTCCACCTCAACATAAAATTTACATGATGTACAGTCTGTGACAGAGATCAACACCAAATATGTAATTCTTTAACATGAACTAACAGTTATGGGGCCAGATGGTGATTCACCAACATCTTGATCGTGTACCTTCTTCAACAGTTATTGTTGTGGTTTTGCACCCCTGCTGGCTTCACTGCTGCACTTTGTCATGTATTATAAACACACCTGTGGCTACTGCAACACAGTTTCCACTTTGCAGGTAGAGGCAGCAAGCCTGTACTAGATCTGATCATTTGGCACATTGTGTTTTTGAACACTCATATAAACACAGTAGTGTTTGTTTTTGACTCTGTCATAGCAGAAAAGACACAAGTGAAACTGATTATATTAATGCTAGAACATTTCTTGGTGTATATCCAGGATAATCAGTCAGCTGTTGAAAATGGCCTCAATGAGACTAAGTTAAAACAATCCAATCAGCCAATCAGAGCTGGGGCTTAGTCCACTTCTGCCCAGAAACCGTTGAGTCACCAACTGCTGAGCAAGTGTAACCAGGACCCCCAAAGAAGTTGCTGTCTACTCCCAGGTAACCAAAACCTGCTTCCAAAAATGCCCTCAAAGCTAAAAAAAATACAAGTCCTATCAACAACATTTCTTCACTCATGAGCTCCACAAAGCTTCAATAAAGACACTGATGTATTATATGTATGACCTGTTTACGGTTTATGCCTGTGTTTTAAAACACCCACCATCTTTGTTTTTAACAAGAACTTCAGAGCTCAGTTTAACATGGCAGTCTATGGATCAGGGTCAGCGCCTTCTGTGCTTGGAGGAGATGAATTCAAAAACTGTGAGTCATGTCGTAATGAGAGTAACACTGGTGAGAGAGACAAATTTTCACATTTTCTGTATAAAGTGTCTGTGTAGGGTTGAAATGGGAATTAATAGAGGTTTGAATGAGATTTTAAAATTTTCAGAGGCAGTTAGAGTGTGATGATGTCACACATTCTAACCCAGAACATTCCACATGCAATAAGAACCCAGTTTATAAAATCTGAAATATAAAAGAAAACACGTAAAACTTAAATTGTTCATATAAATAAATTGTTTCATAAACTGTAATGGCGCTATCAAATGTGGATACCAAAAAGTCTCAACTTTTAAAGTATGTTTCATCTACCGTTGGGAAATTAATTAAAAGCTGAATTATTAATGTCTATTTATCAGTCGACACCAATCATGTTGAGAAGATGTCAACCCAGCATGAGGCGTGTTACAGAATGGGAAACAAAACAAAAGGTCTCACACACTACAACGGTCACTTCCCACCATTCTGTCGGAGTGTGAGTGACCTATGGAATAAATGATAAACTTCCCAAATCCTAAAGCATGTTAGGAATGGAGGCTGCAACTGCTGCCAAAAAAAGGCTCCTCTACAAAGTACCGAATTGAAAATTGAATACTAGTAAATCAAAGATTTTATTCTAAAACTTTTAATAGCATTTGCAAAAATGTCTAAAGCATGTTTTAACTGGTTATTATGGACGTTGACACACTTATGTACAAAATTGATCAATTGCAAATTTAGAGGATGTGAGGAGGTATCTTCATTCCCGGTGTTCAGAAGCATCAGAAAACTTCAAATCATTACACTGAAGAGGCAAAAAATATTATTAATAAACTGTAGCCAGTTGGTGATATTTGCTTTATATTTACAATAATAGAGTGTTAGAGAATGAACGAAAGAAAATCCCACATTTAAATAACATGCAAGGGATCACATTGAAGACGAAAACATAACCAACTTAACTGTAATTATAATAGTTGGACCAATGATTGCAGTATGAAAACCTATATAAATTTTCATATATATATATTTAAATTATAGTCAGTGAATCCCATCCATATGACTAGCCTAAAATTCAAACCTAGATTATTCTGATGTTAATTGAAGTCAGGCGCATGGAAGCATCATGGTAGCTGTTTTTTCAAGACGAAAGCAGACTTGTTATGTTTCAGTTCCATATTTATATTTTACTGAGCACTTCCATCTGTGCTCGGAATGATAACGGAGTGACAGAGCAACGCAGACCTGAACGCCAGACTCATCTTGCTTTTTTTGTTTGTTTATGCAAGTATTATCACCATTAATATGTCTACCAGCCACAAACACTACTTCACTGTATAGCAACAGTCTATAGGAGCAAAACAGTAGCCAGCACAGTCATAGTTTTAGTGCATGACAGATGCCCACTAAAACACTATTTACAGTAAGACATGGCAAACATACAAAAATGTCATAGTTAATTGAAGTGTACAAACTCTGACATGAAATCTAAACCTACCCGTTTTTTTTATAATAAGGACTGCGTTGACCAGGTAAAAGCACAGTCAGCAATGCAGAGCTAAAATATAGTGGCCAACATGCAGCAAGGTCGGTAGACGGATCAGACGTTATCACAGAACTCCTTCGTGTCTTTTATTTTCAAACAGGTGGAGTCTTGTCGCCAGCCCTTCCTTTAGACTCTGGAGGACAAGCACAAAAAGTAGATGTTATTATTGATCATGACAGCGACTTATTTATTTTCTGGACAGATGATGCTTCTGAGCAGCAGTGTTTCCTTTGTCAGTGTTAATCATGTCACCCAGTGATCAAGAGCTCACACACCATTGCTGACCAAAAGCACCAATACCCTGTAAAGAGCCCTGAAACTGATAAAAAGCAGTAAATGTTTATTTGATGAGTCAGAAATATAAACCAGAATACACCGCAAGACAGAGGCTTCTCCTTTAAACTCCAGTCAGTTGGTAAATAAATTATAACTCAACTGTATTTTATGCTTCCATCTATCTGTAACTACTTATTTACTTTATATCTTATTAATTGTTTATTTTCCCTAACTGGGAACCACCAAATTTCTATTTTCCTATGCTTATGTATGATAATGAAATGTATGTCCAGCCGGATTGACTAAAGGTCAGTAGGTGTGTGAATCTGTGGGAACGGCTTGTGCTGTGCTATGGCTGAGCTGCTAACGCATGCTCGCTTGTTTTTAGGTTAGGATTACAGCCTCTGAACCATGGTTATTTGAATCAAGCATGAATACCAAGCACCCAGCTGATGTTGATTCACTTTGTGGAAAACCAGAGCTAAGAGCTCCACTGCTAAAAAGCAACGCAGTAATGATCCATGTGTTAATAAATTGTTTTACAACAAGCTAACAATGCACAGTTGGAATTACTTAACTAGCGAGTACATTTCGTTGGGATTTGACCCTGTCAGCTCTAGTTAGCCAACAAGCAGGAAACAATGAGGAAACCTGATTGTGTAATAATTGTAGCTTTATGATATACACCAGCCGCCAGCTACCTTCGTAGCCAGCACAAAGTTCTACATGTTCTTAAGCTAGTTAGCCACATTGCTGCAGTCTTAATCACACTCAGATGCTGGACATACATGGACTCTCCCATCTCATTATCATTATGATGTTAAGACAAGAAAAAGACTAATTACCATGTTAAAGGCAGATAAAAGAGTAAATAAATTTTAGTGAGTGCTATTTCACGATATAAGCACTATTTATTGGTGTATTCAGTTACATATTTGACTCATCTGATAATCTTGCACTGCCTTTTAATGGTTTTGGGGCTCATTAGTGACTGATTCAGAAAATATAGGATTCAGATTAGTAGTTATGAAAAACCCAGTGATGTGTCAGACACACTGTGATTGTGCCAGAGCTGCCGTCATTCGTTCCTCACCACCAGTGTGTCTGTAGAGTGGGATACTTGTGCATACTAAGTGAAGTAGTGACTCAGATCTATGGCGGAGGACAAGAGGATGTGCTTAAACCACCGATGGGTGCGTCTGGTTTGGTTTACCTAAAAGGAGAAGGGGAGGGAGGCCTACAGGTCCTCAGCAGCCCCTAACTGTCCCAGGGAATGTCTCGACTCACAGACTGAGGACAGAAGGGGGAAAACACTTAGACTGCTGTGGTGTTCAATCTGTATCACAATCCCAAGACTGCAGTTTTGATGGAGCCACAAAAAAATGGTTAAATAAAATGCAGCCCAGTGATGATGCAACAGTGGGCATGCAACGCTGCATGCAACTCTGCCGGTGACCTGTAGATGGCAGCAAGTCACAAAAAAAAACAAAAAACAAGCTTCTCAGCCTTTGTTCGGTTGGTTGTCAGGAGTGAATCTGCTGCTGCTTAAAGCGAAATGACAACAATGGATGATGCAGCTCCGATGGGAAATCCTGACCTGAAGCCACAGTGAGATGAAGGATCGACTTAACTCTAAACAGGAAAAACCCACCTTTGACCTCATGGTGCGCTCTGACCGTTTGGCTGCAGCAGCTGCCATCTTGAGGATGTCAGGGTTGCTTTTGGACTTCATGATATCTGGAGAGGAAGGAGTGTCAGAGTTAAAAACGAACAGAGAAAACAGAGAAGATCAGCACCTGTCGTACGGGTCGTGTAGGGAAAGTCTTCCTTTCACTACCGGGAGAAAAACACCTGTCTCACTTTGGGTTAGGACGTCGACCAGGAACTGCAACATTCCTGGTTTGAATCTGCCTGGAATCATCTGCCTGGAATCATCTGCCTGCTTTCTCATTTCCTGTCATCCATTTATTATCACTGACTAATAAAGACATTTAAAAAAACCCACAAAAAACCAATTATCTGAATACATTTCCCGTTTAAATACATGCAGACTAAAGTGAACTAAAGCAAACATAAATATTTAGATGTCAGAGGTCATTTTTCCTCACTCTTTTTGTCCCTGTATTTGATGATTTCATTGGCCTGATTAATTCTGGCAGGCCAACTTAACAGCTCAGTGGTTGCTAATAAAGCTAACAGCTGCCTCAGCGTCATTATGAAGGTCCCTGTCCAGGAGAACACAACTATACTCTGGGGCTCGGCCATAAACGGCCTCCTGTCTCGGCGTCCATGATATTCACTAACAGGAACTCAAGGTGAAGCGTCCGGTTTGGGGACCTCAAACTCGCGAACTCTTTGCTTTTTGCGGATGACCGTGATCTTCAGCACATCGGGGTGGTTTGTAGCCGAGTGTGAAGCTGTCAGGTTGTGGTTCTCTTGGGGTCTTGTTCAGGAGTGACGGGAGGATGGAGCAGGAGATCAACAGGTGGATGTTGTACCGGACCATTGTGGTGAAGATGGAAGGCAAAGTTTTCAGTTCACTAGTCGATCTACGCTCCAACCCTCATGAACTCTGGTTAGTGACCAAAAGAACGAGATCGCAGATACAAGTGGCTGAAATAAGTTTCCTCCTCCGGGTGTCTGGGCACATCAGTAATTTATCTGCAGAATTCACTCAGACCTGAAGCGTCTTCTTTTCACAAACACTAAGTTTGAAATAATCAGTTTAAAGTCACACGCCTTGCACAGAAAACGTGTGTTTATAACTACGTTTCCGTACCGTATCCCCCTCGCTCCACCTCCTCCAGCGACGACTCCCCGAGCGCCTCGTGCGCCAGCTGCAGCTGGTCTCTGAGCCGGCCCAGATCACGCTCCGCTTTGGCCTTGACAATGCTCAGCTCCGTGTAGATGTCCTTGTACTTATCTGTTGCATATTTCTTGTCCTGAAAACACATCGTTTGACAGTTCAGATAAACGGGCGCTCGTGTTGGGAATCCATAGCTGTTTGGGAACAGAGCTTACTCTTTGGGCAGCTTGGAGTTCGTCTTTCAGGGAGTTGATTTCCTGCTTCAGGTACTGGACCTCAGACTCCTTCACCCTCAGCATCACCTATAAAGAAAATGACAGAATAAGATGAAAAGATGACGCTGAAAACTTGCCTGAAGAGCCTCAGCTGCTCGTTAAAACCTCACTGGTACAGACTTGCTTTTGTGACAAGTTTTATATAAAGATTTTAGTTGACTTAGAGGACTGGAAAAGTACTTGTCTGATAGTTTCATCAATATTTCTGTAATGTATTTGTGTAGGAACTAGAATAGAATGAGCCAGTCCAGAAACTGGTTTTATTTTTCAGTATTTCCGAAAAAAAAACAACAACAACAAATCAATAAATCCTGGTGTTTTGTGTCCTTATTAATCCATTATTATAATATAATATATACCATCAAAACAACTTTTACCGTGTTCTGATGAATGAAACTCATGGCAGCCATATTGAACTGTGCGAAAACAGTTGATCCAATGAGAGTCACATGATTTACGAGGTTTACGCTGCGTCCTTAGCATTTAGAGATCTAATGCAGCATGAACTCACACCTCAAAGATAAAATAATGTTTCAAGATAGTAATCTGAGAGCAGTTGGTAAGTCCCTGTGCATTTGAAGAACGCTGTAGTGCGCAATAAAAATGACGCTCGCAAAGGAAGGACGCCAAGATGAAGGTTTTCTGTGATAGAGACCCGGGGAAACTCAGTTTTTACTTTGAATATAGAAGTGTTGGAGAAGGCGGTGACCACATTTTAGATATAAATGTAAAATTCTGCCTGTGTTTGCACTAGAGACCGAACATAGGTATCGGTTTTCTTTCTGTTGAAAAATGAATAAAAGCTTATAAATTCTAGTTCTGTTTTAGTTTTTCTTTTGGTTTTATGGTCTTAGAACTATTTAGAATTTATAGAAACATACATATTCAAACAGCCCAGGTTGCAGTTCTGGATTTATACAGTTCTTTAAATAGTAAGAGATTCAAAGCACCAGTACAGTGACAGAAGTTGAGCCTTACTTCTAACTCGTAGAGCTCTTTCCCCTGTATTGTGGTGTTTGTGTCTCCTACTCCGTCCTCAGACGTCATTGAACGCATCTTTGTGATCTCTGCAGCCAGGCGGTTGTTCAGCTCCTGCAAATGCCACAAAGAAGAAGCAGAAAGAGAAGCAGGTGAGCTGAGTAAATATTTGTACACAGGTGCGTTGTGTGTACCAGAGTGTGTGTCTGCACCTGGTTGTGTGCGTTGAGCTCCTGGTTCTCTCTCTGACACTGCCTGAGGGCCTGCCTCTCGGCCTCCAGCGCCTGAGCCAGGTGGGCGTTTTCCAGGCACTTCTGGGAATACTGCTCCGACAACACCTCGATCTCCCGCTGGAATGAACACAGCTCCTCCCTGAAGCACAACACAACACAGATCAGTGAGCAACAGAATGTGTATTAATTCATTACATTAGAGAGCAAAGTAAATGAAGAGAGAAAACACCTAAAAACAACTTTCAGCTTTAATGACTGAATTAGATTTTTACTGTTAACACCTGCACGTCACCACGTGAAGTCTAACATCACATCGAGGCGCAGGTGAACATTTAACACCTTCACACATGTCCCGGCAAGTCGTGAGTGACATCTGCACAGCCTGATGCTTCAGCACTTTATCAGCACTCAGATCAAATGAAATCCTCTTAAATCAAACAGTCAAGAGTCTTCACCAACACTGAGAGCAGAGCATGATAGATACTGGATTATGAGGGCGGATTTATCCTTTGTTTAACTTTATGATCAGTGTTTCTGAATTATTTCAAATGTGTTTTAAGCATTTCAGACGTATCTGCATCAAACCAATCTAATCTAATCTAACGCTTATGGAGGACGTTAGAACAGCTTGTGTTTTGCAATACCTAAGAAAAGTTACACACAACATCAAATCTTATGCTTACTCATGCTGCCTGTGGATCTCCTCCATGTCGGCGTTCTCTGCGTTGCTGTTGGCCTTACGAGCCTTGTCGAGCTCCTTCTCCAGCTCTGTCCGGTGGGCGTTTTTCATCGCTTCGATTGCTACGATACCAAGCACAAAACATGTAAACGTTTGAGTTGAAAAACATTGTTTTAAAACCAACATGATCATGAATTTGTGAAATAAAGTTGGCTCCTTCTCCTTTTCAGCCCAGTTTTTCCTGTGCAGGTGTATTTACCAGCGATGGTGGCTGCCGTCTCCTCTGCCAGCAGCCTCTCCTTCTCCTCCTGCAGGTTCTCCAGCTCTCTCTGGTGTTTCTTCTGCAGCTCATCTATGACCTTTTGATGGGACTCCTCCATGGCGGCAAAGCCCCTCTCACAGGTGGCCTGCGACACAGGAGAGGACGGCACAACGGTAAGTTTTTACGGGGGGGGGGGGGTCATTCGGACACGGACCAAAAGGTTTTCCTGACCCATATAAAAGCTGAGCAGGAAAAACCCCTGGGCCCTGTCAATATAAACCAGAACAGATCATCCATATATTTCCAGCAAATAACTTGCAAGCTACAGCCTGTTAGCCACGAGCGAGTCGAGCCTGTGTGAGTACAAAAAGGGTTAAGAGGAATGACGGGATACACAATACACTGGAGGAATGCAGAGACAATGAGAGAGGAGGGTGTAAGAGAGTGTATGTTGCTGTTTCCTATCCACAGCACAACATTAATAACATGACATTAATAACATCCTTATTCCAAACAGAGCTTATGTTGTTGAATAGCATTTGCAGTCTGCAGCTAAAGTGCAAATCCTAATCTGCATGTGGGTCAAATCTTTGGAGGAATGTCAGATTAAGCTGACAGACTAATACAATCACAAATAGTTGGGTGTCTGAAACATATCAAGATTTTTGAGGTTTGCTCACCAAACTAGCACCTTTGGGTGATGTGGAGAATAACTCTCATAAACACACTTTCAAACAAAGTCATGACACTGCTATTATAACTACAGTGCAAGTTTCCACAAGAAAGGATTTCAATGGCCTTTCCACTGGCCCGACCCAGAACCTAGCCCCGCTTCCGTCCTCTATTCACTGCAGCTAATCTGAGTCTGAGTCTCTGGCTGGGCCCTGGCCCGAGTCCCCTCTCTCTGCCTCAGCCAAAACAGGGGAAATGGAGGTCTGGTGTGTTTTCACAGGGATAAAACCCCCTGAGAGCTAAGACCCCAGGAAACCACTGTGAGAGGGTGAAAAGTTTCCCCCATCACCCCCACAGAACAAATATAAACTTCCTGCTCTGACATCAGACCAGCAGCTTTATTTAGCAGCAGGTCAGGCTATGAATCTAGGTGTGTAAATATATCCTCAGTCATGGCAGGGATGTGGACTCACTATGTGGTTAACTAAGGAATTAACTGATTCTTTTTAACACTAGACCACAAGTAAATCAAAGTATGTCACAAAACTTAACTGACTGGTTCATCAGACCTCTCTCTTCACATCAACAATTATTCTGTCTTCATTTATTGTCAAATCGTCTAATTCCCAACTGAATCTTTGTGTAAATATTTACAGCGACTAGGCCTGTACGATGTCACAATATATATCGGATGACGAAATAAAAACGTTTCACATTACGCTCTATTGTTTATTTCGTGGTGTCACAAAATCAGTTACGTTTTGATGTGGACGTGTGCACCGATTCCAAAGACTTTTGTCCCCATCAATTATTTACACCCAAAAACATGACGCAGGCTAAAAAATTATGGAGTTATTCCTTTTTACATATAAACTTATATCATTCAAAAGTTTAGTTTTACCTCTGCTGTTTGGTCAGGTAACTCGGATCGACTCGCATGTTAACATTTAGCACAACTCCGACAAGTCTTAGCAGACATTCCTTAAGGAGTTCGGTAGTGCCAAGTACTTTAAATAAATTACATTTGTTGGATCATAGCGTTTGTGCTTTATTTTTCTTTAAATGAAGGCTGTTATATGGCTGGAATTCTTGAATATTAACGGACATATAAGTCGAGTGTAAACTGTGTTCAAACTACGCTGTTGACGACAATATTTTTTCTTCATTTGGATGACGGTTTGTGATCTTACATGCCACCACATGGCTGGAGGCAGAAACAGAACCAGGTCACTCCAAACAGGAGGAGGACCAGCCAAGACAAATCATGGAACTGGTTCCTAAACGAGGGGCTACCTCTGCAGCATGGACGATATATATTGTTAACGCAATATGAGATTTTTGTCGTATCGCACAGCCCTAACTATGACTACTCCAGCACAGGACTTGAGTGATCAAAACGTCAATAATTCTTGGATACCTTCCAACCTGGACATTTTTCTTCCGCATTACAACCTCTTAACCAAATCCCATGAAAAGATCAAAGCCAACAAAGGGTGTATCTTACTGACAAGTATTGTGTGTGTATGAAAGGTTGATAGTTTGTTCCTTTGTGTCATAGAGCTCCATTGTCGTCCAAAAACTATTAAAAACAGAAGAATGAGCCACTCTGTTTCACTGGGTGACGTATTCGTTCAGTTCATTCTGACTCAGTCTCACATTCACTGTGCTGCTGCAAATACTCCTAACAGCACTAAATCTGTATTCATATGCCGCTGAAAAAACATGCTATTTAATACTGTTGAGTGAGTGAGTACTGAGTGACATTTGCAGAAAACTACAGTACCCAGCTAGGTGATTATTTTGCCTTTCTAAAAAATTCAATGAAATGAAATCAGTGAGTCATATTTAAAGATTTCCAATGAGAACCTATGGGCTTGTCAATTTTTGTCTTTTCATGGGATTTTTTTTGAGAAGGATAATCGACTTTTCAATGCGCACTAATAAAATAAACTAATAAGGATTCCATCTGACCACATCTTAAAAGGATCAGTTCTCTCAAACAACAACAATAAAAACATTCCCCCACATACCGCTTTGTTGTGTCCAGCCAGGCAGAGAGGTTAAGTTTGGTTTCTGAGATACCCACTACTGAAGCTTTAACAACTGCCCCCAATAATATGGAAGAGAGTGGAATTTAATTTGGGTTTCACCAAGCACTGAAAATTTTCAGCTGAAACTCTCAACTGGAACATGGCATTCCACAGAAAACCTTGCCATGAACGATATTTAATGGGAACTAAATTTTATCAAAGGCAGAACATCTAATTACATTATTATATTGAATTGTCATAAATAAATGGGATCTTGGTTTTGGAAAATGACATTACTCTCTGCTTTGTCAACACAAACAAAACTCCTTAGAGGAAACTGACACAAATACAACTAAAACTATCTGCCTGGCCAAAGACAATCAAGGATAAGTGAAAAGATGTCTATTTTTGTTTGTTGGATGAACTGACCCTTTAACAAGACAAGGATTTTAAAGCCTAAACTTTAGAGGTTATCCCTGAGCTTGTTTGACAGAACAGTTTGAGCCAAGATCTGCTTGCTAGCTTTTTCCAGAGCTTTCAACCACATCTTATTGTTTTCATCAGCAAATTAAGTTATTAGCTCAGATGTTAAGGACTTAAAGAGTGGTGCAGGAATGAAGCATTTAGTAGTCCAAGAAGTTAGCATCATCCTGGTTCCCTCCACAAAAAGCCAACAGGATTTTTTCATTGTGTTTTGGATCATTCCAGAAAATAAACTGTGACCAACTTAAGTTTCTGATCCTTCCAGGTTTAGTTCATCAGATAATCTTCACAGATGAACACCACTGTTCTGATGTTTGAAGCCTAAATCCAATCTCTAGAAGTAAAAAGCTAAAGTTACAAGAGCACGAGTAGAAACACAACGAGGCTGCAAAGGTGGACTGGTGAGTAGATGGGTTTTCATGTTAACGTCCCCGACAACCTCTGTAGTCTCATTTAGACACTCGTTAGCAACCGCCTTTTTTAAGACACATAAAAGCTTCAAACATCAGGAGTGAGGGATTTTCTGACAGATTTTAAGTCTTAGAATAAAACATGAAAATGTTTTGAGCTTGTGTTAAAACCACAGACCTTATTTCAGACATTTAACCAAAAACCCACTGACTTTGGGATGAGGGAACAAGAAGTGCTAAAATGCTGGTTTTAGGACTCATTCCTGCACCACTCTATTCAATATACTGTATGACCACTTCTTATTACGTGACCAGACCTCAATACTTGGGTCACGTCATCACAACAGAACTTAATTTTCTGCTGACAAATGTGAGATGCAGTGGAGAGTTCAAGAAAAAGCTATTAAGTGGACCTTGAGTTAAAATAGTTTTGTCAAAGGATTGAAATGTTGCCATCAACTGTTATTTAGAGAAAGTAGGGATTATATTTGAACTGTTAGTAGAGACAGCCAAAGGAAAAGAGATAGGACCCATTCAAATTAATGCCAAAAGTTTTCTGAAATGAGTGATGTTGATTCTAAATAACAAACTTAAAAAATGCTACAAAGGGTCAACTCTTTGCCCTTAACAAAGGGTTAGATTAATTAGCACACTAAACTACCAGCAGAGGAACTCATTTCACAGCAGAGGAGGCTGATATGCAATAGCCTAAAAGAATGTATTAGCTTCTGTTGAACTGCTTTCATATGCAATGTAATGTTTCGGTTACAAATGACGGTGATGAAGTGACAACAAAATGGGTTCCTCAGTACAAAACTACTGCAGCGTCAATGAGCACATAAAACCTAAAGGAGATTAGTTTTCATGCAACACGGAAGAAACTTGGTTTACGTGACAAAGAGCGAGAGTAGGGTAAGCGAGGTTAGGAAGGGGAGTAGGCTGGGGAAGGAAGAGGGATCTGGGAATGCCACAAAGGAACACAAGGCATCACAGATGGAGAACGGCAAGGACAAGGAGCGCTTCCACCTTCAGGTTCTCCAGGTCTTTCTCGTATTTCAGCCGCTGAGTTGTAATGTCGCCCTGCTCTTCGCGCCGTCTCATCTCTTCAGTCATGACCGAGACTTGGGTCACCAGCTCCTGAATGCGCTCCTTCAGGGTTGAAGCATGATGCAACGGTGTATCCTCATCGGTTGAGGTCCTGTCTGGGTTGACCGGACTCATCATGCTTCTCAGCTCTTCCATTTCCCGGTCAAACCTCTCCATGAGGTTTGTCCTTTCCATCTCGTGCTTCTTTTTGAGGTTCTCCATGCAGTTTGTCAATGAGTCGATCTCTTTCACGTTTTCTTCTGAACGGAGACGCAAGGTTTCACTGGCCTTCGCTATTTCCTGCCTCATCTTCTCAGCTTCCTCCTCGTAGCAATCTTTGACCTCTCGAAGCTCCTTCCTGTGCCTTGCTATCATATCATGAAGCTCAATGGTTTTATCCAATGAGTCAATGGGCTCTCCTTCAATCTGGATCAAAGTTTGTGGCCCTGAAGCGGTTTTCAAAGAAGCCTCAGACAGCTGGCTTTGAAGATCTGCTAGTTTAGACTGGAGATCACTGGCAACCTCTCTTAATTTAGGACAATTTGGACAGTCCAAGCTACCAACCTGAACTTCCACCTGCTTTTGCATCATCTCTTTCTCATGCTGAACCTTCAGCCTAATGATCACATAAGACATGTATGCCTCTTTGAGAGCGTTACGCAGATATGACTGTTTCTGCTCGTTACCAAACTCAAAGCTTGCTAAAGCCAAAGACAGAAGCTCATTGTCTTCATCCTGCATTACCCTTGATGCAATCTGCTTCAAAGCATTTGACTTTGCCTCCAAGGTCTCTGTTACCTCTTTAAGGATCAGAGCATTTGTTTCATTGTCAAGCCAGCTGTACATAGATGCAAAATCTGGCTCGGTCTCTACCTCACCTTCAGCTTTTGCTTGTGCACAAATCCCTCTAGATTTAGATAAGATCATCAACTGCTTCTCTGCCATCATCTGCTTTACCAGACTCCTCCCACAGCTGTGTCTGGTTTCCTCTGGTTTTATTTCAGAGTTGCCCAACAGCTGGCTCCAGAACTCTCCCTCGACCACCAACCTCATGTCTTTTGGACTCACACAGAGTGGCTCTTCTGTCGAAGAACCAAATAAAGTGCTTTTTAAATCACTGAGCATTCTCTCTACATTAACATCTACGTTTGCTAACATCTCTACAACCTGATTAATCGCCTCAGTCTTTATCTCAACCTCTTCTACTACTTGCTTCAAAAGTCCTTTGTTGTCAACCTGCTTTTTTCCTGCTTCAACACACTCACTATCCGTCATTTCATCAGCTCTATCTGTCTTCATTTCTAACTTCTCTCGTAGCATTCTTATTTCGTTTTCTGCTTCCTCTAGCTTCTTTCTACTGACTTCCTCAGATTCCCGGTTTAGTGCGATTAGTTCACTGTTCCTAGCTTCCATTTCCATACAGCGCTGCTCTGCAGATTGCAGGCTTGCCTCCATCTCAGATAACTTTGCTTGTGAGGCTTCAAGGAGCCCTTTGAGCTGCTCTTTCTCTGGGTGTAACTCCTCATCCTCGTAATCTGTCTGGAAGCCCAGACCTTTCAGTGTGGCCTCTTTCAGCTGCAGCTTCTTCTCAGTGTCTTTAAGGGTGCTGCCGAGCTCCTCCAATGTAACCAGAGCTTCATGGAGCCTTAAGGATTTCTCATTCAGCTCCCTCTCATAATACTCCCTGTCTATGGCATTGGCTTGGTTTTCAGCCAGCTCAGCCTTCAGTCTTTTCAGCTCTTCCATGACCAGATGATGCTGTTTGCCACCCTGCTGGCTGATCAGCTCGGCTTTCAGTCTGTCTATTTCTCTGTCGGCCTCGGTCAGCTGGTTCACGATTTCCTGGCATCGTTGTTTCAGTGCTCCGTTTTCATTCGTTAAGAGTTCAACCCTCTGAGACAGCATTCCAATCGTCATCTCGTTTGTCTCTGAATGGTTTTCAATTTTTGAGAGGGGGCCGTAGGGGCTTCTCAGACTTTCAAAACTTTGCTTCTGAACCTTCCCCACCAAATCCTCCATGGTTAGGAGTCGAGCTTCGTATTCACGGATGCTTTCTCCCGCCCTGGCTAAGCTCTTTTTTACTGTTTCATTTTCTAACTCCTGCTGATACTTCCAGGTCTCCAAGAGCTTCTGAAGTTGATACTTCTCTGTTGTCTCTTGATTACAACTATGGGATTTTAATACTTTCCCCAGCTCTCTTAGAGTGAGGGGTTTACCAGCTATCAAATCTTCTAGCTCTTGAATTGCTTCTGAGCTGTCCTGAAGCAAGAAGCTAACTGTTTTTTGGACAGGTTCGGGGGGAGGGCCTTCCAGAATAGATGGTGTTTGAGGCTCAGAAAAGTAAGGTTCCTTGATGGGGAGTTGAGAAAGCGAGAGGCCAAGCTGTGCCTGCATATTGCGCTTTTTCAACTCTTGCAGTTTCAGGAGCTCTTTGGTCTCCTGGTACTTCTTTGTTAAACTCTGTGCTTGAGAACTAACCAGTTCAGGCCTCTTCGTCTGGGGCATCACATCAGCCTCCAGACCCAAAGGGTGCTCCAGCTTGGAAAAGGGGACCAGACAGTTGGTTAACACACAGCAGGGGAGACACAAAGCTTGCTAATAATTCTCCTCGTTATCTACCAATCATTTCCCTCTAATTTCAATTAAACATTGACATTACAATTAGCATTCCCACATGGTAATCCCAAATTATGTAAATGAACAGTGATTCAAAACAAATTCAAAATTCCCTTAAGGTTTACTTTTGTAAATTAAAAGCAAAGGAAAGAGATTTAATGGCTGGGGTTAGTTAATTCACAACAGAGCATGCAAATTAAATGGTTAAAAGTTACTTCATGTGGTAAGTAATGCAATATTAGTTTCAGCTGGATGGTTTACTCAAGGATGGAAGGCATACCAGGTCCTACAAACACATTTCTGAAGTTTTCTGGTCCAAGCTCATGTCTTGCACCAAAGCAATTCTTCTCTGAGTGGAAATAGCGAATCGTATTATTCAACTTGAGTCTAATGTTTGACTATATGATCAAATTTTCCTCTATAATTCATTGCAAGTCATCAAAATGTGTCTAAAACAAGAAGCAACAACAAAAAATGCACACACCATATCCTAATAATCACAGCAATGCCTAATTTTAACTCAGTCATAAACAAAATTATCTATCAAGTATTCATTCAGCCTCACTCTGGCAAAACCATCCATTCATCGACACACAAGCACAGAGATTCATCCATCATCATACATTTATGCTATTACACAGCTATATACAGTATTTGTTAACAGAATAACAAATGGATGGTCTTCATAGCAGTTAATAGAAGATGAGAATCTGATGTCCATGCAAATAATTAGAAAACAAGCCAAGAGGTTATTATTCATACATGTTGAGCCAAACATTTCAACAAGTAAAGCTATTATGCAGTAACTATGAGGGATGATATCACTCTAAATGAAAATAGTGTAAATAACCACTGTAGTTAACGGCTGGGACAAATCAGGCTATAATTAAATATTAGCGGGTAGGCAAAAATCTAAAATGGATATCATGAATTAATAGTTTCAAAACAAAAGCTGAACTTAAAAACGTCAAATGGAAAATGAAAAATCTTTAACTGAAAATTTCAAGAAAATGAAAAAAAAAAAACTTTTTAAATGGCAAATGGAACTTTAATAATACAAAATACAAATCTCTCTCTCTTAACGAATTATTTTTATTTTCCCTTTTCCCTGCTCAGTTTCTGTTTTTCCATTTGCCCTTTTCATATTTAAAACTGGAAAACTGAAAAAGGAGAAATGGTCATCACATAATAAGGAGATGACAATGGATGTGGAAAAAGTGAAAATAGAAGAGGCAGGAAAATTACCTAAACAAAACAAGCACTTTATACTTTTCAGGGCTTCTCCGTTGACTATTTTGTTTTTCCATTTTCTGTTTTTGAACTGATCTCATGAAAATGCAAAAAAGAAATGAAATTGAAAGTGAAATTGAAAACGGATTCAGAATCAGATTCAGAATCTTCTGTTTTACTTTCCCTCTCATAATATCAGTCTGTCATTTTATTATTTCCTTTTTCCTTTTCACATCCACCTCTTAATTATTTCTAGCAGCTGAATTTAAAAATAATTAGTTTACAAATGTTTTTCTTTTTTCCATTTAGAGTGAAATAATGCCCTGAAAGTCACATCAGCAACCATTTAACAGTTGTTCTTTGGTCTATAATCAATGCAATACTTGAGTATCTGCTGTAGCATGAGTTCAGATATCGTACAGACCCATGACACAGAGAGAAGACGTTAACTAGTAGAAGCCAATTTAGTGATAAGATCTCAATGTTTTTTCACATGCAATGAACTCATGCAAAGGCACATATCTGTAGCCACTTTGTTGCTTCAATGTCAGTGTGATGTTTTCTTTCCATAAAATACAAACATGCAAAGAATGTTACAACATGAAAAGGGAAAATACCGCTCAATCTAAAGTATACACATGAAATGTACTACAGGACTTCCCATTCTAGCAGAGTAACAAAGTGCAATGCAGCTGCACACTGAATACACAGAGACTCGTAACTCACCGGAGAGATGTAACCCGTCCGGATGTCCTGCTCTCTCTCCAGAGCTGTTCTCAGCTGGAGCTCCAGCTCCTGCTTGTGCTTGTTGGAGTCGAGGAGCTGTTGGTGACAGCTCTCCAACTGGGCCTTCAGGTCTTCTATCTGCAGGAGCAGCAGGGACAACGTTTGGTTAGATCATAGTTGTGTGATGAGCTGTGTATAATTTAATCGTGTTGATTTAAAAGAGTGGTGCAGGGATGACGTATTTTTGTAAGTCAACCTGGAAGTTAGCATCAGCCTGGTTCCCTCGACAAAAAGCCAATGGGATTTTTTCATTGGTTTTTGGATTATTACAGAAAATAAACTGAGACCAACAAAAGTTTGAAGCCTGACTACAACCTCCAGAAGTAAAAAGCTAATGTTAGGTTATAAACCAACTACACCACGGTCACATGACGTTGCCCAAGTGAATTTAAAGAGACCAGCTGCATTTAGCACATGATAAAGGAAACAATTAGTTGATTAATCGGTTAGTCAATCAATGAAAACGAGCTCTTATTCTGAAATTTAAACATGGGCCCTGGTCTCCAGCTTCTTGTTCATGCATTCACTAAATCTGAAAGTTATGAAACAGATTAGGAAACAGGTAAACATACCCCCTGCTTGTAATTCTCCAGCAGCTGCTCCAGCTCTGCAGTCTCTCTGGACTGCACTGTGGTGGGCAGAGGCACCCTCCTCTCCTCCCGTATGGGCGTCTTCTCCACCTGTCGCCAGTGTTGTTCAATCACCTCCTCAACCCTCTGCTGCCTCTCCAAAGACGTGGGACCTAATGAATCCAAGTGTCCGACTCCCTCTCCGCTCTCATAGTCCGTCCTCCCTCCTTCTTTAACGGACGTGGGCTCCGTTGACGAGCTGGTCACTGACTCGTACCTCTTCCGCCTCTCCTCCCGTCTCCGGCTCCGCTCAAGCTCTCCCAAGTCTGCCTGGAGGCTCTCGGCCTCCTGCGCCCGCTGCTGAGCCAGAGCCTGGGCGATGGGTCTGAACTCCGCCCAGTCGAAAGTCTTCGAGCGGCCTTCTCGTCTTCGCTCGCGTGCCCGGCTCTTTATGACACCCGGAGCAGATTCTCTCTCCACAGAGGAGGCCTCGGAGGAGGGAGAGTCCTGGGTGACGTCTGGCCTGACCAGACCTTCCAGAGGAGAGAAGGAGCCATGATCCTCGGTTGAGCTGGAAGGTAGAGAAGAGAATATGTAAGTGCTGTCCTAACATCCAGAGTCCAACATATTCACTTTTTAGATGTACATAAAAACCTACATTTATAATCTAATATGTAATGATGCCTTCCAGGCCTGCCTGCTGAAACTCGACTGCATCACAGGAATGCAAACACCTAAAGCAGAAACTACCGCTGTTTCGATTAAACCAGCTGACAGTGTCAGCAGCCCGGCAGGAGAGACACTTCCTGGTGCTGTCTCTCAACTCTCCAAGCCCCTCCTCGAATAGCTGAATCATCATACTGAACACGGAAAATCGACTGACAAAATTCTTAGTCAGGTACAGCCCTAAAGCCTTCATTAACATACAGACAGTAATTTTACTTGTTTGTATATGCCACTTCTTCAAAGTCTGTGAAGCGGGGGAGGAGAAAATACTATTCTCCTTCTACTAATATACACGATTCAGGAACTAAAGAATCAAAACAAAGCCCGACAAGATGGAACAGCGATGGAATTGTGGCACGACTGGAATGACATGTCATGTTTCCAGTTTAAGTCAGAGTTAATACTGCAGGAAGTGATTGCACTGACCTCGCCACATCAGGGGCAGTGGATGGTCTGACGTTCTTCATGACCGCCTGGATCCAGTTCCTGCGTATACCTGCTGTCATGGCAGACAGAGTGTGCACTCCCTCCTGCGTCTAAACATTTCAAAGCACCATGAAATATCACAGACGGACTAGAACAACAGAAATATCTCCGAAGCCACAGCGTCAAAAACAATATGACATTTTTACAGCTTTAACCGTATTAGAAACGTTTTAAATGCCTGAATAAACAAACATTTGTTCTTCATGAGAAGGAAAAACCTCTTACATGTATTTGGAAACCATAGTTGCGTTGAGCCTGGTACTCGGTTACATTATAGCACGTCGACAGGTCAATCTCACCATCCAGGTCAGAGGCCTGAGGTAACACAAATATGAGATACAGTGAAAAAATGCTGAAAAGAAACATATGCAACACTGTTGAAATAAAAAACTATAAGTACTACCTCCTCTGCGATCGAATCCTTATAGTATCGCAGGCTGTGATCCGTCAGCACAAACCAGTATTTCTTCCACTAAGAGTAAAGGAGATACAGTTTAAAAAATAAAGCAGCAGCTACACAGCAAATAAAAGAAACTGAACATCCAGTCAGTCGATAAAACCAGCTCCTCACGGCAGCAGAGTTCACATGTCCGTCATATCGTATAAAGATGTATTTTAAAGCCTTTAGACTCCACCCTCGTCTTTCAAGTCCATTGAAGATACAACATCAAAGTCTGACCACTCCTCTGTAAAGGCCATAGAGTGCTACAGACATTCAGGAGTGCTTTAGGTGAACAGTTCAGATGCTGTTTGAACTGGCTTCTGACTCCCTTTTTGATGACTTCAACTGTACCAGGTTTTTTTTTAAATAAATACCAACATCATATGTTTATGCTCTGTGTCAGTCAGAAGTTTGAGGTTTTCTTTCTTTTACTGATTCGCACAGTCAAATGTAGGTTATCGGTTACCTGGCCTTGTTCATCCAGCTTCACCATCCAACCTTTTTTGAAGTTGAGTAAATCCGGCTGAAAAAAGAAAACAAAACAAAAAGAGAAGATGCTGAGAAAACATCTGAAACAGTTGAGTGTTCTTAATGTTCGACATGCAAACTGACCTCATGGGTAGGAATGGGCCGGCTACCGGTTTCAAGGTGGTTTGAATAAGATAAGGTTTCAAAACCACTAATATTTGTTATTTATCTGACATACCGTTCCTACAGTGTAAGCTACTCGTCAAAGACAGAAAGTGCAGGAATCCCTCAGGTCGTGTGCAGAGAGGATTAATTAACTTTCCCCGCCGTCAAAAAAAATGTAAAAGAAATCGGGTGTGTGGTAATATTTTAGGAACAGAAAAAAGACAGACAGCTGCGACGTGGAGGAGGAAGGTCAGCTGAAAGAGGAGGCGATACTTCAAACCTGATTTCACATCTACGGGAGCACCACCAATCACCCTCTGCCTTGAAATGAATGTATGCAACAGCTGCAAGAGTTTCATCTGTGAAATAAATACAGGACTTCTACTGCGACAGGTAAGTATTAGCTAGCTAACATCAGCTAGTTCATTATGTCACAGAGCAGAGAAGATATTGTTATTGTTATTTTTTAGAGAAATATTCAGTTATTTATGTGCTGAGCTTGTTGAGCTGCAGGTTTACAGTCATTTAACAGACTAACAAACATGTTTACTAATGTTCCAAAAGGAAACAGATTGTGTTCAGTGGAAAAAAAAGTTGTTTTTCTTGTCAGGCGTTTCAAAATAACTTATTTTAGAGCTGTAACTGTAACACTGTAATACCAGGAAACTGTGACATTTTAGCTCACGGTTATCATACCATCAGACTCTCACACCAGCCCATGTCTACCTGAGGTAGTCCAGTACAAACCATGTCACTATTTGACCACCACTTACCTTAAAATGTGACAAAACGCCCCAAAAATAGGCAGAACATTTTCCTAAACGACACCGTCTTTGTGTGACATTCAAGTTCAGAATCATACTGTCACTGATAGAAGCAGAAACACATGCTCACTCAGTCAGCTGAGGGTAGAAGTTGACCCTACCGATGGACGTGAGATTGTCTAAATGTGGACCACAGGCCAGGGGCAACTTCTGCCAGATCTGCTGCTGCTCAGTGCTCAACACTGCTGTAACTCTGCTGTAATTCCACACAGTGGGAGAAACACCAACACACATTCATGTGAACAGTGACCTCAGGAAGCAGTGGTAAGATGCGACACAAACACACACAGCCTGTCTCTCTTTTCCAACAGAAATATAATGCTACAGAACGGGTGCAGTATAAAAACACTCAGCGGGCAAAATCTGCACACAGAGGGAGCAGAGTGAGGAGTATAACCTGGAGAGGAGAGGGGGAGGAGGGGGCTGCGCTGCCCCCTGCAGGACGGAGGTTTGGCCTACAACATCCACACCCTCGCACCACCACACAAAAAAGCAGTTTTAACCATAATAGAAATCACACATGGATATCAGGTGTTTTCATACAATCTGGAACTTAATGTAGAGGTTAAAGGTCAGTGCTGGAGGGATTAAACTGGATATTTTGCTTATGTAACCCATCTCAAAATACTGTGTTATTTATGTGTTTTACAGTGCCGCACTTCCACCGTCATTTAGCACAAGAAACCCTGGGAAAAAAACTGTTTTCAGAAGCTGCCACATAAACCCAGAGGCATGCTGTTGGGGGGACGTCCACAGAGACCTTTCGCAATAATTAATTCTCCCTAACTCTGTTATCTAACTTAATCTAGCCTCTCAGCCCCAACAACAGCCCAAGAAGACCTGGCACTGATGCTGACCCTGGATCCTACAGCTTAGCAGGAACAGGAGAGGCTTTGTCCGAGCGACCTGAAACACGCTGGCCTTCAGGGGGAAGTTTGATATTTGTGCGTGTGTTTGTTAATGTCAAAAACAATCAGAAAGAAATCTGAAATTAAACATGATCATCAGCTGACTGAATTCCCCAGCTGCCTCTGAGGATCCTTCTCTATCACTCAATCTCTTCAGTTTGGCTCATATGCAGCGAGCCGGGACAAAACGAGCCGCCTGCTGTGCAGATTAAAACTCGAATTATAGATTTTCAACGTGCCCTGGTTTCAGGTGTCGAGCTGAAACAATCAGCTGATTAATTGTCAGTTTGAATAAATTAAAATCAATAAATAAAAATAGTTTTTTAAGGCAAAAAACTCAAAATGTTTCAGCCAGATTCTCAGAATACTAAATACTTTTGGTCAATTAAACGAGGCAATTAAGGCAGATGTAAGTTAAAATAATAGCTATAAACTCAGACTCTGATAATAAAACAATAGAGTGGTGAAGGAATGATCCTAAAACCAGGAAGTGAGTTAGTAAGTTGCATGTTAGCATGTTAGCACTTCCTGTTCCCTCGTCCTAAAGTCAATGTGTTTTTTGTTAAATGTTCAGCTGTTATTCTCAGGGAGTTTTAACACAAGCTCAAGACATTTTCAGGTTTTATTCTCCGACATAAATGTAATAAACTCTACCCTGATGTTTGAAGCTTTTACGTGTCTTAAAAAAGGCGGTTACAACGAGTGTCTCAAATGAGACTACAGAGGTTGTCTGGGGACGCTAACATGAAAACTCCATCTACTCACCAGTCCACCTTTAAGGCCTCACATTTCATCACGCCTTCAAACTACTAACTTTCTAAGAAGAAAGGCTTTTGTAGAAGAGCCTGAGCTAAATGAAATGACCAGTTGGAAGCTTAGTGGTGGAGACGCTGACGCCATGTGACCGTGGGAGCAGTTGGTTTATAGCCTAACATTAGCTTTTTACTTCTGAGATTGGATTTAGGCTCAAAGAAAGTGAAGATTAGGGAGACGGTCCGTTCGGCCTCGTTCAAAAGTGACCGCGGATTATCTGTGAATTCCCGTCGTCTCCGATGAAAGTTTGTAAAACTAACCAGAGTGAAACAGTCGGAGCAGAGTGGGAGAAGCGCTGATGCTAACGCAGCGGTTACAGTGTCAGGGGTTATTCTGAGTGGTGGCTCCAGTGCGTCATCAAACCACCATTTTAAACCCACCAATACAATCCTGGGAATGAAACTGATGGAAAACTGTGAAACGGTCTAACTCCACAATGTACTAACACAGAGTTTACAGACTTTACACATGTTTTCAGGAACTATTTTTTAACATAAATCTCTGAATTTGCTTTACACAGACTTTAAACAGGAGCTGATACTTTAACTGTGCGAGAATCATCATCTGAAACTTCATCTCATTTGGTCTGTTTGGTCTGGTATTATCTGGTGCTGAGGAGAAAAGTCATGACAACCACTCCCTCTTTATCACACACACTTTCTTGTTGAGGGTCGACTCTGTACTGAACCAAAGCTCTGATAGCATGAGGCTTAAACTCGCCAGCTGTAAATCTATGTGTGCATTGTTTAAAACAACTGTAAAAATAACAGCTGATGTGTGCGTGCAGCACGAGGCACACAAGCCGTCCTGGCATCTTTATCGGTACATGTACATGATGTTTTCATCTGCGCACGACTGACAAAGATCTGGGGCTGAGAGAAAACACACACACAGTGTTAAACAGTGTGACTGAGTGTGTGGGGGTTTCGGGTCTCTGTGTTCAGTTAAAGTCCAGATTCTGGGCCGTTCTGTCCGATCACAGAGGACCAGGGTGGGAAAGGGAAGCGTAATCACCAGGGGAATCCCACCACAGAATGGAAACTGGAAATGAATACAGCACACGCTGCTGACCTCTGACCCACAACCAAAACAAAGGCAGGACAGAGAGAGGGAGAGATGGAGGGAAGAGGGCGAGGGTGAAGGGAAAAGATAGAGGAGGGGAGGAGAGGGAGGAGGGGGAGGAATAGAAAAAAAAAATAAAGCAAAACCCACGCTGCTCCATCTGTTCTGCCATGTGAAGTTGTTTAAAAACACGGTTTACCGTATCTTAGCGTATCTATTGTAAATGGCTGCACAATGTTGGCACTGTTAGCTTCCACACACACACACACACACACACAGAGCAGAGTTACCTCTCGGTGGAAGCGTCGGTGTTCACTTCGGCCCTGTCTGGCTCCGCTCCTCCCCGACTCCTCCACCTCCATCTTCTCCTGATTCTCCAGCTCCAAAGCCTCCAGCTTCTCAATCACACCGGAGCGACTGCAAAACAACACACACACACAGTTAACTTCAATTAATAACTGATCTGAAAGTTACTGCTGATGGCAAAGCAACAGGAGACGTTTATTTTCAAGCAGCTACAGGAAATACAATGCACTTATCACAGACTTATATAACAACTTGTCGATCACAGGGTTTTCCATAAGCGCCAACTGTCGATCGGAAACATTGTCAGTCGACTACTTTCTCACTGTTTCTAGTCTCGTCACCGTCACTTTTTGTAACGTTATAACTATAATCTTAAACCAGATGAGGATTTTTATCATCAGACGTCTGGGTCTTCAGTGATAAGAGAAACAAGCTGAGCAAACAGCGAAACAGTCACAGTGAAACATTGATTTTAAATGTGAAACTGTTTTATTCAGTGTTTTTCTAGTTTTAATTATCGTATCTGTTTGTTTTGAAGAGGAGGAGACCTGTGTGGATAATTCAGCTCCCAGTAAAAACCTCCTGAACTATGAACACTGAAGGAATCTGAACCTTTGAATGAAACAATGAAATCAAGCTGCTGTTGTACACACTTCTGGAAAACCTCACAACAATTTACTCGTTGTAAAGACTCTGCCAGTGCCACTGTATAAACAGCAGACAGCACAAAATGCCAGTTGTATTGTGGGTGAACTAATTTCAGGCAGGACACCCTGAGGGAATCAGAGCTTGTTCTACCAGTGCTTCATCAGCTGAGCCAGATAAAAGATCCACCTGCTCATAAAGCTGCTGACAGCCAAATCACAGCTCTTCTAAATTATATAATTCATGGAAAAACTGCTTCTGGAAGAACAGCCTACGCTCACTGGTGTCCATCTGCAACCTTCCTCAAACTGCGACATGCTCCCACACAGACTCTTTCTTTAATCACACAGGAATCTGCATTAGAGGGAGGAAGAGGCAGTGGGAAATATTATATTACTCTTTTGTCTAAATGCTGCCCTTATTTGGGGACTGTTCGTCCAAAGCTGCTGTCCTTAAAAGGGAATGAAGGAGAGGAGAGGGAAGGGGGACAAAGACTGTGTGATCTCTTTGTGTTTGAGGCCTTGACGCTAAGTCTCGTCCGTGTTAATGACGTTTGATTATCACGTTTCCTTGGCTGATGACCTTCCAGCAGAGAGGTTTATCTGCTGCTGCCGCCAGTTTATCAAGGATCAAATAAAGTTGAGTTTCTGTTTAGTTTTTCTCTTTTCTGCTCTCACAGTTTTTTAAACAAGCTTTCCATCCAGAAAGTAAATATATAAAGGGTTTTAATGACAGCTTCTCGTCATTAAATCATCTTCCAGGGTGTGTACGTTTCAGGAGTGAAGATATAAATTAAGTTTGGCAAACAGGACACGGCCTCAGATGACAATCTCAGGACGAGGGTTTGTTTTTAAAGGACGTTCAAGCCCTTTTCAGACATTTTTTAATGTCTTTATGTCGTGCGACAGAGGAAACCATCTAAATTCACCTTTATCATCTTTATCTTTCTTCTTGGAATAAAGATTTCACTGAGGATAAACACACTTTCTTTAGTCATTTTTCGTTAATTTTCCCAATGAAAATCAAGGAAATTTCTTCAAATGCCGATTCCTAGTCGAGACTTTTATTCAGACGTGATAAACTGCCATCACATTAAGTAACGGGGTCTGAGAAGTCCGAGGCTGCAGTGTGGGAACGTCTGCTCAGAGCTCAAACTGGCTCAGCAGACTGATGTGTTTATGGGGCAGAATGTGGGCACTCCTCCTTTTCCTCTCACGCCTGGTATGGATGGAGGGACTGAATGGAGCAGGAAGCCGACTCTGGGAGGAGAGAGATGACCCCCGCCTCACCCACTGGGTTTGTTTGAAACACTGCCGTCTCTGGTGTGTGTGAGTGTGTAAAGACCTGTGACCTCTGCGTGAACAGCACGGGGGCCGAGAGGCAGATTACTGAATGGAAACTACAGAGGCTGCGTGTTTACACAGTCTACACTTACAGTTAGTAAGGCTGCTGATAAAAAAAGAAAACGGACGAGGACGGATGATTATTAAGAAACAGATTTTCTCACAGACAGACACATAAGACAGATATTCAAAGTGCATCACAAGTCCCAGTACGTCTCCATTTCACCAAATACACCCCCTCACCCTCTTCCATTAAAACCACAGTTGTGTGAGCACATCAAAAGCTTTGTGCGTCACTAGATTCTGTGTGTGTGTGTGTGTGTGTGTGTGTACATGCCTTTAAAAGGATAAGCCAGAGGCTCAAGTATTTCCAGACCACTGTGTCTGTGGCACAGAGCTCAGATTCTAAGAAAGACGTCTGCTAATCTGGTTCATCAGGTTAAATCACAGACTGATTTAACACTTCACTTGTCAGCGAGGATGGTGAGGCATCCTGGGTCAATGATCTGGTGTCTGGTGTCGTTTCTACGATGCATCACGATGATTCTGGACGATTCTGTGTCAGAGCAGTGACACAACATCATCGATTATCGCCTCCCGACGTTGCTCGTTCATTTTCCAGCCTCGGCTGGACAATAAAGTTCTAACGTTCAAAATTAGCTCCTGTTAGCGACGCATGAGACGAAGCTGCATTAGCTGTTTCCATCCTGAGAAGCTAACGCCTGCCACTGTAAAGGAAACAGTGGACCCAGCTAGGGTTGCAAAATTCTGGGAGTTTTCAAAGTTGGAAACTTTTTGGAAATATATGAGAATTAACAGTAATATATGGGAAAGTGAATATAAAGGAATTAGAAGAAATATATGGGAATTAATGGGAATATATGGGAATTAACGGGAATAAACTGGAAATTTGTATAATTGAAGGTTAGTCTATGACAGGGAACTTAAAAACATTTTGCAGCATAATGTAAAACAACTTGATTTCTAAAGCCCATTTCTAAATAATCTAATCAAATTGTGAGATCAATAAAGATGCACAGCCCAAGAAAGAATTGTCAACATTTACACACTTGTTTGGACGTTGTCCAAACGTCTTCATCTGTCAGGCGAGTGTGTGTCCATCGCACACGTTCCTTTCAACACCAGCATTTACAGCTGAGATGAAGCACTGCTTTACCTCCAGTGTTTTCACTTATTTACTTTACTTCTGGTGATCCAGGCATCAGCTGAAAACCTGGCATTGATCATGAAGCGGATTTAAAGGGACACTCCACTGCTTTTACACACTGAGATCAGTTTACAACAGCTGTGTCAGAAATATGAGACTGAAAATTTATAACAAAAAGTCTGTCTTACGAACTGGAAGTATATAGTTTGAAATGGTAGGATTCAGCTTTTCTTTTCCTCTGCTGCATCAGTTTAGACCGGTTTGTTTTTAATCCATCTCTTCTGAACCCCAAACTAAACTCCATTAAGCGGAGTGCACAATAAACAAGATGAATAAATAGACACATGAAGCAAAATGCTGCGTTTTACAGAAGCAATGGAGTTTAAAAATAAAAAAAGCCACGAGCTGGCCCCCAGCCAGTCTCTGATGTGTCTGCGCAGCACATGATGGGCTAAAACCTGTACTTGAACCTTGAAACAGTAAAATTTTAAATGCGGAAAATCATATCACAATGTCAGCTGTCAGCAGTCTGAAAATACTAGTTTCTGACTTCAAGAAAATGACATCTGCCAGCTGCTGAATGTCCTCAAAGCTTTTTTTAAGCCAACAAGCTGAGTACCGCTGAGTTAAAGACAGACGAGGTTAGACTGGAAAAGGGACATTCAGGGACACAGTTATGGATGAATGAGAAACTGACCTCCTCTCGGGGCTGAGGACGGCCTCCCTCTCCTGCCTGTCGGGGCTCCTGAACCGGCTCCTCTTCTCGGCCTTCCTGGCCTCGGCCTCCAGCCGCCTGGATCTCGTCGTGTCGTGGTGGCTGCAGGAATGGCCGCCCCTCTGGGTGGTGGGGTGACTGTCCGTGCTGGTCACGGTGCTGCCGCTGGCGTCCGAGTCAAGGGAGCTGACCGAGCCGCTGATGTGGGATCCGTTGGAGAGCAGGGAGCTGCCGGAGGGAAAGGGGTCACTGGGGGCTGGGGAGAGGCAGCGTGGGACCCCTCCCAGGCTGGAGCAGGAGCCCGTGGGGGACAGCAGGTCGCTGGGTGGCTGGGGTGCGGTGCTATGGAGTGCCAGGCCTCCCCGGTCCACCTCGTCGCCGTTCACCGAGCCTGCATCCGAGCCGTGACCCACGGACGCACAGTCACCTTCACAAGAGGAATTTCATTTTCAAGCACTTCCTAAACACTATATGGAGTTCTTCTATACAAAGCAGTTATTCCTCCTTACCTGTGGAGGGCAGCGGTGATCCTGGAGGCAAATCAGCAGCGGCCCAGACTGCAGCCCCCTCAGCCTCCCTCTGGTTCAGCTCCTCCTGCCAGATTATGGAGCTGGAGTCGGGAACCTTCTCTGCCTCGGGGATCCCAGAGCCGGTCACCGCTACCTTGGCTGGACCTGGCTCCTGGACACGAGCGCACAAAGACGTCAAAAACAGTCCACTCTCAAGCTACGACACGAACCTTCTTCATGCGTCGTTAAAAGGAGCGTTACCTGAGAGGTCGCTGGCTCCACCTTGCGCTTCTTCTTCTGGTTCTGTTTGTTGGTTCGGGGGTAAACCACCAGCTGCTCGCTCCACCTGGAAACAGATGAGAACAGATGCTGAGTGTTTACGACATTTGTGCATGAACCCAAACCATCAACAGACACATGAGGACAACTCACCCGTTGATGATCTCCTTGTTCTCCCCTCTGATGAAGTACTCCTGGTCTGGCGTGATGATGCACAGGGAGTTCTTCTGGCCCGTCTTGGGCTCGGCGTCGATGACGTCCGTGCAGAGGTTCATGTTGACGGTGCCCTGAGGCAGCGTGCTTGGCTGGAAGAGAAACACGACAAATCCTGCTTATTGTATGTTATGTGTATTAGCTAAGGCTGCGCGATTCTGGAAAAAAATAGAAGTTAATTTCATTTATTCACCAGATACAAGAAGAAACAGAGCAGAAAATAGATTCCTGGCTACCCTAGCTGGGTTTTCTTCTGGACTCATTTTGCCATTTCATGTCACGATTATCCTGGCTAAAATTATTACGATTAACGACTGCGATAATCATGGAAATATACTTGAAATATACTCTGGTCTGAGACAGAGGAGCTATCTCTGTTTAGCTACATAGCTAATGTTAGCTTAATTAACTGGTAACCGAGACGTTAGTATAACTAAACCAACACTTTCTACATTAAGTAACTGTAACATTAGTTAATTTTACCTGGAGTTCTTGGTTTCTGATTTATTTTTGATCTATTTCCACACATTTGAATTAACTTTGTTCTGCAGTTTGGAATAACTGGAAAGATGCAGCTTTCCCTTGTGGCAATCCAAAATAAATCAATACAGGACTGTATGTTGGCTACACAGCTTTTCTGTGAGTCACTCTCAGGATATTTACGATTATCCCGAAGATGCAATTTCACTACGAACAACATATTGTGGGGTTTTTTTTATCGCAATGTGTGATAAAATCTTTGTCCCATGCTTAATCCTAACACAACTTCTGGCCTCACACTGTCGTTAGCTGGCATCACTCGCTCTCACTGGGTTTATTTCGGTTCTTGCTGCTCTGATAATAGGAATGTTTGTTTTGATGTTGCTGGCGTCCCAGATGAATCTTTGCCATTTAGAAATGAGATCTCATAGAGCTACGAAATGACATTGTGATTTTAATACAATTAATCGTGCAGTCCAAACATTGGCCTGTGCTGTTTCACCCTTGTATTACATAACTGAATACAGCACAAAGCTGAAGAGTAACTTACACATAAATCAATTAAGTATTACAACATGAGGAACATTTAAAAAGCCAGTGTAAGAGTGGAGCATAATGTGGAAAAAACGTAAATGGGATGCCTGAGTCACTGGTTTCCATCCATGTCTATCCACTGGTTTGGTTTCCACACTGAATGGGTGACTGCCCGGCTAAACACTGATATCACTGGTCTCATATTTCACATAGTTTAAAGCTCAAATAGAGAAGATTAAAGGGAAACATGCATTTCACAGACTTGGTCAAGTTCCTCGTCTGCCTCTCTTTTTATTTTTCAGTTAGATTTCTGATTTCACGGGGGTCTTGTACTGTACGGACACTCGGCTGTTATCACCAGCTCACCATGGTAACTCCACAAATCCTCAGTTGTAGCACACAGTGGGTGAAAAGGGGAGATGACAGCAATGGGATGCCGGACTAAAGCTGCTTTGTGTGTGAGATCAGTGAAGAACGTGGAGCTTTGTCTGCTCTGTAAACCAGCTTACAACACAGAAACATTAATAAAATAAATCTAAATAACTTTGTGGTAAAACCAGAAACACGTTCAACAAGCCACAGACGATACGCTGATGTTAATATTGTGTGACTGGATTGTCATTTGAACCTGATAACTTATTGTCTCGTTAACCACAAAGCAAAGAAATCCCCTAAACTTCCTCTCCGACCTGCTCTGTGTCTGCTCTGCTATCAGGCTTTGCTTGGCTACAGATGTAAAACAGGTGCTGGGTCTCTTTCCAGCTCCTTTTAAGGCCACTGAACACAGATCCAGCTTTATTAAGATCTGACTGTTAACCCCCGGGGGCTGCCAAATATGGCAATTACACTGCGTCGCACTTTAGACGCTGTGGAAGAATTTCCTCCTTCAGGAAAAAAAAAAAGATCAAGTTTGAGAATAAGTAGCAGTGGCAGATGACTTTGACAAAGCAGTGTGAAGGCCTGCACATTCATATTTTAGTGATAACTGCTGAGATAAGGATGGTACTGTATATGCAGTACATAGATTCAGTACTTAAAGAGGTGTAGAGAAAAGTACTCTAGTAATCTATTACCACTGATAGAGCCACAGGATCTATTTTTTAAGCAAAGATTTGATGTCTTTGTGTTTTGAATTGCTTGTTGCCTCTTGTCTCTGTGGTTAGGAGTGAGGAGAGAAAATCGATTTTCTAAATGTTACCTGATAAAGAAATGTTGATGGAGAGTCTATGGCACTTTCCCTTTCTCTTTAGACACAGCATAACTTTGTTTTTATTATTTATACTATTACACACAGAGGTTCCTTCATCAGAGAAGTTCCACATGACGTTTTTTGGCACCAAAACGACTAAATTTCAGATCAGGTTGAAACACAGGTAAGGTTCCTGAAAAGGTTCCTGTCCACCTGGGAAAAGTTTGTGTGGTGGAAAGAGACTTTAACATTAGAGCGCTGTTTAAGACCTCAACTACATAAATCTTTTTATTGTCTGCAGCTCAGGGACCTTTGAAACTGTATTTACTGTAATAAATTGAGTCTAGTTTGATCCAACAACTACTTAACACTGGAAACTTTCCATTGTCCATCCACAGAGCAGAGGTGAAGGAGACGTTCAAACTGCCTGAAGGTGAGTTTTCAGTGTTATTTGTTCCTTTTAGGTGGAGTCCGAATTTCTAAACTCCAGCTGATCCTGGTGTTGAGAGCATAAAAGCAGCTTGTTGCTTGGAAACTTGGCCACTGGCAGCAAAACAAAGGAGATGTATCTGCCAAGGCTACCATTCAAACACAAACGAATTGTCGTGGGTTTGATTTCTACACAACCGAGCCAATTCCATATCCTCCAATTGTGTCTGTCTTCCATCAGGCTGACTATTTTTAGCTTTGCTATGGGATATTATTAAAAGCAACGACTTTCTCACAGACTCCTCTCGAGATTTCAGCCACTCTGGTTGACATGACACGAGATGAGGTTGTAAAACACACAACGAGACAGAGTCAAACAGAGACAATACAACCCACAGGAGACTGACGAATAAATGCTTTATACTAAAAAAGGGATGTGTCTATAAGGTAATTACCCCATGCTAAAATTTTTTACTTTTTATTGCAGCCCAGGCCCAACAGTAAAGTTTCCAAAAAAACTGTAAAAACGGCATGAAAAAACAACAGAGCCAGCTCCAGAATTAAGTGGAGTACACCCACTCCATAAATGATAAATCCTCCAGGAGGTTTTTACAGGCAAGTCCTCCACAGCAGGCTCTGGAGAGGAGACTGCTGTTTTATATGCTACGTGTTTCTCTGACACAGTACCCTCCATCAAAACTCTCAGCAGACAGGAGCTGCCGGTCCAGTCGAGGTCTACTAGGACGGAAACTAGGGGTGCGACCAAACACTCAGCTCAGGAGACGAGATGATATTCGGTTCATGAGGACGAGACGGGATGAGATTTTAACTCTATTTTTTTTTCTAAAGAAAACTTCGATAACAAAAGTCACAAACTGCAGGTGCATTTTGAAATGTTTCTGTATGAGTTTCTAACTTCTTCTAACTGAACTCCTTTCCACAAATGGAACCCAATAAAAACAGTATTAAAAAAAAACAATAATTATTATTTTCTAAGTAAACGGTAATGGTAAATGGACTGTACTTATATAGCGCTTTTCTAGTCTTTTCGACCACTCAAAGCACTTCACACTACTACAGAGGCAATTTGGGGTTCAGTATCTTGCCCAAGGATACTTCGGCATGCGGACTGGAGGGACCGGGATTCGAACCACCGAACTTCTGATTGGTGGGCGACTGCTCTACCTCCTGAACCACAGCCGCCACAGTGCAAACGATAAATCAAAGTACTACTCAATACTGTGCAAACAGAGACTATTCTTCAGGCTTGATACAGAGCTAAGAGTTGTTTGAATTAATTTGCACAAATTGCAGGTTATTTCGAATTCGTTCGATCTTGATTTCTTGAAAAAGTGACAGCTCTACTAGGTATCGAAAATGTTGCCACACAAACGATTTAAAAGTGGTGGGGGCATCCTCAATACGTTCAATGCGTTCCATTTACATCGGAGATCGGAACTCAGAACTGGGAGTGGCATCACCTACGAGTTGACAGCGTTCCAGTTGAGAAGTCGGAAAAACATGGACGCTCGCAGGAAAGTCTTATAGTTGCTCTTTCAGAGTACAAGAACACCTCAGTGGTTAACATTAGATTTTAATGCTAACACTTCAGAATCTTCTTAGCCACTGTTAGCAATACAAGTTGATAACAACGCTCTACAAACAGCATAGCAACATGTGGGGTTGCTCCGACTTTTAGAGTTGGAAATCCGATTTCTGACTAGGAACTTGAAAATTCCAATATTGCAAGATCTCGTCCCACAGAAACACAGGGGATTTAAAACAGAGATGTGGAGCAGTGGGTTATTCAAGTGACAGAGCTGGTTTTCATTTTCTAAAACATGATGTTGGAGTAAAGTGGTTCCCTCCTGTGCCTCCTTCAGTATGTTCTCATGGTCGTTGACCTTTTGACCCTGCAGCCTTCAGGGTGGTCTCCTGATATTATAGTATTTCTGGAAAAATCGGCCTCGCTGTACGTCCGTTTCCAGCCTAAGTTTGATTAGTCATGTATCTAACAGTGATGTACTTGCTAAACTATTCCTCTAGCTGTTCAACTATCGAGCCGGGTGCTCGCTGTGGCAGGCCAGTGTGTGAGGAATGTCTGGGTCTGGGGCATATCTGACGTTTCCTCTGTGGTTTTTTAGGGGCTAGAGCTCCTTTTCTCTTGCTCTCTGTGGTCCCAGGGCTGCAGGCTCATTGCAGTTCACCAAATAAGGGCATTGGAGGAGGAATGCTGCTTCAGACGGGAGAGCATCTTTCCCTCTGCTCGTGGTGAAAATAGTTCAGCTTTAAGAGGCCACTGCTTCGGATAGCACCCCACTGTCTGCTGGGAGAAAAATAGCAGACGATGTCATCGCTGCCTGGACCCTGTTCTTCGAGAGGAATCAGATGTTTGGAGCATCAATATGGAAAAAACTGTTCCATTCAACCACTCTCCCGATTTATAAATTTGGTAATGCAGTGACTGGGACCTGACGACAATCTTTCCTCTGATGTTTGCAACAGGATCATTATCATAGTCATATTAGTACAAGCCTCCACACCCTGAAACTAAACAGAAGGAGAAACAAAGCCTCATAAGTATTGTCTTTCTAAAACAAAACCAACATTAAATGATGAACCCTTATGACTCAGCTTGTTTAATCACACAGGGACAGAAGTAGTCAGCTTGATTTCATTGTTAACTCATACAACTCATTGTGTTTCATTCGTACGGTTCAGATTCCTTCAGTGTTTGATGGTCCGGAGGATTTTTGGCTAATATTGGAAAGAATTAGGAAAATTGAAAATTAAACAGAGCTTTGCAATGACTGAGCAGCTCTTTTTTCCAAAGAGTCAATGCACCCAGTCATAAAAACATTCACAGATTTTTGTCAGATTAAACAAACAAGATGTAATTAATCAGGGATCTTTAGATGATTTGTCTTATGTACAGACAGAGCCAAGCTAGCTGCTCCTTGTTTCCACTCTTAATATGAGGCTAAGCTAACTAGTTGCTAGCTGTAAAGCTCAGCAAGAGGGCAAATAAGTGGAAATATCAAACTACTCCAACCAGAGATCAACAAACACCAACACGAAACATTGACTTCCAGCTGCTGTGACTGTAAACTTGAGCCCTGCTGAAGCGTCTTGACATGGCCGCTAATAAATATAGAGACTGAGATATTTTTTATGCATGTACTGTAAGACACGACCCTCATTATGAGAGGCTGAGGAACAGCAATAAGAGAGGAAATAAATGTGATCAAAAGAAATTTAAGACAAAGAGTAGGTGGGTGTGGCTTGTGTAAATCTCTCCGCTATATAAAAGCCACATGAGAAGAATGGGATATGAATAAAAAGCCTCGACCCCGACCTCAAACAAATCTTATCTGTCCTCCACTACACTGTAAAAAAAAAAGACGTTACGAGAGCTCAAAATTTCAAGGCAACGTACAACAATGGATTTTTGAATTTTTAGTGTTGTTTTGAAGAAAATCATCTGTGAATTTATTAATTAATTACAAGTTCAAGTGACATATTACTTTCTTACTTTTGACCAGGGAGTAAAGACTGTGCTGCCACCAGTAGGGGAGCTACGTCAGGAAACTTCTTGGTCGTATTTAAGTGTAGGAACAAACCAAACGATCGATATGGTTCTATGAGTTTGAGGACTTGTTGCTAAGAGTATAAGCTGTAGTTTTACAGTGTAGTGGCTCGAGCCACTGGGTAAACAATGATGAGCCTGATGAGATCAAGACCATTAACGTGTTGTTATCAGCTCCAACGTTAAAGAGAGTTCCTCTCCTCAGGGTCCAGAGCACAAAGCAGCCATTTCCCTGACCCACTTTTACTGCCCTGTGGAGAAGATGAAAAGACCAAAGGACAATAAGGCAGACAGTTTTGGAATCACTGTTACAATGAGAGGAAAACACAACTGCACACCAGCCTGGGTGTCACTGGAAACACATTACACAGTGGAAACGTGCACACGCTCACGCAAACACAACCGAGTTTCCTCCCATTGTCATCACCAGCAACACAAAGAGATTCACCAAATGTGACTTCAAACGCCTGGCTTACAAACAGAGGCAGAGTCTGGCTGTTACAGAGTCAGCTCATCTGCTTTCCCCTCACTGTCCCACTCACAGGACGCACCTGCTGAAAAAACCAGTGAAGAGCTTCTCTAACCCCCGATCAGAACCTGCGTTTCATCTGAAACTCAGTCGTCTGTGTGTGTTTCTGGCAGGCCGACTGGTAGTGTGTGGCCCCGAGTGTTTACACACAAACAGTCCAATCTCAGTCCTGATCGGCCGGTATGGGTTTGGTCACCCGTGTCACATTCCCATGGCGACACACTATCACCACAAACACAGGATTACAGCGGACACCAAGAGGCCTTTCACTCCGCAGCTGCTCTGCTTCAGCTGCGTTTTACCAACTTATTTTACATAAGTGAAATGAAATGTTTTTCCATCTACCCTCCACCAGATAAGCCTGCAGCGTTATCACGTTCCCCTGCAGAGCTGGGAATACTTTATACACCCTAACAACAGATGGATGAGCCACTTGATGAATGAGTGTCATCCTCTACTACAAACATACTTGGCGGATTTTATTTACATATCACACACGACAAAAACGTTAAAGCTGGAAACACACACTATGAGATATGTTCCAAGTGTTTCATTAAGCGTGCACTATATGTTCTGAGTACCAGCACCACCATCTAAACACAAACAAACCATAAAGTGTGCCGAGCAGCTGTGTTTGTTGTCCACACTATGCACCAAAGATATAAAGACGTGGCTCGGAGTCGTTTGAGGAAACGATGAGCAAAACTGGACAAAGAGGTCATGTTATGACGCAAATTACTTTTTAAACAGTGTCACTGGTATGAAGGCAGTGACACGCTGGTGTAAACCTCATGCTGTAGATGGCAACATATACAAAAGAAAACAAAACAAAGAACCCCAAGTAAAATTAACTAACCTTACTGTCAGTTACTTAACGTAGCAAGTGTTGGTTTAGTTATACTAACGCTGATGTTTATCTAAATGTTACATTATGATGCTGTTTTGGTCACTGGTCATGATTTAAACTATATTTTAATAATAATAAAATATCACAGTATCACCTAATCACAATTATTTTGGCCAGGATAATCTAATTTTCTAAACCGATACCTGGTTTTAATGTTGAGGTCAGGCCAAATTTTACCATCAACGTAATAAAATGTGAAGGAAAACCAGTAGGAACAATATGGCAGAGAATTATTTTATTATTAGTTTATCGTTTTTGTCAGTTTGTGAGCAGCGGAAAAGACGCACAACTTACCGATTCGTCCAGGGCGAAGCGCAAACAGCCATGTTCGTACAGCACAAAGAATCTCCTTTGCCATTTCTGTCAGGAGAAATAATTGCCATCAGAAAAGCCTGATTTTGAGCCTCTTTACATACAACAAATGAAATTATTTACCTATTTATAAATGGACAAAAGCTATTGACTTGTTTTTCCTAAACAAAACACTGAGGTTGGGAGTTTAGCTTTTTCAGAAGAGGCAGTGAATCCTGCTTTTTTAGTATGTCAGTACTGCTCATTTGTATTAATAAAGGGGAAGTAAAAGCCTTTATACAATATGTGTATTTCCACCTTAACTGCACAAACAAGCAGGCCTATTTACGTGCTCTTACCCGGGATCTCTGCATAGGATTGTCAAAGTCAGTTCCCTCAGGGGCCAAGCATAGCCATCCACCATAAATAGGTTTAGCCTGTAAAAGAGAGAGAAGGAAGGGGGAGAGAAAAAAAGAGCAATTTAGGTAATCATTAAAACTAGGAGAGAGTGTGAGCTGAGGGGGATGGGAGGTGGAGAGATGGTGTAAATATGGGGGAGAGAAGCCTTTTGGGGTCCAGATGTTGCCTCCGTTCTCACATTCTGCAGCCACACAGGATCAGTTAGTGAAGCTTTTGGAGTAATCAGCTCTGTTTGATGACAAGCTCGAGTGCCTCGCTTTCCTGTTTCTGAGACCAGTGTGACAAACAGCTGCTGACTGACACACAAAATATATCTACCAGGGTTTTCCATGAGTGTATAACTCATTGTGTTTCATTGTGTTCAGAAGGTTTTTACCAGGAATTATCCTCAGACCTGATCATTAAAACTAGTAAAAACACTGAATAAAGTAGTTTTGTGTTAAAAATCAGTGTTTTTCTGGCGCTCTCTGGCGACACAGGACATCAGTGAGGGGCTGTGGGCTGTTAGAAGAGCTGATGCTAACATCATGTTAGCTTGATTTTAGGTTAGGATTCCTTCAATGTTCATGGTTGAAGATGTTTTAGATTATAGATAAAGGAACAATGACAAGACTTGAAACAGTGAGAAAGTAGTTGTCTGAAAATGCTTAGAGAAAACCCTGATATCTACACTCATGCTCACGATTTTAACCTTCTGGACTTGTTTGATCACAGACCACCTCAGTCCAACAGAGGCAGGACAGTTCAAACGACATTTAAAACTTATAAAAACAGTCCACTCCCACTGGGCAGTAGGTAGGCTCTTTAAACCTGCTGCTCTTTGCTCTCCATTAACACTGACAGCCTCTCTGCTCTGAGTGTTAACCATTAGCGAGCAGTTCTCATACTAGCACTCACTCCCCTCCTCCACAAACCTAACCTGAAAGTCTCTGCTGGAAGGTAGAAGGATATGATTATTAGCCTGCTTTTCTAATAATAACTGGGCCTGTTACTGGCTCCATGTCACTGCATGCCTGCCATAAATCTATATGTGTCTGTGTTTGAGCGTGTATGGTCGTGCCTATGGAGTTTTGATGCGCTGAAACCATTAAAAGGTTATTTTGGAAGGGTAGCATGCTGGGACTTAGATAAATCAAATTAGTGTAGTAATTTGACAAAGGATGACATTCAGCCACTTCAGTTTTCAGGGTTCTGGCTCTGTGCATGCTGGTTCACGATCACACTGTCATGACTAGGGATGGGCCTAATTTAATTGACTCGTTCGTATCAGCGAGGTTGTGTAGTGTGTCTTCAAGCAATATAATGATTCAAATTTAAAATGTGCTGCTTTTATCCCTCGCTCACGATGTTCCTTTAAATTATTGTTGTATGGTGTTGTGTGAAGCACCTTGTAACTCTGGTTTTGAAAGATGCTACAGAAATAAAGCTAATTGTTATTATTATTATCATTATCATTATTATTATTTATTGACTGCTTCAACAAACAAAGCAGGTGTTGTTGCTGACACATCTTTCTGTTGCCTCATTATTGCAAATCTATTCATAACTACCATGACTGCTGTCCAACAAAGGCTACAGGTAGTTCCTGAGTTCAATCAGCTCTGTCATCATGTCGGCACTTGACAGGATTAAACATAATTATACCAGTATTGTCTGATGGGTTACAGTGTATAAAATGAGATGTCATAGAGACAGATGACAGAAAGTTGGCTTTGCTGCAACGTGGAAGCACTGAACCACTGGTATAGATATGTCAGTGTTTTCCAAAAGCTGTTTCTTCAGCGAGCCAGGGTCAGAACTGAAAGAGAAAGATGGCAGCTTAGACGAGCAGGTTCAGTCTAGCTGGGGTGCTGCCTTCACTGACCAGGTTTGTGGGTAACAAACTGCAGCTGCATTTGTCATCTGGGAAACTGTACAATCAAAATCACGATCTAATTTCTAAATGGCAAAGAATATGATCACGATTTTTTTCCCGTATCAATCGATATCACCTGTCTATAACTGTGAGTTTGAAGAGTATCCTGATAATGACTGAAGCCTAAAGAAACCAGTGGGTTCATTAGTTAAACTCTGAGAATATTTACTATGCAAATGCAAAAGTAAATAAAACAAAAACTGACTATGTTCACAGGTTTCTTTGATAGGACCTTCTATGTAGAGGTGAAGATTAGTCAGTCAGCAGTTTGTGAAGTATACTTCCTGTCTGGGAGTTCGCACCTACAGTCCAACACTTTAATCCGTTTCCTGAACCCAGGGGCCTTTAACTAAGAAGTAGGAAACTGTTGTATCCATGTTTCTTTCCAGTCGCTTTTCATTGGGGGCAAAAGACGACATGATAGATGTTAGTTTTGGTTCAGCCCCGTTTGCGGTTAGCCCTGCTAGGACTTGGTGTGGATGGACAAACAGCATCTTCATCCTCTCTGTGTGGTCGCTGGGATGAAAACTTAAGGTTTGTTGTGTTTCCCATCTTTGTTTTAAGGAACCAAACTGCTTACATATAATCATCGTGCTGTGACCTTTCTTGTCAACAGTTTGTGAGTTCTTCACTCTTCACTTTCGAGCCTCTCACTGATTCCACTCATGTTTCTGACTCATCCACAGCTTTCTTTACCTCCAGTTGACCAGAAATGGGTGTGTACTTTGACAAGCAGCTAAAAACTGCTGCCTGACTGGCTGTTGTCATGTTAATGCTGGTAGGTTGTAAGAATAAAACACCCAAATGGAATAAAAACGCCCTGAGCTTTTTGTCTTAATTGACATTAATTTTATCGATCGAGATCATTTAATCGCCCAGCCCTAATTGCAAAGCAGTGTTTTGCCATAGTGCAGTCACCTTAAACGTTACCACAAACCACAATATGTAGAAGCTGTAAAGGCCAAGAGAAAGTCAGCAGAAAATCCTTGATAGGACTTATAGTCTATTTGGCATGAAGTGACGAAAACAACTTGCCTGCGGTCAGTAACTGTGTTGGAACATTTGGTACATATTAAAGCTATAGGCTGTGTAAAGTTTGACTTTGCTCTGTATCCGTTACTCATAACCTCACAGAGTGGGATGTTGAGCAGCAGCCTCTGGGAACCTCTGCTCTGATTTCCCAACCCCACACTTCCTTTTTTTTCCCTCCTCCATGTGACTCCTGCTCCCACTCCTTAAGTCCCATCACATCCCTGCCCGTCTTCCTCCGGCCCTCCCACATACATGTAAAAACCTCAGGCCTGCCTGCATCCTCCATCACTGTCCTGCCTCCCACCACCTCTGCCAGGATCGCTTCTCTCTCGGCAGGGGAGGAGGGGACGAACATCTCGACTCTCCGGGGGACAAACGATTCATGTGACTAGGTGAAAACCGTGACAACAGGGCTGGAACTCGCAGGGGGAAATAAAAACTCCTATTTGAAATAAAGGATTTCAGTGCAGCAGCAGCCCCTCCTCCCCTCAAAGCCCACCTTTTATACCCGCAGTTTGAACAAAGAGATTGTTTATATTGGATACTGTCCTTCTGACATCCAGCTCCGCTCCCTTTGCATAACTTTTCCATGTGAGCTATCTGTTTCAAAGTTCTCAGGCTCCAGCTCCCTTTAAGTTCTGAATAACTTTCATTTAATTTAGGGCTAAAATTCACTTTTCTTAAATCACCTATTCGTGGTGTTTTAACAGCATTACACAGCTTTACTCAGGAGCTTTCTTCTCACAGGTTTAACACTGTTTATGTGGTGTTACATAATAAAGATTTAAACCAGTAACGGACTGGCGTGTAGCAATAACTAGCTTGCAGGCTGCCCAGATAGAGTCCTTACAAAACCTGCTTGTGCAACTGAGCTCCCTGCGAACTGTTTGGATAGCTGACAGCCTGCAGACATTTTCAAAAACCTAGAGGGACGACTGCGACGAGCAGGGACTGATCTGATGGCGTTATCGCTCAGTAAGCCTCTCCGGTTCGCGGTGGTGTCGTCATACGGTCCGTGGGAGAGTGTTTCGGCCAGGTCACAGGCAGATTAGAGGAAGTGATGTAACCGTAAGCCGTCTATCCTGACTCAGGAGTCTTGCACATGAAGGGTTAACCTGCCAATAAAGCAAGCTCTACACACACTTTTGAGGAAAGAAAGCAAGCGTGTGCCCCCACACACTCGCCGAGGAGAAGAGGATGCTGACGTTGCTGTTTGGCTCTTGGGCCATGTTCAAGGGCCCATCTGGGCCTCATCGTCTGGGATCAATTACAGGATACAACAAAGACTAAACTAATGATCCGAGAGAGAAAGAGTGACTCAGAAAACATGCTTATAATGTGCTGAACGGAGCTTCACTCTATCTTCAATCAGGTTCCCATTAACCTCCACACAGTGATGGCCAGCCTGCCCCCGAGTACACAGCAAAAACAAACAACTGCAGATAAACAACAGCTGAGGGTTACACAATCAATCACAGAGACAGAAACTGGCAAGCAAATGTCACCAATTGTAGTTAGAAGAAGAAGAAATCCAGAGGAATTCACTTTCACCATTAGGTCACATGGACAGAGAGAGGCACAAGGTAAAGAAACTGTAGACATCTTAATAAAACTTTCCCTACTTCAGAGCTGTAATTAAGACACATGCAGCTATGTCTGTCTCTCTAATAGACATCCTGCAGGTCTTTTCAACTCATTATTTGACATAAAAATGAGATATAATGGATATATAAAGGTGTAGCTGTCAGCTCAGATTATTTTCTCTTTCCAGGGTTTGGCAGCAACAACAGCTCTGAAAAGGATTATTTTAGTTGGCACTCATATAAAAGACTTTAAAGCCACTTCTAAAGATTCTGAGGGTCTTTATGTTTTACTTTACCTGGGTCAAATCCTGGTCCGTCAACAGATGCAGCTCCCGGGGTTTGAAGCAGTTCTGACATTTACTTTTATTGAAGAAGTTCGCCTGGAATTTCCTACAGGGGTTTTCTTTAGCGGTAGACATCCTGTTTCTGCGCTTTCCTTTGAAATAAAAACCTCTCTGCAGTAATTTCTCTGGAGGACCTCTCTTCCAGCAGCAGTGGAGTTGTGATCCCGCTGTTTTCTTGTGCGTCTCTTCTATCCCAAGTTTGAAAAAGCTCCAGCACTCCGATGCATTTCAAGTTTCGAGTAGGAAAAAAAAGAAAAGATAGAAAAAGGAGCAAACAGGAGTTGTAACTGTTTCAGGGTGAACCCTCAAATCTAACCCTACTTTTCTCCGTTTAGCTGTATCCAATTGCTGCTTCCCAATAAATAATTAGCTGCCATCAAGCCAGCCTTCCCATCACTCGAGTCAGTGATGAATGTGTTTCAGTCCATGGCCTGCAACCACAAAGCGGAGTGGAGAGAAAGGTGGCTAATATCCTGTTAGCTTGCCAGTGGATTTCCAGATCAATAACGTGATGGCGTAAGCCGCAAAAACAACATTTGCGCACAGTTATCGCCTTCAGGCTCCGAGGCGATAGTGTGCATTAAATAACGACAGACTCCCCATGTGAAGAAAAGGAAAAGCTTGCAGTCAGGCAGGAGGCTTCTCTCCCATTCGCAGCAGTCAGTCCATGCGAAGTTCATCCAGTGCTCCTTTGCTAGGCTACGGTTAGCTCAGTTAGCTAGCTCGCAGATAGGCTAGCTAATGAAAAGCCTCTCCAGGTTTGCGTCTTCAACTTGACTTTTTAAAACAGAGAAGATCGGGAAAATCCGCACCGTTCCCGTTCTCTACTCCCAGACAGAGACGCTGCATGCAGGGGAAGTCCCTCTTGCCCGGTCACAGTTGGCAAAAGGAGTGTAGAGAGTTTGGTTCCATAACTAGCTTGGTTAGCAGCAATAGGTTTATTTTCTTCTCTCCCAACGGAGCGAGGGGGGGCGGAGGGAGCTCACACTGGCTCCTGGAATTCTGCGGGATCTCGCGAGAACTGCTCGCTGCCGCCACCTACAGTGAGAACACGATTACTGAGCTGTTTCTGCACCTATGAGAGTAGATAACTTTTAATAATTAGCCACTACATAGTAGTTCCAATTTTCAGTTTAAATGATGAAAGTGGTAGAAAAAATGTCATTGAGTTTACATTTTATTTCGTGACACGAGTAAAATTATTAATAATATCGCAAAAAATATTAATTTACAAGTAAAAGGCCTGTATTTAGATTTTACTTCAATAAAAATACAGAGGTGAAACTAAAACACTGCAATGTACAATGTATTTCATGACAAAAAACATGCATACTATTAAATTCTTTATTTTTATTTTTATTTTGAGAACTGGCATCTAAATGAGCTTGAGTAGCCTAGTAAAGGTAAGAATCTGAATCAGAATAATCTTTGTTGACAAATAAATGTACACATATGATGAATTTGTCTTGGTATACTGGTGCCAAACAGTGATAATAAACAAAGTAAGAGAGATTAAAAAAGTAAAAATAAAAAGCAAGCACTGAGATACAAGGAACATAAATTTAAAAAAAATAGAATGAATACATAAAAATTGACAATAATAGAACAATATGTTGGGTATATACAGAATATGCACTGACTGTTTATTTTAAGAATAAGAAGCTGTACAGTTCATGTACAACAACTTCCTTACTTACTGTCAGTAAGACGTAATTAGGAGGTGATTGAGGGAGAATTCTTAGTTAATGGTTTTGTAGCTGTAGATTATGATCATGCAGAATAACGGATTAGTAAGTGCTTTATAATGACTAATAAAGAGCCAATATACATGCCAATAAGCAGCTAGTTAATGTGTATAAGCCTAATATAGAGTGTTACCTAATCATCTATTCATCTGTCACATTATATCATATTTATGTAAATATCTTTGCATGCCCAGTAACTTAAATACAGTATTTCTCTCTGAACAGTTATAAAGTAGTGTAACACCTCAAACTGACTAAGATTGTACTTAAGTGTCAAGTTACTTTCTGAATGATCTAATCAATAAAAATAAACGACTGAATGGAAGTGAGACTCTAACTTGTCGTCCATCCCTTCATCCTGGCAACAAGGGAACATGCCTCAGATACTATGCACCACATATGTGTGTATTAATGGCTGACTCAGGCAGGGGCTATTATAAGCAGCAGGTTCCAGTGGACAGCAGCGGGTCAGACAGACAGACAGACAGACAGTGGAGGAGAGAGCTGTATGAATGGACACAGAGGGAGGAGAGGAGCCCCGGTTACCTAACTAAAACCCGGAAAGAACAACAGCCAGTCCTGCTGAAGGATTAGCTCCTGGTCCGTGCTGTAAGTGAATCAAGAATATCACAGATTACAGGTGTGTGTGTGTGTGTGTGTGTTTGTGTGTGGTTGTGGTAACTCACTGGGATCCAACCATCATGCGTCAGCCCAAATACGGGGTTTAGCTGGGAGGTGGGTGTCACGTGTCATCATAAGTACTAGTTTTAATGTGGATTAGAGTTCGTTATCTCAGTGTGTTTTCCCAAGTAAAACAGGACAAGTAAGGTCATCAGTTGCTTATAAATGTGACCCTCCCTGTTTGCCCCCACTTGGGGTATCTTATGACAATATCCTGGAGGTGACATAGTGCTGGGCATTCTGTGGCAGCAGCACAGCCAGAATATATTTAGCTGTTCTCCTCAAACTCACTTTACATGGTAGGCGTGTTATAGCAAGGCCACCAAATACAAACTCTTACCTCTGGGTGGTTTTCAGAGCAGGAAACTAAGGTTTATCACAGTCAAAGCAAACAAGCATCTTTAAAAATAACAGCTAGGGATTAGGTTACTCTGTCTGGATTTAGCCTTGTTATATAAAGTCCACTTTAAAACAGTAGTTCAACATTTTTGGAAACACACTCATTCATTGTCTTGCAGAGATTTAGATGGGTGCAACAATACCACTCCTGTGTCTGTACAGAAAATATAAAGAGGGAAGTAGAAGCTAGTTAGCTTAGCGCAAAAAGTAAGGAAGCAGGGGAAAACAGCTAGCTAAGCTCTGTTTAAAGCTAACAAAATCCACCTGCTAGCATCTCTAATTATCAGAAATAAATATCACATCTGTGTAAGACACAGTTTTTGTATTAAAACAAGAAATAACATCATAATTAGTGAGCTTTTAGAGATGCTAGTAGGCAGACTTTGCTAACTTTGAGCAGGTTAGCTGCATGCTAGGCTATGCTAACTGGCTGCTGGCTCTAGCTTCCTATTTAGTGCACAATTGTGAGGGTGGTATCAATCTTGTCCAACTTTCGCTGAGAAATCAAAAAGGTGTATTCCACAAAATGTCAAAATATTACTTTAAAATACAAAATTAGTGTTTACAGAGGTTGAAAGTCGACCTACATATTACTCCAGTTTCACTCCTGCTGTTGCCAGGAAGAGACATGATACAGAGAGCTGTGTTGTTTCATGGCCTGAGGTTAACTCTCAGTAAGTACTGTCTTACACATGATTGCTTCTGACAGATAATGATGATATAATGAATTTTCACGTTAGTGTTTTCTTGAAATACACTGATAAGGTGAATCCTGATAGTGGTTTCCATGATTGAATCAATGCCAAATACAGGAGTTAAAGATAGAGAAGCAACTATAGAGAGTGGATTTTCTGCATTCAGATAACTGAGATGAGTTCTGTATTTGTTTTTTTTTGTCAGTGTATTAGTTTACCCCATAACTGAGCCACGCCTTGTGAGACCTAAAACCTGATCCAGACTGTCCTGTCAGCTCCTGTAATGCAGGTCAGTAGGTCTGTAGCTGTTCCCCACACTGACTCTGCTGTGCTGTCTCTCCTCTGCAGAACATGGCCCTGCCCTCTGTCATGGTGTTGCCCCTGCTGATAGTTGTGGCGGCGGGGGTGTACTACATCTACAACGAGGTCACGCAGTTCATGTCTAAGTCCTTGGTGCGAAACAAAGTGGTTGTGATCACTGATGCCGTGTCCGGGGTGGGGACTGGTAAATGATCCTGCATGTGTTTTTAATATTTAACTTTCAATGCCACAGAGATTTTGTTTTTGCTCGTCTTTGTTAGTTTCTCTGTCAGCAGAATGCCCGAAAAGCAGATTCTATTAAACTTCACCAGATTTGTAAACCCTGGAGGTTAAGGAACAATTCAATTAGGTGGTGATTCAGATGTTGGTTTTGTGCTATTTGAAAGTTATTGTCTAATATCCATGACTGAAATAAAAGGAGAAAGACAAGGTTAAAAACTCTTTAGCGGCTTTTAGCGGTGCTAGTGCTCTAGTTGTTTTCATTTTGGACTGAGCCAGGCTAGCTGTTTCCTTAGCCTTTATGCTAAGCTAAGCTAATTACCTGCTGGCCCTAGCTTCATATTTAGCATACAGACATTAGAGAGGTATCAGTCCTCTGAGCCATCTCCAAACCTCCGGCCAAGACATAACCTGACACATAATCTCACAAAACAAGATAAAAAATGTTAATTAGTTAGATTTAGAGGTGCAGGTAAATAGATTTTGGACAAAGCCAGGCTAGCTGTTTCCTCCAGCTTCTAGCCTGTATGCTAATCTAAGCTAACTGGCTGTCAGCATTAGCTTCATGTTAACAGTAACAGTTTGACATTATGGGAAATATATTTACTCATGTCTTGTTGAGAGTTAGATAAGAAGGTCAATACCACTCGTATTTGTTGAATATGATACAACTAGCAGCTGGTTAGCTTAGCTTAGCACAAAACCTGGAGACACACACAGCACATGGGGAGCTACGTGGCTAATGGCTGTAGCTTTGTATTTAGGAGTGATATTGATCTTTTCATTTAACTCTCAATTTAAAAAAGTGAATCTCCAACTATTCCTTTTAATGAAGTCACAAAGTTATTGCACATAATATTTTTCCTTTCTGTTGATCTGTTCAGAGTGTGCCCATCTCTTCCATAAGGGCGGCGCAAGACTGATCCTGTGTGGGACCAGCTGGGATAAACTGGAGTCTCTGTACGACTCTCTGACTCATGATGCTGACCCCAGAGAGGTGAGGAAATTAAATCAGTCAAAATGGAGCATGCCAGCGTTAGTTTCACCATAATAAACATGTAAATTACTAGTATTACTCTTTTTTTGTAGTGGTGAGTCCTCGTTTTAGCAAGAAACAAATCTTTTACCATGGCCATTCCAGTAAACATTATATCATGTCTATTAATATACACTGAAAACTTGGCAGTACAGTGACAGTTCCTATTAAACCACAAAAATCCCCGAAATAGACGTTAGAAACTGACACATGACACCGACATGATACAGTGGGTTTAAAGTTTAAGCGACAGAAAAGCAGGTTCTGTCCTTGTATTTATCATAAAACCTCTGCTCTGTCGCCTCCTCCCAGATCACCACTTCCTCCTCTGAGCAACACAATAGCAGGATATCCCTCCTGACAACACACTGTCCTCCATGAATCCTCCGCACACAGGCCACAACAGATGTGTCTATATGAGAAAAACACACATACCTACAGTAGATAACAATATCAGCTATTGACGTTTAGCTGTCAATGACACAAATTAAATTGATTTCTGTTTTCCGCTGAAGTTGTTTTCCTTGGGATTGTCATTGGCTGGAGGTCATAGCTCACTTACCTTTGTTGTTCCTGAGGGGCTGCATTTGTAGAACATTTATTTACTTGTTTCCGATACATTTATTGTGCCAGATATATAGCCAAAAAGCTGATTTTCATCTGCATAGTGACATAGTTTTTCTTTTCACTGGGTACTATTTCCCAATAATTTAGATGTATATACAGTTTTTGATCTGGATAAAAGCATTTTTATGATAAACACCACTTCTGCTGTTTGCTGATCAAGCACGTAAAACATATGCTGTTATGCCAGCCATTGTTTAGAGATAAAAACACAGGAGATCTGGGCCATCTGGGATTATCTTATCTTACATACAGACAGCAGACGGTAAGCCGGGTTTGTCTAAAGTTTACTACCAACATTATATCTCATAGGTGTGGTTAAGAACAATTATCTGCGCAACTGAGTGTTGTAACTATTTCCTGAGTTACATAGTTCACATCATGTATTATATATTTTTGTTTCCCTGTGAGCAAGATATAACATGTTTATTGAGTTTTAGCTGTGTTGGTTGTCTTTGCACTAAGCTAATCTAAAAAATCTTCTGAGTAACTTAGCAAGTATTCTTTGTCAGAGTGGCAGAAATACACTGTTGTACCAGTCAGATTGATGCTTGATAAACAGTACTGTCCAAGTAATACAGTCTTGTGTCTCTCAAGACATTTGCCCCAAAACTGGTGATCCTGGACTTTAGTGATATGGACAGCATGGAGGACGTGGTGTCTGAGGTGTTGGAGTGTTATGGCTGTGTGGACGTGCTGATCTGTAACAGCAGCGTGAAGCTGAAGGCCCCCGTACAGAGCATCTCTCTGGAACTGGACAGAAACATCATGGACATCAACTACTTTGGTCCCAGCACTGTGGCCAAAGGTGGGCTGGATATTCTATTACTGGACATACTACTGTACTGTTATAACTGATATTTCTTATCTAAATGCTAACATGTCCAAATAATGTGGCAGGTGTTCTTCCAACCATGATCTCAAGACGATCGGGGCACATTGTGCTGGTGAACAGCATCCAGGGCAGACTGGCTATCCCATTCAGAAGTTCATGTGAGTTAAAACAAAAAAAGTCTCTTGGCTCTAAAATGGATCTTAAAAGGTTAATCACCTAAATCATGAAAAAGATATTTTCAAACTCTCCTCTAACAGCATGTTAACATGGGTGCAGCTTAAAGTTAAGGGGAATTCTTATATTGAGTGATTATTCAAGAATTTTAAATTACATTTTATGTAAAATTCAAAAATTCAAGAATTTCACATAAAATTCAAAAATTCAAGAGTTTTACATAAAATTCAGGAATTGAAGAATTTAACATAAAAGTATAATTCTGAAAGTTGAAAGCTTTTAGAATAGAACTTACCAGACAAGGAGTTTCTGGTGAGTTCTGGAATCAGTCAAAAGCTGAGCTGACACATGCAGATACTGTTTGTGCATCCATTGCTAGCTAGCTCACGGCTTACATCTTAGAAAAACACAAACAGTCCAGTGGTCAAATTCATGTGAAGGTGAAAATTCACTTTACTTTCCATCTAAACACATCCTCAGAAAGCACAGTTTTTATGATATACTTCTCATACACTACTGATCAAATCAAATAAGTATGGGCCATGTGGCTATTATATCAGAAAAATAAGTGTAAAAGTAAAATCAGATCTTATTGGAGCTGCTTTCTACTTTAAGTGCTCACGGTTCCCCTTAGTACTTATGTATAACAAACTACTAAGATTTCAGACATAAGCTCTGTTCTCACAGTGTGTTGTAACAGACAGGAAGGATCACAGTGACACGACGGAAAACAATTAGACAAAATATGCTCTCAGCAATGTATGGAATGAGGCCTCTTTATGGGCAGGTCACACCTCCTTCGTGTTTGTTTTGGCACCTGTCTAGATGCGGCATCGAAGCACGCAGCGCAGGCCTTCTTCGACTGCCTGCGGGCGGAAGTGGAGGAGTATGGGATAGTTGTCAGTACCATAAGTCACACCTTCATCAATGCCTCTGATCCGCCACCTGTCGAGGAGCCCGAGCCTAAACCGAACGCCCTGGCTGCATGTGAGTAAAAAAACTGGAATGGAAGTTGCTGAATGTTTCATGATGCATTTAAAATCACATCAACTGTGGGAGATGTGGACGTTTCTGTATCTGGTCCTCCACAGTTATTGCCAGCCAGCTGACCCACGGAGTGCGCCCGTCCGTCCTGGCCAATGAGATTATGCAAACAGTGAACAGGAAGAGGAAGGAGGTTGTGCTGGCCCACCCCATCCCCAGAGTGGCCCTCTACCTCCGCTCCCTCTTCCCCCCAATCCTCTTCGCCGTGCTGGCCGCTGGAGTGAAGGACTCAGTGCTGGCCGAGCAGATGTAGGAGAATCAGAGAGAAGTGAAATAAAAGCATGAGTTGTTTGGAAATTGTAGATCTGTGATCATAGGAGTTTGACTGAAGCTGGACGACCAACAGGGCGGAGCAGAAACAAACTGCTCCTGGACCCCCTGAGGAGGCCTGAAGGCTTCAGGTTCACCATGTGGTAAAAAAAAACCAACAACAATGAGCTGAAAGACACTAAAACTCTAAAACTCTGTGAGTTTATCACTATGAGAAAGTCATGTGAGCCTTTATTAATACTCATATTGGTCAAATATTGATTATATAATGATTATTACTGACTCTGTCATAGATGTGCTGATTCAGTTGTGTGATTTCCAGTCAGTACACCTTTAACTATGACCTCAAAAATAAACAATGTCAATAAAAACTCAACATTTTAAATTTCTTAATGGTGGAATTTCTGGCAGCGCTGTTGTATTAGATTACAGAGGTGTACCTAATAAAAATAAAATAAGAGACTCCTCTTCACTGTTCTGTTCTTTCTCTGACCATTTAACTTTGTGTTTTGTAATTAGATGAAACTGTAATGAACAGAACAGGATTTTATAAGCAGCTGAATAACAGAGTTTACAAAAGGTGTCCGATATTCAACAGTTTATCAACAAACGTTTATGAAACTGGTGAATATCTGACACCAAAACAGGGAACAGGGAAAATTCAGACATGTTAATGCACTGTGGTCAGTTGTGAATGTGCTTCTCTTTATGTCCTCTAGGTGGCAGCAACATATAGTTATTAACGGCTGCATGGCTCGTGAGGCTGCTGAGTTCAGCCTTTACAGACTGGTCCTTTCACAGTGAATTGTTTGTGTGGGCCAAAGTGTCCCACAGTATTTGCTTTGTTGAAGGATTAATTAACTCTCCTAATTTGTCAATTATGAAATGTGTGATGAATAGACAACACATGATGAACTCTGACCCATTTTCATGACTGTGCTTTTCTTCTAATGTCGCAATAATTGCTCGTGCACTGCAATAAAATATAAATATTTAAAAAAAGAGATTAAACCGTGGGAATTTGCTCTTGAGATAAATGATCTCTACATAACAAATGCTGTCTGCAAAGACCTTCTCCAGGCTGCTGTGGCGTTCACGGACGTAGATTTATTGCACTCATCAGTTCAGGGCTGGAAGACAGGAGCTTCTGCCTGGTATTATCTGCTGAGGATTACAAAGCTCTAAACATGATGTATATTCTATTTGGTGATTGCTCTGCGTATAAAATAACAAATTTGGCACTTTATATAAAAAATAACACATCATTCAGACATGTCCAGCTCTGCGACAAAAGGCCTTTTTGTGACAACTGTGATGTAAATGAGGAATAAACTCAGAGTCCAGCTGGTATGCGTGAGTGTGTCCTCCAGGTCACTCTCCTCTGGGGAGTTCGACGTCTTTTGTCTCCGGGGGCGTCCGGACAGGAATGTGCCTCTAATGTTCACATGAATAAATGCAGCTCTGTGACATTTCCACATGTCAGACAGGAAGGATTTCCTTAGAGCACTCAGCTGGACTCTCCAAATTGGCATTTTGATCGGACGCATTTACATATGTCACACCAGAACTGCCAGATCATGTATGTTTCATTGCATAAGACGGAGGTCAGCGCACGTATGAATAATTGTTCAACAACGTTGGGTTTTCACGATCGGCACGTCGTTTTACATCAGCCGTGAAATTGTCAGCTTTACTTCTGCTTAAAGGTAAATCAAACAGAAGTGCATCGAGGTGTGCAGTAATATCTGTGAGTGATTTAAGCCTAATAGTTTCTCTCAATCATCTGTCTGGTGAGGCAATATGTTGATAAGGCCCAAACACGGCGAAGATGATTGTCCTGGAGCGATATTCAGAGTGATGCATCCTGAATACGAGGCATGACTTATATATGAGAATCACCTCACAGGGACGTCTGCTGCTCAGAAATGGTCTTTCCATGAGCGAGGTGATCACCCTTATCAATTTTTAAAGCCCAGGTTATTGACACTAACCTGACTTATGGAGGTTATGCAGAGGCCATGGTAATGATTCCCTAAGCTTTCACGTACAACACCACAGGGGCCGGCTCTTACTTTAAAATATTGGTTGATAGCGGACGTTATTGCCCCAATGAGCATTACAGTAACGTCTGAACAGTGGTGTTTCTTTTTGTTCATTGTTGTTTTCCTGGGTTTTTGTTTGATTTTTTTCTTCCCTGTGGTGAAACTGTTAAAAAAGACATATGAAAATAATTTCCACCACTGGCCAAATATCATATGTTGACCACCGTGGACAGTTTTCTCACCTAAAATACCTTAAAAAAACACATTACGTTCTATCTTCTTTCAACATTTTATATTAAATCCATTTATTCATTGATGTACAGCAAATAAATTGGTCTTGTAAACATGGCTGGCCTCAGGCATAGGTAAAATTAATGGCTGGTTTAACCCACACACTGTCAGGGGTCACCCAAAAAAGCATTAAAACGAAAATAGGAATCTCTATATATTTCTCCATTAATATTTCACTGCAGTGTAATACAGCTCTTCAGAGTCATTGTATTATTTTATTTTAAAGCTGCTCTAACAATGGATTGAACTCACTGTGTGTAATCAGGGTTTTCTACGAGTGCATCCAAAGTCCAGCTGGGTGACAGAAGTAGTCAGCTTGATTGCATTGTTAAACAACTCAAACAACTCATTGTGTTTCACTTGTAGGTTCAGATTCCTTCCATGTTCATAGTTCAGGAAGTTCCTATTGTTAGCTGAATTATCCTGAGAGGTCTCCTCCAAAACAATCAGATCTAATTATTAAAGCTAGAAAAAACCCTGAATAAAGTAGTTTCATATTAAAAATCAGTGTTTTTCGGGCGCTCTTTGGTGGACACATGACGTCAGTAAGGGGCTCTGGGCTGTTAGCTGAGCTACTGCTAACGTTACGTTAGCTTGTTTTTAGGTTAGGATTCCATCCGTGTTCAGGAGGTTTTTACCAGGAGCTGAATTATCCACACAGGTCTCCTCCTCTCCAAAACAAACAGACCAAGTTATTAGTTATTACTTTCAGGAAAGGGATCTGATAGGATGAAAATTTTGGGTGAAAAAATAAATTGAGTCTTTTTATCTTCAGGGAAGTCTAGACACACTACAGTGTGTCACTATCGGAAAGTCATGAGACTGGTTGACTAGGCTAGCTGGTTAGCATGCTATCTCCATTAAAAGATAAACCTAGAGGCAAAACATTGTACACTTTTGTATTGTTTTTTAGACAATATTCTGTATTTCCTATGATGGAAATACACAGTTGTGTCAAGTTTATGCTCGTCTTATAACCGTTCAGTCCAATAATTTATCAGTTTATGGAGTAATTTGAACATATCAGCTCTTCCAAAAGCTCAAATGTATTTTTAGAATGACAGAGACATATTCTCCCACTAAATCTTCTTAAATATTGCATCCAGAAAAACTGAAGTAGAAGTATCTGGACTGACCCAACCTGTCAGCCTGAGAACACTATACAGGATTAAACTATTCTTTTAAGGCATAATCTTAGCATCACATGTCATCTTGACACAGAAGTCTTCCTAATCCCTCAGCCTTGTTTGGTTTAAAGATTACACATATTTAATCTTAAAGAGAAAGTTTTTCTTAATCTTTTATAAATCCCAGCGTGCACTGCTTCTCATATCCCTTCACTTCAGAAACACTTTCTCACAGACACACAACAGTCTCCACAAGAATAAAACTGCACCGGCAGTTACAGATTACAGACTTTTAATGTCTAATCCTTCAATTTTCTTGCTTCTGGACAGAAAAGCATTATAATGTTTCTCATGACCCTCAAATCAAGAGGGACCACAGATATAATTATGTTACCGGCGGATGTCGAAGAGAGATTTAAATCAGCGCAAACCACAGGGAACAAGCATTACAGTTGGCCAGACGAAATCAAACGCAACAAAAGCCAAAGTCTTTGTACTGAAAATAGATTTGGATTAATTTGATAATGGCAGGGTTTATCGTTTCTTTTTGGCAGTTTGATTTTGACCATTAGCCCTTGTGTCAGAGCCCTTATTGATCAGACTCGGTCTAACTGGAGATGTTAATAAAGTTCGAGTCTCTGTATTGATTGTCTGTTATTATCAGTCAATGTATTGGGTGGTAACTCAATGTTCAGTATCAGGCGCTGGCCTGATGTGTTCTGTTTGATCGCCGCCTCTGTGTATACCTACGTCTTGTTTTTGATTATAAACAGAAAAACAAAGAAGTCTGTAACTATGTAGTGTTGGAAATGTAAACATTAGTGTAATATTTGTGTTTTATTTGACAGAAAATCTCAAATCAAGGTCTATTTTCTAGCTTTTTCTGAAGGTTTTTCCACCTCTCATGAACTCAGTCTCCATTTAAATGTCATTTTGAGAAAATCAGGAAAAGAAAATCCAAAATAAAGTTTCCAACATTTCCACAACTATCCTTTTGTGAATATTAGCATTTGGAGAAGACGATGAAACCTTAAATGGTATGTATTACTGTTGCCCTGCCTTTTTTCCATCACTTTTTTCTTCGTTTATTGTTTCCTTGTGCTTTTTAAAAATCTAGTTTCCACATATAATGCTCTACGTCCCGTATTGATTACTTATGATTTTCATTGCCTGCCTGAATTTTAATCCTTTAACACACCATTATCAATTAATGCACGGTCTGATGCTCTCTGTTTTATAAGCGATTGCATTATTTTTTGAGCTTGATGAAGCACTGAGAAAAAAATGTTGCTCACATCATTGTTAAAGGGGAAGTACTGTTACTTAGCAAAGTGCTTCAACAAAATTTGTGGACTCACTGAGACAGATTAACAGGTTCATTAATAGATTAATAGACAGGGTTTTTTTTATTCCTACTCTTATTCACGTAGCAAAGCTGCTCCAGAACCTACAGAAGTCTCCTAAAAAGATAATTACAGCATACACCGCTGATATACAATCATAAATATACTTTGAAAGAAACTTGAGTCCGACCACTTTATCAACGAAACAAAGGAACGCTGTTAAACGTTCGGTTGCATCTCATTTTTCCAACAAAATCCTGTTTTTTAAGTTTAGGCAACTCAAAGCACTGGTTAATGATAACTTTAATTTTCATGGTGACGCGGGATAAGCCTTATTCTATTTTAACCCCAGTGATTTAGCATAACCTAATCCTCAATCACAAAGGATGCACAGGGTCAGTCAGATGGTTTCTGGTGTCAAAGTCCTCCACTTTCTACTCCCACCACACTCCCAGTCTGCCTGCTAATGACTTCTATGTGGGGTTTGTGGACTGGAAAAATTGTAAACACATTTCTTTCAAAACATATATTGGAGGCACGAGTGACAGGAGGTATTTTATAGCTGTTTTCACAGGTCGGTGCCTCTTTAAATGACAGATCCTGTCTCGTTTTACGAAGCTGCTGCAACGAAGAAATTAAGTCTGACACGCTGCATGTGCACAGATTTCAACAAAATTGCAGAATAATACAAATGGTGACAACCTGTAACGTGATATCAGTGTTTATGCGCCCCGGCCAAGTTGCTAAAGCTCCAGCGTATTGAGTTCTGATGAGCCATCCCACTTTGTGCATATTATATGAGAGCTATGGGAATCTAAATGCAACAATATTGACACTGTGCAATTAGAGTGGGGTCATTAGGTCTGCTGCTGTTTTAGAGGAAGAAAAAGCAGGAGTTGCATCACTGGAATCCTGCCTCACCGGGTGATGGAGAACACACACACACCAGCAAATAAACTTCAACACACACACACACACACACACACACACACACGTTCAGCTACCCACCCCCCACCTTCACACACACCTCTCTCCCTGCTCCTCGTCTAAATTAGAGGGGGGTGATAATGGAAGGAGGGGGTTTCTAATGAAACAGAAGGGGCACCGGGTGAGCAGGGATTTCTAAAGCCTGCCGTCGCCGGGACGCCTTGACCCTGGCTCAGCTCCTCACCTTCTTGGCCTCCTCGGGCCGCCGTATTCTGACCCGGTGAGGCTCGGGGAGAAGCTTTTCAGAGGACTTGATTGGATTTTTCTGTGAATGGGAGAGAAAACATCAACGTGGGGAACCGTGCCTCTCAGTCCCGAGCTTCACAATGAGGAAGAAGCTTGTGTGTAGGTGCTTCAACGTGACTATCAGCTTCTACAATCGTATCTGAGTGACCTCTGGATGCTCCAGGATGACCCTTACATAAGCTCCGACCGAGGAGAAAACACACTTGTGCACACACATGCTCACTTAAATTTAAATATGCGGTGTTCAGTCACACATTGTAGATCTGCTTTAATCCCTCAGAGTCACTGTTTTTATTTATATGAACATGTTAGAACAATAACAACGAACAAAGAGGTTTCCTCTGAGCACAAAATGACAACATAAGACAAAGCCTGTCAATACCAATAGGCCTCCCTGTGCCCGTGGAGTGAAACATAAACTTAGTGTCACCAGGGGAAACGTTAAGGTTCAACAGTACGCCTCATAAAAACCGAAGGTGAAACAGGTTTTATGGAGAGTTTCTTTTAAATTAGTGAGATTATTTTAGAACCTGATTTAAACCCAGTCTGGCTAGTTTTGAGTATGGACTGGATTGGAAAGTAAATGTGTCGTCTTAATAAGGAAGTTTATCTTAATTGTTAATTTTAGTTAGATATCTGTCTTTGACTTTCGATTTGCAAGACAAAAACATTTAATTTTAGTATTTTGGTTTGAGTTATTGGCTTCTATTCTCAATTTGGGACGAAGATTCTCTTTCATTATTCAGCTTAATATAAACCAGAATAGTGCATATTATAGATCTGGCTACAGACAAAGTGATTTAACACCTTCTGAAATGGGACTGACATATGTACATCTGCATCAAATTTCATGGGAATCCATTTAATAATTATTGAGATATTTCACTCAAAACCACCACTGTCCACCTTATGGTTGTTACGATTCATCCTCTGTGAACCATGAAACCAAATATTATACCAATCAATCTGCTGATATTTCAGTCTGCATCAAAGCAGCGGGCCTCATGCCCTGACAGACCAACACTGCTAATGTCATAGTTATTCCCTTGGAATGAAGAGTGAGGACGATTAAAATTTTAATTTGACTTTAATGTACTATACACCAAAACCACATAATTAACAAAGAAACTGTTTCCAAGTGCTAAAATACACATAATTGGTAAAGTCTGTCAATATCAATAGGCCTCTTTGTGCCTTGTGGAGTGAAACACCTAAGTTTAGTGTCACCAGGGGAAACATTAAAGCAAAATTGCATCTGTAAAACAAGTCTTCACTGGTTCTCTCATCACAACAGAAGGTGAAATGGGCTTTGTGGCAACCAGACTGCCAGTCATACAGAATTTACACTGTAGCTGTTTGGTCCGTGTACATAACGGCCAACTGATTTTTGTTTTGGAGTGGGAAAACAGAAAACAGATGATGCGCTGTTTTCTGATTTTTGTAGTAGTTTTTTTAAATTTTTGTTTTATGCTAACACAAGGGAAATGAGAAATAAGTTAGGAGCTTAAAAACTGTCTGTTTCGTTGTGTGTTAAATTATTTTTATTTTGCCCCAAGAGTCACCTAATGCATGATAGCACAGGATCCCCGTTAGCTAGCTCAGTCTCAGCGCCTAACTAAGGCATAAAGCCAGCCTTAGTTAGTTATCTTCACCAAGCTAAGGTGAAAATAGATGACCTTAGCTAGCTATTTTTGATAATTTTGGGCAGTGCAGAAAAGGACTGATGACTGAAACATGAAGATATGCTCTCATAGCTGAGTGTTTCTTGCTCATCTATTTTCACCTTAGGGACTGTGCTAGCTTACGGGGATCCTCTGCTATCATTCATTTGGTGACTTCTGGGGGAAAATAAAAATAATTTAACGCACAACGAAACAGACGCTTTTAAGCCCACAACTGATTTCTCATTTTCCCGGTGCTAATATAAAACAATAGGATAAAAAAACAAAACTATTTGTTCTTTTTGATTTTATTGTCCCAAAACGAAGATTTGTTTCCTATTCCAAAACGAAAAACGAGAAAAGGCTTGTTATCTGTTTTTCATTTTCCCACTCCAAAATGAAAATCAGTTAGCCGTTACGTACACGAAACCTTTTTAAACGTAACCTACAGATTTTTAGCCTTCAGTCACTTCACATCCACTGGTCCTTGTCTAAATTTATTTTGGTGTCCTGTCTCTTTTGGAGTCTTTGGGTCCTAGCAGGATCTGACAGTGTAAACAGGCTTGAAGGAGGTTTAGTTCAGGGGGTGGATGAGAGGAGGACATGGATGGAAGAGGGGGATCAGAGCGGGAATGGGAAGAATACTGTAGAGAGAGGGAAAGCATGCATGGATGTAGACGACAGAAGCAGGAATCCTAATTGCCTGTTAAGAAGACTTTTGTTCTGTTGCACAGGGCTGACAGCACGTTTCTTTATGTACTCACTAAAAGGTCCAATGAGTGTGTGTTTGTACCCGTCAGTGTGTGCGTCTTTTACATGGCCGCTAACTCGGTCTCGGATCACTGGTTATGAAAAGAGCGGCTGGTAACCGTTGTGTTTATGCTGGTGGAACTCTGCCCTTTGATTGACTGGCTGGAGCCGTGCTGCCGCTGCAGGCAGGACGGGTTATTTTGGATTTTGTGAATGGAGGCCATGTGGGCTGTTGGGTCATCTTTGTAACGAGTTACTGGGACCCGGCTGTATAATGGAGCAAAGAACGTGGCCTCTGTTGTGTGCATGTGCTCCCATTCAGGAAGCTGTTATTCAGGTTTCTTCATAGTATGAGAAGATGTTTAAAGGGACATTTCAACACGTTTCCCACACTTTAAAGCTATTCTATAAACCATGGGAAGACGGACTGATCAGTTGGTGATCTTCGAGGTGTTTTCAAACTGATTACCTTACCCAAAACATCACTAACACTGCATAAAAGAGTACTCTACCAATTTAGTATTACACTCCTATAACGCTAATGGACTGTCTTTAAAAAGTATCAATGGAACCAACGGTATTCCCAAAGGTGCAACAGTTCGAGTATGTTATACTAGTGGTGGGTTCCAATGGGTTTTTTGTTAAATTCCCAAAATTAGGACTGCAGTTTTAACACAAGCTCAAGACATGTTCACGTTTTATCCTACATAAATACATCAAAAAATACCCCAGTTTAAAAAAGGCGGTTGCTAACGAGTGTCTAAATGAGACTACAGAGGTTGTCGGGGACGTTAACATGAAAAACCATCTACCACCAGTCCACCTTACAGCTCGTTTCTACCACGCCTTCAAACTATCACTAACTTTCTAAGAAGAAAGGCTTTGGTAGAAGAGCCAGAGCTAAATGAAATGACCAGTTGGAAGCTTAGTGGTGGAGATGCTGACGCCATGTGACCGTGGTGAGTTGGTTTATAGCCCAGCCTAGTTTTAAGACTCTCACAGATTATCAACTAGGTGAGGTATTTTGGTAGTTACTGCCAACAATACGGCTTTCAAGCTACATGTCTATAGCATTCTTAAGTTCATTTGAACAAATGCCCTACACAAACTATGTTTTGTTTGTATATGGCAACAAATTTGTTAAAATGTAATGTATCAGCCATTACCATTTGATGAATCTGGACTGGTCAGTCCTGATGGAGGCCAGGCTACAGTCACCACAGGACACAGAAGCTGTGTTGACCTAGGGACCTAGGATCGATGGAGGAACGCGGCTGTGATCTCTCTCTGCTCAGCTGAAATAATGCAAACCACTGGTCTCTGTGGGAGTATTAGAGTATGTAGATAATGGCAAGGCAGGCTTTGCTTAGGCATGCCTTAAACAAGGAAATTAAAAGCATGACCATTTTACACAGAAAATCATTCAATAAATTCTACAAAATTGTACAGGAATAGCTTACATCTACAAGAATTTTGTTCACTTGGTTTAAAATTACAAGTATGCATCTTTTATATGAAAAATGTTTCAATTAGAATCCATGATGTTATTTACCTTTTACTCAACTGGGTTGAAGGCAACATTGGCAGACTGGGATTTATTCACAAATATTTCTCAGAGGCAAAGCTGCCTTGAGACAGGAGGATTTTGCTGGGTTGAGATGTGTTCACATACCGTAGTTTGGATTTATCCACAGTCTCCAATAAAAATACTAAAGGAGTGGGAATGAAAGCTGCCTTTAGAACGAACCAGTCTCCAGCACTTAATATTCTCTCACATCATTAAGTAATCACGAATCAGAAAAGAGTAAATGTTGGGTCCCACCCCAAAAGGCTTCATTTAAAACAAGATAAAGTTAATAATAACTAAGAGTCTCCTCAGTCCAGCTTCAGTTCAAAATGGAAGAAGTCACAGATTCGGTGTTGATGGAGAATGGGCTCACATGGAATCACAACTCAATCCACTTGTTTAGTCGCGGACGCGATTTCACCAACAAAAACTGTTTCCAGGTCCAACTTTCACCCAGACTCACTCTGTTTTCGCTGTCAGTGTACCGCTTTCCTTGTGATGAGAAAGACAGGAGTGAAATGTGATTACAGTTGACAAGTTTCAATTTTTAAAACAAAGTTTGATGCTAGCTGGTTAACATTAGCTAGCCAACCTAGCTAACGTTATCATCGGGTTATCACTCGTTGCCAGTGTACCTCTGATATAAAAGTATGGTTTTATATTGTGTTTTCGTTAAGAGCTCACATGTGTGTGTGTGTGTGTGTGTAACATGGATAATATAAATAAAGTTACATTAGCATAAATAAAAGTAATGCCAACATAGGTGTAAGTTATGTTAGCATAAGTAAAAGTAATATAAGCATAAATAAAAGTTATGTTAGCATAAATAAGGTGACGTTAGCATAAACTATAAGTAAGTATAAGTAAAAGTAATGTTAACATAAATAAAAGTAATGTTAGTATATAAAAAAGTAATGATCCCTTTTCCACTGTTTTACTGTCTTTTGCTAATTTCTGCTCTTCTAGTTCCTGGATTGATATAATAAAAAATATCATAACACGGGGCATCAGTGGCACATTGGTTTTAAAGATTCATTCTCTTTCCGTCTATCTTCATGGCCCCAACAAGGAATAAGTGGGGAAAATATAAAAATATTAACTGCTTCAACGTGGCCTGTGGTGCTGAGAGAAGTTACTACCAGGTCTTTATGCTGGAAATGGATGGTGAGGTCAGTGGTCAGTGAGTGCGGTTCATTAGTTTGTGACTGTGATTGGCTTGCAGGTATAAGGCTCTCTGCTGAGTGACTTATGGCTGTAATTTAGCCTTGATTACATACACCATTACTTTAACTCTAATTAGACTGTCACTCAGGGTGGGGATGAAGGATGCAGACAACCTGGCTGTAAGGCTGTAAGGCTGTACATAAAGCTGATGACAAATATGTTGATTTTTAGAGAGGATCATGCTGCATTAACATAGAGAGGCTTCCAAAAATTAAAGGCATACTGTACAGTGGAATTGTAAAGTCACAAACATCCAAAATTGGAAAATAATTGGAATCAGAATTGCCAGTAAATGCATTACACGCTGATTCCAGTTCATATTAAAAAAGATAAACACGTCTAAAACCCTCCTGATTTTATACATTGTGATGCAGGAGTGTATTAATCAGCTTGCTCTGGCCCTGTGTCGGATAATGAATCACTGCCTCGGGCTCCGGCCCTGACCCCGGGGTCACGCTTTTATAGACGACCACTTCATCACGGAACAATCTGCTGGGCGACTGCAGACAAAAGACACACAACCTCACCTGATGACCTTGTCTCCTGATCCATGGAGGGAGGTTGGAGAATAAAATAAACAGGAAATAAGAAGAAGAAAAGAGATATCAACTTACAGCTGTTCATCGCTTTATAATGTCTGTGCATAAATTCGGTCTCATTTCATAAATGTTTGTCATGTCGAGGTTGAATAAAGGGAAGCTTTGACTTTGGTGGTAAGTGTTATTGAGCTGAAGCACATAATGATTTTCTTATTTCAGGGTCAGTTGAGCTCTGTGTAGCATTTTTACTTGGTTTGTTTTGGACGTTTACCGGTGTGGGAATATTTTTCACCCAGAAATCGGCAATGGAAATGTATTTATTTATATATTCATTTTCCCAGCTGAGGTATATTTTTTTTAGTTCAGTAACATTGTCCATATATATTTGATTTTGTATTCCATGACATTTATCAGTTTTTTGATCTGGAATACAGCTACTACCATTTCCAATAGTTGATTACTTATGAAAACCATAAGTACAAAAGTGATTTTTTCTCCACTTCCATTTCCTGAAAGGAAAACATGTGTAAAGGTTTGGTTCATTCATGTCAACTTCAAATTACTGACAGTTTTTTTTTTTTTTTTTTTTAACCAAATGGGAGATATCGTCACTGTCAAAAAACTGTTACGAAGCCTCAGTCGCTGACAGTTACAGCTAAATAAAATCCAGTATCAGTACGGCTAATTTAAAAGGAGCTATACACAGTTAGTTTGTATCTGGTTTCACTTGTTTTTGAATATGTAACACTGCAAAAGCTAATGACTACAAGGCTTGTAGTGGGGGTGACCAATTTGGAATAATGAGACGTTTTCTCATATTCCCTGCATAAAACCTGCAGAGGGACTTTTTGTGCTGAACATACTTAAACTAAGAGCTAGAGATGGTTTATCCAGGTTGCATTAAATACGACAAATTTTTCAAAATGATTTTACTTCAGAGTAGATTAGATTATCTCCCTTTTCACTCAGTTTGAGATGAAAACTACAAAGTCATGGCGTGTAAACAAGCCTATAATTATATACCAGTCGTGTTATATTTGCATTTATAAGCCCAGTCATATCTGGTGTCAGGTTGTTTTGGCCTGTGGATGAAGTAGAAGTGAAATAACACTAAGTTTTATCTTGTTGTAGAAAATGGATGGCAGATCTTTTTGTCTCTCACTACAGGACAATGCAGTGGTTTTATGGCTGGGGTCACATCTGCTATGGGATAATGACAGGGGTAAGCCAAATGGAACATGAAGTATGTGCGTATTTGTGAGTGTGAATGAATGTGTGTGCGTGCGCATGCTCGTGCACGTGTGGTTGGAAGGGGGAACTAATGAGTCTCCTATGAGCTATTATCCGTACCTTAGCTCCGCACTCTGCAATAATAAAAGCCAACATTGCAGAGCTCCCTAACCGGGAGACTGCAACACAACACACTCCTCTGCTAATGCAAGTGATAAAGCATCAACTCATGATGTGCAAAACCTCTCACTGGATCCAAAACAGTAAACTGTAAATCTCATTTGTTTAAGAATTACGTCCACTTTTAAGTATTTGTTCCTGAAAAACTGATCACTGCATCTCACGGTGTGGTATGATTCTCAGATATTTCCGAATGATGCCCAGTCGTGGGTTTACTCAGACTGTCCTTTGGGGTCAGGATCAGCTATCTATTGGCAGCTGCACAAAATATTCTAATACTGTTTGACCACTAAGCCAAGTATGTGATCTGTCTTAGAGTGCAGAGTGTCAGCTGAGTGTGATAAAGCCAGTTCCAAATCTCACCATGCCCCCAACTTGTTCATGTATTGTTATGCCAACACTAACTGGATCCACTGATTATTGTTATGGGTATACAGGTGTTTTTGTTTATCAAATATAGATGCACTGTTTCATGAAGGAAAGTTGCAGAGGATCTGAGACGCTGCACGGCACCGTATAAATCAATCAGTCAATCAGATGAGAGATAATCGCACATATGAGGTTTGGCACATCGTCTGCGCACCAGTTTCCCCCAATAAATAATACTGGAATTGGAAGCGAGTCGGGCCATGACCCTCCAGTCACAGGTATACAAGGGGAGAAGAGAGAGAGAGGGAGGGAGAGAGAGAATCTCTGTGAGTTGAGCCGTGGTGGAGAGACGCACAGTAATCCCGTGGAGTGGAGAGAGAGACAGATCCCGCACCGGCCGGCTCGGATATTAGAGCTTTATTCTTCTCCCCACGCTGCCGGGGGTGGGTGAGTAAGTGAGCGCACACCCTGGATGTCACGCAAAAACTAGTTCCACTGATTTATTTGAGGCTGACTGGCTGTTTTGGGGGGAGGGGGTGGGTGCCCAATGCGCTCCGAGCGCACAGCCTGAAGGAGGAGGAGGAGGAGAGCAGCAGAGCGCACCGACAGAGACTCTCCAGGAGTTAACAGCGTGTTAACGGTGATGGAGTATGACGGGATGTGAGCTGAACTTGTGGTAGAATGGCACCGCATCTCACATGGATCTCTGAGGGATGGCAGCTTTTCACCACCATCACCACCACCACCATCCGAGCGCGGACCTGCGGCGGCTCTTCCACCGGCTCACCGTCGCTTCCTCTCTGAGCATCCTCTGCTTCTCCCTGGTCTATCTCCTCACCGGATGCTGCGAGTCGGAGCTGACAGAAAACTCTGAGATCAAGACACCGACGCGCGAGTTCCTGGTGTCGGGGTCAGGATGGCCGTACGAGAGGAACGGAACCAGCGCCGCTCAGGACGGTATCTCCGCTGCAGGCGAGGGCTCGTTCATCGGTCATCCCGGGCTGGAGGCGAACAGCTCGGGGAAAGAGTGGACAGCCACTCGGAGGTTACCCCAGGCTCTGATCATAGGGGTTAAAAAGGGAGGCACCAGGGCTCTGCTGGAGTTTCTGCGGCTCCACCCGGACATCCGCGCCCTGGGGTCGGAGCCACACTTCTTCGACCGGCATTACGCACGGGGACTGGACTGGTACAGGTACGCACACATTACGCAGGGGAATCCATGTCAGCAGAGTCACTGAATCTACCACTGAGTGTTCAAAATTAACTGCACTGCGTTTTTCTTTTCTTTTTTATCATCTTTATGACAGAAAAATCTGTCTTATCCCAGTTTAGATTTACATCTCCGAGCAAGCCACATTTCCTGACTCCGTATGCGTTTTTTTTTTTTTTTTTTAGTTTTACAAAGATGTAACTCAGTGCCTGGACAAAGAAACTCCTTGTCATTTAAATAATGACCTCTAACTTGATTCCTGCTTATTTGCGATTGTTTTTGCACCATTGTCTTCCAAGTCGGAGAGCCAATTAGAAACCTCCAGCTTCCACTTGAAGAAATGAATCCTTTTGTGTTGTTTGCATACCCAAACATATCCACAGCTATTCCGCGGAGGTTTAGGTGACAGTCAAAGAGACTCTGCCATCTGGCTATGCCAATCTGTGCATGTGTGTGTGTGTACAGTAGGGAGAGAGAGAGAGAGAGAGAGAGAGAGCGAGAGCGAGGCCTTGCGGGATGAGTTCTCACAGAGCAGCAGAGTAATCATCTCTGGAGCCGGAGCCAGATGTTACTGTTGTCATGTGGCTCTGTTCTCAGCCTGTTCCATGAAAACTTGGAAATACCAAGAACACACTCACACATGAATGGGATCCAGGGGAGCCATTTTTGAGTGATGAGAGTCACCCATAACTCACTGGGGATAATTTGGGGAGATAAAGGAAAGGAAAGGTTTTCAGCAGACCCAGGAATCCAGATTTCTGGGCTTTGTTTGTCTTTTTTAAACTCTGAGTGGACGCACCTATAGACGCACAAACTGCTCCAAATACGACAGATTTAAAATGCATCCAAATCTGGACTGTGTGGCGTGCTGTAAACCAGCTTACAGTATATTACTGGGGCTCACTGGCTCAGCTCTGGGAGCCTGTTTAACCTATGATGGAGATAAAGTGAAAGGATGAATCTCTGCTTCCTGTTTATATGTTGATGAGACCACAGATGCACAGAAAGAGAGAGAAAAACATGCCATCATGGCAAAGCTGTGGGATGTAAACAGAGCCAGAAAATTCATAAAATCTGGAAGTGCTGGGGAAAGCCTCTGTAGTCCATGCTGTCTGCCAGCGTGTGCAGCATGTCTGCTGTGTTACACCTGGTGATGTGAACGTGACACCAGATTGTCACGTCTTCCCCTCGGGCCAGATGGGGCTCGCTGCACGTCGAGCCACTTGACATCGCTGTCAGCTCTGTCAATTGACCTCTGACTCTGGGTCACTTTACTCTGGGAGTTAATGATGTGTTCACAGCACTTCATAACAAACAGCACACACCCAGAGTACACACAGACTGACAAAGGAAATGTCTCTTTGTTTTGGTTGCTCAACAGAAAAAACACAAAGAAGCTGCAAAATCTGAGTATTTTCTTGTATTTTAGGATAAATCTGGTTTATTACAACTTGGCCTTTACAAGTTGTACATTCAACAAAGTCATTGCTGAGATCTGGGAAAACAACAAAGTCTGATGATGAAATTACTAAACCACTTTGAAAAAATTCAAAGTGAGCGCTCCCAGAATGTTTATAATTATAATTATCCCTCTCTGTACAGAAAAACTGTGCACAAACACTCACCAAATAAAAGGTCAAAGTTGAACCAGAAACTGGTCTTTAAACTGTGACGGGATACTCTGTCTCTGCAGTTGTCTACACTCTGAAGGAGCAACTGTAAAGGCTCAATGAACGTCCACGTTTTTCCGACTTCTCAACTCGGACATGACGTCACTCCTAGTTCCGACCTCGGCCTCCGACGGAACGCAGAATAATCTGTTAAGAGGTTTAAAGCGGACTCAAAACTATTTTCTGTTCAAGCTGTAAAAGTTTCTGTTTAAAACTTTACAATTCCTACAGCTCAGTAAGAACCAATTATAGAAAAGTGCTGCCTTTTTATTACATCGACCTGTGCAATCTATATATTATCTAGACAGACGTTCTGAACAGAGCTGGTGAAAGTCAGACAGTAATGTATGTCAATGAAAGGAGTCCTTAAATCTACTTAATTTGCATTTAGTTATTGCTCCAAATTCATGAAGGGGAGCCTTTAATGTCAAGTTAGCTTGACCCAAACCTCTTCTTTATTTTTTGCAGAATCATTGTCTTTACATTTGGATTGTCGATAGACTGATTACTCATGAACTGTTGGCAACTGCTTTTTCAAAACTTAATGAAGGTAAAGGAACAAAGAAAAGCAACAGGTTGAGTAACAAACCGTGTTCAGGGTTGTTTAAAACCTCTGTGATTGCTCAGATTCCTCTTTTTAGCGACAGCGCACATTCCCTTATTTAAGAAATTTGCTTTGTAAGTAAAATGTCACTATTACTGATATAAATCATGACTAAAAGTAAGAAAATAAGACCCAGGTTGTTCCATAAAGCAGAATTATTATTAAAGGCAATAGTGTGCTTTCACATCACACAGCAAATGGAGGGTCAGCTGTGGTGCTTTACTGAGCTGACATTACATTTCTATACAGCTGCTTTTTTCCTCTCAAACCCTATCATGGATAATCAAAGAGAATGAGATATAGTGCATCTTCCTCTGGATCACTCCTCATCTCTCAGAGTAAAATAACATTTAGCTTCACCGGGGCAATTGAGATCAGAGCCCCTGACAAAGATCCGCTAATGGCGTTTGGAGCGGAGATTGGATCTGGAGGAGCGCTGCGATGAGCCCCGAGATGGACTGGAAGTTTCCTCCTTACTGTGTTGTCTAGGATCGATAGCTCTATCTCCTCGCTCTGACCTTGGGTTGACTCCAGCATTAGAGCGGTTAGCGTTGGTCAGCTCGGCTTCTGTTACAATTAGCAGGAAGCTTTATCCTACATTGGCATATTCCCTCCTGCATAGGCACACAGGGGTCATGTTACACACAGCTTTTTCTCTCTCTGTAGCTCTGCAGGAATCCATTAAAATTACTCAGCTGGAAAGTCACATCTCACTCGCGGCGGTTTCTTGTGGAAAGACGGCTTGACAGGTGGATGGTGAAAAATAAAGGGGAGATAAAGCAGAAGGTGACAAGATAAGGCTCGGGTGAGCTAGAGGTTAAGGGTGAAGTCGGTGTTACCGCAACCTCACACATCTCCGCTGACCTTTGCTTCAACCCCGGGGGACTGTCATCAGAGCCGGGCCGGGTGTTCGTATTTGTGTGTAAATGCTGACTTCTTCACGTTCTGTCACCGCTCTGTCCTCCAGACAACCGGGTTGGATTTTGTTCTTGAGGTACAATAGAGGTTTATCGATATAATATTGACTCCAAGTTACCAGCACAGCTTTAACCTGAGAGGTTGCATTGTCAGTGTTTGCTGCTCCTTATCATTTCCAAGAAGTCACATTTTTCAAAAACGTCAGAGAACACAACACTTAAAAAAAAAAAAAACAGCTAAGAGCTTAGAGGACAAGCCCTCAACATAGTTTATCACAGACATCAGCTGAAGCTAGCTGTAAGCTTACGCTAACAGAAAAAAAAAGTTTGTTGTTTTCTCCAAGTGAGTTGTTTCCATATAATTTGTTTTTAAAGGAGAAAACTGTAAATACGCATAACGACTACATGATATAATGCTAAAAGGCTGAGGCTAATGCTACAAAACAAACAAATTTGAGGCTAAACTTCAAATGTAATCGAAAGCAGAGCAAGACAAACCTGCTATTATTATAAACCCTGATATACTAGCATCTTGGCTCCTGAACAGTGGATGAGCTTGTCGTGAACAAGCATTTTTCTAACATTGTAAAACCACAAAATAATGTTGTTAGCTAATGACAAGCTAGTTAGCCAGACATGCTATTGCTGCTTAAAGTGCAGATTTATCCTTTTTTTTTGTAAAAGCTAGAAAAATGACACCATTCAGTTCTTTGGCTTAGTCCAGTCTAATTTTATCTTTCTTTACCTCTTCTATAATTTATTGGAGGAGTTTTTTGTTATTGTTGTTATCCTGTCAAAAATCTTTCATTAGCATTAGCCAATGGGCAGTCGTTAGCCTGGAATCATTGTGGCTAACTCGAAGAGTTCAGTTTTCTCAGTTCATTTATTTATTTATTCTGGTTTTGAATTTGTTATGCCTGTGTTTTAGTTATAGCTAAACTCTTTCTATTCTTCTCTTTCTATTTTTTTAAATTCTTTTCCGTTCAGTGAGCCTTTTAATCTATTTGCAGGGAGAGGATTTTCCCAAGCTGCTATACTCATAAATGCGTAGGCAGAAGTTCCTGAACTTATATACTTGGATGACTTTATGAATAACTAACTTTTTCAGTGGATTCAAAACTGTTTTCCGCAGTATATTCAGTCTCTGAGGCCCTCAATTAGTTTGAATTAATTTTGAGGCACCATGCCTCTCAGGACATACAATGACAAGAGGGGAGGAACGAAATTACTCTGTCTTTTCAGAGTCAGCTGCTCTGATGGCACCGATTCATTTGCAATTCATATTGAACTCGTTAAGGGAGACTTTTAAATTCATACCCATACATTGGCGGCTTTGTCCTGCCATGACACAGCACATGGTGCTACTTGTGTTTTTGTGTTTGTACAATGGGAATATAATTGCCATGCAAATCGCAGAAGAATGGCTGCCAAAACATTTGATGTTCAGCAGGATTCAGTGGGCGGGTATTAGCAACAAACACGAAAGGCGGATTTTCTGATGAATCAGATTTGCAAGGAGGGAAAGTAAATGGTATCAAATATATATATATATATATATATACATATATATATATATATATATATATATATATATATTGTATTTTTGGCATGTGTTTGCAAACATCATGCTTAAGTGGTACGTAATTAACGTAACAAGAACTGATTTTATTTCGTTGCCATGCTAGGTTTTGTTTGCTGTGGGGTTCAGGTGTGGTCTGTCCTGTCCCTGTACTGTACGGGAGGCGATCACCATAAGGCCCAGACGAGTGGGGAGATCTGGCCCTCATTAAGGCCCTCCCCTGGGGCTTGGAAAGCAAAGGCAGTGAGGTGGGTGGGGGGACCCTTTATGATGGATGTCTCCTGGAAGTGGACAGGGCACAGCCACAATGGATTGACCCTTTAAAGGTTCCCCTTACTGAGGAAACTGATGAGGGGTCCCCCCCAATAACACACTCATGCATGCATGCGGACACAGAAATACACACTCAAATCTCATATTTGACTCATGAATAAACAGTCAAGTGTGTATAATGAACACAATCAATAATGTGCTTCTTGACTGGCTGTTGTTTCCTCCTTGGATCAAACATCAAAGATAAACAGACCAGATTTTACATCTTTGATCCAACACACCCTCGAATCCCCCACATAGTTTCTGCTGTACATTTGACTTTGCAATTGCTTCACATTTGTTAAGAACACTAACACAGACACACACACACATCACATGACACAACATGCTACTGATGGGGCTCCAGAGGGTCCTGGCTCCCCCAGTCTCCACCTACCACTCTTGGTCCCAGCTGAGGCCCTAGTGCTGCATTACCATCCTCAGTCTGTCCCCTTACATTTACTCAAACACCTCCTCGCTTCTACGCCCCTATCATACCACATTCATCCCAATATGCACAATCCCTACTGTGCTGTACACCATCCGCACCCACCCACGCGTAGTTAGTTTAAGCCCCCATAGGATCAATAGCCAGTGGCCTTGGCTGGCCTGAGGTAGTTCACCAGGGAGGCCTGCTGAAGTATTGGGAAATGGACGACAAAAGAGAGGTCTCTCAAAGGCAAGCAGAGGCTTATTATAAGCTCCTGGATAATCCCTGTGTTCATCATGCTGGATGTTTGATCTCACACTCAATAGTAAATGAGCAGTGTAAGGATGTTGCTAAAACAGGGTTTTTAAACTGCTAATTAATTCAGCAACCTTTTTTTGGAGGGATTTTCTCTTTAACACATGCTGCTTCACTTCCACTCCCCTACTTTGCAGGCCAACCAGTAGGGGTCACTAGAGAGGATCCCTCACTGGCTTCCCACCCATACACACAACCAACAATTACCTATGCTGGGAATCAACCCTAACCTGGTAGACGTGGGCAAGAACTTTACCCCTGCCCCCACTGCAACCAGAAATCATGTCTTTCTCCTACCGACGACCACTGTCGTCACGACAGTGGGATTTTCCAAACCTTTACCATGACCATAATCTTTTCCTGCCCTCAGTAAAGTAGTTTCTTGCCCTAACATGACCAAACCTTAAGAGTAGAGGTCATAATTCATTACTTGTTTGGTATGGTCGTATGGGTCAGTATGAGAGCATTCAGGTATGGTGTAGGAAATGGTTGCAGTTGATAAGTTACAATTTTTAAGAGAATGAAGAAAAATGAAGTTTGACGTCAACAGGTACTAATGTTAGGCAGCAAACCAAGCTAACGCTAGTGCTGGTTAGTAGGTACCCCCGATAACAGCTACAGGTTTTAGACGGTGTTTCTTGCTTTGAGTCCACAACTTCGGGTTTCGTTGTCAGTCCTTTTCTGTGCTGCCCAGCTAAGGCGAATAAAGCTAACCTTAGCTAGCTATCTTCACTTAACTTACGTGAAAATATATGGCGATAGTTAACTATTTTCGCTATTATTGGGAAGCACAGAAAAGGACTGACAACTGAAACATGAAGATGGGCTCATAGTACGAAACACCCTGTAAAAACCCACAGCTAATATCAGGGGTATCCACTTTTACTAGCAGGTTCTAACGTTAGCTAAGTTAGCTAGCTAACAGTAGCACCAAACATTGTTTTTCTTCATTTGTTTAAAAATTGTAATTTACCAGCTGCAGCCATTTCCTCTATCAGCTGTAACTCTGAATTCTCTGTGTAGTGTTCTCCAGTAATTTTTTTAGAACACTATCCAACAAATATACAGTAACTAAGGTAACACAGTCATTTTGTCTAACCTATCAATGTTTCTTTCTGAATTTATAGAGCAAAATAACTTTCCTCTAGTTCTGCCAACTGAGGTTCAACTCAACCAAAAACATTATTTCTGACTCAGAGAGCATGTTGCATAACTAAATGTCCAGTCTGCATTTATTCAAGGATAAAACTAAAGTTACAGACATATCCCCAGGATCACGAAGTACTCTATGCCAAAAGTAGGATAAGGGCTTAGTTAGTTATTAGAAAAACTAACAGCTATTTTGTCTGTCAATTAGTGCATCTGTGCAAAGCTCATAGCAGAAGCTTATATTTATAAAAGACCTTTTCTTGTGATGGTGCTCTTAGGGGCAGTAATTAGCTCTTTGTGCGTAGGTAATGGTATGGGGCTCTTGGCTCTGAGGCTATTCACAGACAGATTGCTAATGGAGGCACGTTTGTATCCACTCCCATCATTCCTTCATCAGTCACCCACCCCTTTCATTTAAAACACTCCAGCAAATGCTGAGACGCACACACACACAGTCTTTAAAGGGTCTGGTAAAAATCCACCACACCCACCCTTTGTGTTTGTTTGTTTTTTTTTCTTTATACATGTGTGTTAGACTGTGAGAGATGGCCCATTGGGAGACCAGAAGCATGATAGCAATTGCTTGACTAATGAGTGAATAATGAGTGTATGTTTTTGTTTTGCAGTGTGTGTGTGTGTGTGTGTGTGTGAGTGTGTGTGTGCACGCGCATGTGTGTGTAACAGACTGTGCGGCTCCTCCTGTACGGGTATTGGAGTTAAAAGGGAAGTCTTCAGCCTAAGTGGTGGTAAGCACTGCCTCACACCAATCAGATCAAATGAAATCAGTGTGTGTGTGTGTGCGAGTGTGTATGTGTGTGTATTTGTCAGATTCATAAAAGTGGGGCCAGCTTTCAGGGGTGGGGGGGGTGGATGTATTGACAGGAGGTCGTGTTGCAGGCGCATCTGAAACCTGAGCCGATATCAGAAGACAGTCAGAGCATCCTGTCCTCACTGTACCAGCTCTGTGTCCCCTCTGGTCTCTTTCTGTTCGTCCTTCTTTTATTAACATCTCATTTATAACTCCTTGGGAACATTTTTTATTGACTCTGTTTTGTAATACGTTCCCAAAATAGGAGAGTACGTAAAAACCAAAAAAAAAAAAAAAAAAAAAAAAAAGACAAAGGGCACCTCGGGTTCTCACTCATGAGTTTCTCTGTCCGTTGGCCTGAATATTGACAAAAGCCTGGAAACACTTAGCTTAGCTTAGCATAAAAACTGGAAGCAAAGGGAAACAGTTAGCCTCACTCTGTCCAAAGGTAAAGACAATTACCTCTCTGCACTTCTAAAAGGTCACATCTAAATAAAAATTAATATAAAAAATTATTTGCTTACAGTATTTATGTTAAGCTAAGCCAACTGTGATTGTAGAGCTTGGTTGACACCTTCATTATAGGTGGACAGCTTTCCCTGTTAGTGTGTCCAAGTGGTATTAATGAAAGAAGAATATAGTTATAGTTTCACCATTGCTCAATTTATAAATGTCACTGCCAGGAAACATTTGTTTATGTTATCAAGTGGACAACGAATCGTTTGTTTGTTTCTGGCTGCTAGCAGTAGCGTTAGCAAAATGGCTGCTGCTATCAGCCTGTCTACTGTCCAAAGGAAGAACAGCCGGTTCTTCCTTTCGGTCGGCAGGTTTTACTACTTACTGATCTAACAGAAATAAAGTGAACTGACTGTTAGCCTCTCAAGTTCTGCTCCTCCCTCCATAGTTGGACTGGCCATAGCTGCTACCGGGACAAATCCTGGTTCTTCTTTGCCTTCTCTGACACTGCTCTGTAAAGTTTCCACAGTTACTCTGGTTGTTCCATTTCTGCTACCTGGAGAAAGCTAGCGATAGCTACCGGGGAACACTGAATGCCATCAGCATTTACTTCATAATGATAAGTTATACCAAAAAACTTATCTCATCAGTTTAGAAATCCACTATGTCAAACAGATTCAAATTGTCTGCACCTTTTATATACTGCAAGACACTAAATACAATCTGATAAAATGTTCTGTTGGAATATTGTCAGTGATTTGTTTATTAAACCGACCATATTTTTCCTACACTTCCAGAAGTATGATGCCTAAAGCCCTGGATGGCCAGATTGTTATGGAGAAGACGCCTCGTTACTTTGTCACCGTGGAAACGCCAGAACGAGTCCACGCCATGTCGCAGGATGTGAAGCTGATTGTGGTCGTCCGAGACCCCGTGACCCGAGCCATATCTGACTACACGCAGATCATCTCCAAGACCCCCGACATTCCTCCATTTGAGAGCCTCGCCTTCAAAAACCGCACCACAGGTACAGAATTATTCTGGTGTTTGACCTCAAGGTGTTTGATCCAGTCGTCAATACAACACATAAAAAGACAAACCTGCAGTCCTGACTGCTCATACAATACACTGACTCTGCCCTCAAACTTACAAAGTTTACCGAGATGTAGGCTGTATAAATAAATGGTTCTAGCCCACAGATAACTCACTAACCCTATGGTTGTATTACAGCGTACTTTGTGTTTGAAGCCTCCAAATTGTGGGAACTGTAGTTCCAAGACTTGGAACATGATTGTCCCTCAAATCAAAACAAGCCAAAGAATAATAACAGGAGTTACAGAATCAATGAATATGAACTTTTTAATGCTGCATTACCAATATTTTGTATTGGCAGTAATAAGGTTCATAATGTCTCATTGACATTGTTCTTATATTCCTGGAATTCTGACTCTATCCATTCGTTACAGATGCTTGCCCTGTCTCAGTTTTCTGGGTGGAGGGTCATCAGTATCAGGCTTTGAGAAGCTCTGGACTAGGCCATTGGCCAAAGGATAACCGCTTAAATGTGAACATTGTATTAGGATCTGAGATGACCGTGACAATATATATATGTCTTTTTTGTCTTCAGGTCAGATTGATTCTCTGTGGAGCCCACTGTGGATCGGCCTGTACGCCCAGCACCTGGAGCGTTGGCTGACCTGGTTCCCCAGGTCTCAGATCCATCTGGTCAGTGGGGAGAGACTCATCTCCGACCCAGCCGGTGAACTGGGCAAAGTCCAGGACTTTCTTGGCCTCCAGAGGATCGTCACGGACAAGCACTTCTACTTCAACAAGACGAAGGGCTTCCCCTGCCTAAAGAAGCCAGAGGGCAGCAGTAAACCTCACTGCCTGGGGAAGACAAAAGGGAGGACGCATGCCTCCATTGACCCGGAGGTGATGCAGAGGCTGAGGGATTTCTACAAGCCACATAACCAGCGCTTCTATCAGATGGCGGGACAGGACTTTGGATGGCAGTGACCCTCTGATTGCGTGTTTGTTAGACTTACACTGCTTTGCGTAGAAGCCTGTGCAAATCTTCCATCTGACTGAAACAGATGTAAAGACTCAGAGTTTTAAAAAACTCCAGAGAACGCAGCCAATTATCTGCTTCTGACCAGCAGAGCTGCATCTCAGAGACTTGGTAATAAAAACCCAGTGTCAATACGTTCACCTCTACCAATCAGTTTTCTTGTCCAAGTGTTTGAGCGTCATTTTATATATCATAGATGTTGAGTAAAGGAGGCGATTGCACTAACAGTTTGTGGTATGTAAAAAGGGAGTCCTCTTGCAGCTTTCTTGTTTGGCAGGACACTTATTCCTACCCTAGATGGTTAAATAAAGCATCTATGTGCAAGTTGGTCTTAAGACTGTGGTTGCTATAGGTTACGGCTGTATAAAGTTGATTGGTGAAATACACAGTGTAGCTTTTAGTGTCTCTGGTTTGCAGTTTAATCCTGTAGTTGGTAGGCTGTAGTGGCACGAACCCAGAACAGACCATGCATTTTCACGTTCTCAAATTTCCATAACTTTCTTTTTCTACCTGTTTGTTCTTCAGTCTCACTGGTTAAGAATTTAAGGGCAATCAATGCATACATATTGAGTATCGTCCTCCAAGCATTGTTCCCGAAAAAGGGGGGATGAATCTTTTATGTGGCGAGTGGCAGAGGGGTGAGCGAGAGAATCTTTATATGAGCTCAGATTTGACTGAGTGGTTTTGTATTCTTGAATAATGAATGTGGATAAATGGATGTAGGGGAACTGGTGTGGATCACTTGCCTTTTCGCACATTTATGTGCCTAGGCCGAGGTTAGCATCCCGACTGCAAAACCGCCCTACTGTACCTTGAGTGAAGTAAAGGGACCACTGGAGGACAACCAAAACAAGAGCAGGTCAAATCAATGAGACAGGGTTGACCTGTCATTGGCCATTTCTCTGGATGTGATGTTTGAAGCTTTCAGGCTTTCCTGTGTTACTGTGAGGGCCTGCTTACAGGGTTGTCTGTTTTCAGTTTGCATGTATTTGCACTAGTTTGAAAGCATAACAAATAAAAAGTATTTTTAAGCATTAAGCATTCTTTCTCACAGCTTCTTTTCATCATTGTTTACTACAAAATGCTAATATTGTATGGTTTTATTTTGTGTATGGTTTGGATTTATGTTGAATGAGAGCTCAGAGCATTAATGCAATTGCTCTGCAAATAAATTAATTTACATCAGAGATGTAAGGGCTACAAACTGCCTTGTTGCTAAGATGCAGTTGCAGTCTGGGGGTCCCTGTAATAATGTGAATAGTAAAAGTAATTTAACGAGTTTGGTTATTCTGTTAACAGGTCATTCTAATTTTGAAATGATAAATTAAAATAAAAACAAATAAAACAAAATCTTTGACAGACCACAATGTGATATTTCCACTCCTAGATGTGTGTAGTTGCTGGGTTGATCCCTGCCAGTGTCAATATCGGTAAGAAAACAGTGCCATCTTGTGGACAATAAATGAAACTTCAGGGAAAAAGTTCTCATGAAAACCTAGTAAAAACATGTTGCTTTATTATGATTCTCATTTACCTTGAAATTAAATCTTCTTATAGAAAGTTTCATCCATATCAATATATTAAGTTGCAAATAATTATCCACAAAAATGTAACTAAAGAACACTACACAAAAAGTACCACTGTAAAGAAGTCTGACATACACATAAAGACAATTCATGCTTCAGTATTGACTGCAACCCAGGGTGAGGAAACTGAACGTAAACTGAGCCAGAATAAATCTGAAAATTGTCATACGTTTGATTTTTAACTGACTTAAAATACACAAATATAATACACACTTTCAAATGCACTTAAAAGCACTGTATATAACAACAATCTTACTTCTCCGTCAATACAACTCCATGAAGAAAAGTACTCATCAAGTAAATATCAACACTGAGAGCTTCAAAAGAGGCGTGTTCGTCTTGCTGATGAGTTTTGGCAGTTTGCACAGACAGCTATATGTTTCCTCTAAAGCAGTTATTAGTCGGAGAAACAGCGTTGCCTTCATTAAAATGTTGTGAGCGCAGAGCATGCTGTTTGATCAGAGGCATGCTGCTGTAAGTAAAGGCACTCAGCATGGCCTATAGGCATCTTCTACACATGTAACCGTCGTCCTTTACACTTTGATGTAGTTAATTTCTGTGGGTGAGGCAGCAGTCCTCAGGTCCACCTATATCTCAGTTCAGTCAAAGCAGTTCTAATAAACACTTCCTTCATAGCGAGACACAAAAACGTTGAATTCTGTAGTAGTACAGGGAAAAACACCTGACAAGTTGTGTTTTAAGCTACCTAATGCTACCTGGTTCACATGTGGGAGGCAGTGTGTCATCGCTCCAGTATAAAGTATGAGTACCACATTTGAATCAGCATGACTTCCTCATCATTGGGCCGTCCAATAATGTGTATCTACAGCTGGATGTCATGGATACACAGCTTTAGCAAATTTGTACATTTTCCTCAATGAATAAAATCCAACAGGCAGTGAGCCAAGAGGCTTGAGAGTCATTAGAGTGTGCTAGTTCTGGATGGAGTAGTGCTGGCTGAGTCGGACCGTTGATCAGGCCACTGTCCTCTCAACAGAGCTTTATCTTCATACTGAGCTGGCTCTGTTTGGTTTGGTAGTCCAATCCTCAGCTTCACTCTCCGTTTACCTCACAGGGTTGAAGTAGTGACCCTTCACAGCAGTATTGCTTGGGCAGAAGTATAATCTAAGTTAACACGTACTAACACCACCGTAGAGCCGATGTGGTGGGCTCATGTTATGTGGTTTGGCACTAGTTCTCAAAGGTGCTATATGTAGCATTTTAGCATCAGTGCATTGTCACCACATCAATTCTGAGACATTAGTATTGTTACAGTAAGCAACTGAGACCACTGCTGAAATGACTGCAAACCTTTATCTTGCAAATACTGAGGTCAAGAGGTTTTTTAGTATTTCTGAAAAAAACTCATTTTCCCAGATTGGCGTGATCATAAAAAAAAATTCCAATTCAATGTAAATGTTACAAAAAATAAAAACTGGCAAAGACAGTTTGGTAGTCCCCAACCCTCTGGCAGATACAGAGCATTTGATTTGGCAAAAAAGCTGCATAATATTATCGTCATCACTTGGACATTCTCCATGTTCTATGCCAACTCAAATGTTGCCCGGTAGCTAACTGCTGTTGTAACCTTGCTAAGTAAAAACAAAAATGTTTGAGAGAGTTTGAGGCTTAGGAGGAGGTAACACGTGCATCAAGATCTTGGCGTTACCTACATCTGCCAGTTGTCAAAAGAAAAAAAGTTGGGAGCCACCTTTTTAAAACTATGCTGATGATTAAGTATATTGTACAATCTTAATGTTATTTTACTTATTGAATGTATTGTTTGTGATCACAATTTTTCAACTCCATTATGAAAAAAAAGTTTCTATTGTCCTGTTCTGTGTATTTCTGGAGTCAAGGCCTAAATTTCAAAGTCTATGTAGTCAGTGAATTTTACACTGAAGACTATTTAAACACAATTTTAAGTTACATATACCACTAGGTTGCTAACATGCCTGCTTCCTCCCAAATATAGAGGGCACTACTTCATCAATCAATATTTACATACAAGAGAGAATTATTACTCAAATGCAGTTTTCCCCAACTCTACAGAGATGTCTGTGTGTCTTTCAGCTGATTATTTTGGATTTTACTGCGCACAACTTTACTGTTTTTGTTCACACTCACAGCTCTCATAAACCTTGTTTTCAGTAAAGACGTTCTGATAAACCCATGGTACACAACCTGCCTGGCACTAAATGGCAGCCAGACAAATACAGCAAGGAGCTAATGAACTTCACAAAGCATTTAGAACCAATTTTGGACACTATGATCTGCTGTTGTTGGTGGTGGTATCACATTGGTTGTTTTAGGGGGATCACCAGCACCTGCTCGGGTCTGGGACTGTAAAGTCTTGAATTGTGCTCTAAAGGATGCTACTGCTTCAAATGGTAAAAAAGTGGTATTACCTGTTGGAACGTGCACGCTACTCTGCTTCTTCTCGGACTTTAAATCGCCAAAATATCTCCGCACTTTTGAATTCCGAATTCCTCGCACTCTTCGTTTGTGTGTATATCCGTTGGGCCGTCGTCGTCTACGGTAACGCCGTCGGTCGAGTTTTCGTTAACATTTCCTGTCGCCATTTTCTCTTTGATCTCGCTCCCGCTCCTGACGTACTGCTGTTCACGACTGCGTTAGCCCAAACATTAGCACGTACGCAGCTGCTGTGTGCGTCAACCTAACATGACATAACTCTGTTCCAGCCACACTATTGGTTCACCGCCGCGCTATTCTCATTCTCATTGGCTTTCACGTACATTTCTATCAAGGAAAAGTTATTTCGCGTTAACTATTTTTTGTCGTTTTATCACTCAGCCTTAGCCAGACATTTTTTGTGGACCAAAATAGAGCTAAAAGGTGAATTAATATTGAACTTACATTTGTCAAGTAGCCAGAAACATCACTTGAAATGAATGTTAATGTTGCTCCATATCTGCTGGATGTTTAAATAGGCAACTTTTTTGAATAGCTAACATGTTAGCCATGCCAACTTGTTTTCTAGGGCCCTCCAAAATAAAATAAAAATAAATGTGAGCTTGAACATACAACATGAGTCTGCAAAGATAGGCTCAACAGTTTCATGTTTAAATTGGCAGCTGTTTTGAAAAGCTTGTTATCGATATCAGCTTTCAAAGTTGTACGTCAAGTACTGTAACCACTGATTAATGCAGCTTTAAAAATCACAAGAGTTCTCAACTGTGGTCTCATTTTGTTTACAGTAATTATGTATCATTGTATCAGATTGAACATGACAATGACACGCTGTCGTTTGAAAATGCTACACCTTGCCCCTCTAGCAGTACTCCTCTCCCTGTGGGTCGGGCAGATCGTTGAGGTCCAGGAAGATGGAGGTGTTGGAGAGTTTGCGGCCATTGGACGACAGGTCCAGCAGCTCTTCGGCTGTGCTCGGCACCGAGCTGATGTACATGTCCCACACCTGCTCCGGAGAGTCCAGCTCCAACAGCTTCTGCTTGATCTTCAGGTTCTTCTCAATGTTTCTGCGTTTGTGCTTGAACTCCAGGATGGTTTTGGTGTAGCGGTTGATGGTGGTGACCGAGGACGCCATGCAGGCGGTGAAGGAACTCCATGCCAGACTGAAGGAAAGAGACACAGTTTTAACAGCTCTATTCAAACTAGTACATTATTCATTTAGAAATATCTGCTGATGATGTAAAAACATATACTAGATAATGTGTTTATCGCCAAAGAGATACTAAATCTACCTCCAAATGGGCTGAAAATATAGACTAGGTAATATTAAAAACTGTTTTTGTAAATTTTAAATTGCTTAACACAAGAAGATTAAGAATTATTTCTGTGTGTAGCTTGTCTTATTACTTCATTACTATGACATAACAATTATTCCAAACTGTCAGGACCATTTTTGTCATGATGAAGTCATAATTACTATGTGACAGGAAAACAAAATAAAACTGTCGGGGTAAGTGATCACAAGACAAAAATATTATAAAGAAATAATGCTATGCCTCTTTTGAAGACTTTGAATGCATTATTTTTTAGACAGGGTATTAATACCAATACTACTTCATATCAAGTAAAAAGATGAACTCTGTGTATAGTGTGTTTAACAAAGTATTTAAGAATAAATTAATTCTTATCTCAGCTCCCAATACACTTATATTCACCATTATATACTGGGTATACTGGGTTTTGAAGTTGAAGTTTGAAGATGTCACCTGTACTTAGGAAAACTTCTTGACAGATTAATTGATAATGAAAATAATTGTTAGTTAAAAATACACTGCTGTGCACCTCAGCTTTTGCAGATTTTAAAATCCCCAGAGAGCATAAAATTAATCTGAATTTCAATTATTTACAGGCAATTAAAGTCGTTTTACTTCAAAGCACTTTCCTCCACTGGTACCACAGAGTCTTTGTGACTGTCAAATACTGTCTGTAAACTCACATGTATGACCAGCTGTAGTCCCAGGTCTGAGGTTTCCAGTCCTCCGGGCCCAGACTGACGGTCAGCTGGAAAGCAGTGGTGAACATCATGTGGGCCACCATACCCAACAGACCTGCCACACAGAGAGGGAACACAGCGTCAGTCCACTGGAGGAAGAAAATAAACTCACAGTCGTCCTCTTTGGAGACTAATCACTGCACTTCCCTTCAGTCACCACTTGGTGGCAGTGTCACACAATGTGAAGCTGAAGACCCACTGAAAAACAACATAAACCTACTGTCTCTGACTGTCCTAAGATTTCTCAGCATACTCAAATGAGCAAACTAAGCAACAAAATTAAAACTGACACATCATTAAAACCACCATACCACACGTCCTCTGATGTATGTTTTTTTGTGACCTTTGCTCTCCACTAAAGTCTACAACACCAAATTTGAGCCCATTTAATACCAGTTTTAGGATGTAACTAAGAATATATAATTTATTTAAGTGTACACTGAAGCAAGTTTGAAGTTTCGTTATGCTTCTCCCTCACTACATTTCAGCTGCACCATTTCACAGCTTATAGTCACTTCACAGATTCATATTTTATATAAAAACACGTGATAAATGTATAAAACACAACATATTGTATAGGATTACATCTACAGTTTCTGATGTTTTTTCCCTGTGACTCCTCAAAAAGCAGTGTCTTGTTGGGGTCCATTGCCAATTTTCAGAAATCTTTGAGTTGTTAGCAGTTCCCATTTCCCCTCTAAACCTCTCACATGGTTTAATGAATGTTCAAGGCCCAGAGGTAAATGATTCAATATTTCACAAAAAAAGATTAAAATGGATATCACCGCTGTGTAGCAGAACTTTGTTATGGTGAGTCATGTTTAATACTGATTCAGAAGTTTGTAAATGAGCTACAGGTTTTGGGTGTGCATGTCTGATTACATCACCTCTGCACAGACAGAAAGCCAGTCCAGCTTTATAAGGGGAAGAGGCATGACAGTGAGTTCACAGCTTGCAGCTAAGACTGCAGAAATGATATCACTGACACAGTCAAACAGTGCGCAGCAACATAACCACTGAGTTTTGTGTTTCTTTGCTTGTTTAGGTTGTTCTTTTAAAATTACAATGAATAAATCTAGCAGTAAATTTCAGTCAGTACACAACAATGTGGATGAATTATTTACTTATGTATGAATCATAGGCCTCTGCCTGGGACTCACAAACAGGATCAACTGATGCAATGGAGGATGCTGAGATATAAATATGGTAATCACATTCAAGTGTTTTTGTTTGTGAGATAAAGAGAAAAGGAGTCCAAGAGAGAACAGAAACGACTGACTGTTTGCTAAGTCCCGTCCTCCTCAGCTGCTTTCCTCTCTCACAGTTTACAGTTATAACAGGGGCTGATTGTCACTCAAAATGTGTTATTTTTCAAACAATGACTCAGACAGAGGGAGACAAAATCAGCAACCATCAACTTTGCTCGCTGGCAACTGTTGCTGGCAGACTTATTTCACCTTCCACATAATGGTAACACAATGCTAAAGCTACATGTCTCAGGCAACCAGCTGATGAACCATTTAGAGCGCAAATAAGGAGAATAATTATATATTACAGAGTAGAGATAATTTCTCAGTGACATGTCTGTACAAAGAGACAGAAGAAGACTGAAGATTACAACAACAACAACAAAAAAAACAACAACTGGTGAATATTATGGCTATGGATAAAACCAACTTACAATGGTTACCAGCGCTATTGTCCTTTAATTTTTTGTCATGGAGGCTGTATTTTTTCCTGTGCTCATGAACTAAACATTGTTTAACTTTACTAAAACTGCAAAGTGTCAACTTCTTATAGTAATTGCTATAGTAGATGCTGATTTGTCTTAGAATATGGAGAGTAAACCTCAGGAACATGCTTAATTAAATAAAAAGGCTGAATGAGAGTCTGCAGAGTTACAGAAGCTATACACTGTTTTTGCATGAGGAGGAATCCAAACCTTTACAGACCTGCTGTCAGAAATAGGCACAGAAATTATGGTAGAGATTAGCTCATTGAAGAGAGCTACAGCTTGTTCTGTCTGTACATTTTTATCTCCTACTTCTTTAGCGCTACTTCTTCAGCGCTGCTCTCTCAAGTCCTTCCTTGTCTCTCCTTCTCCTCTAGTTTGTCTTGTTTTCAATGCTCCCATCCAGTTATTTTTCCTTTTGTGTCTTTGTTTTTTTCCTCTCAGTTATGTGCCAGATTTTGTCAGCTAAAGCACACATTCTGGCTCCAACACTGGACTTCTCATCACCCATAAAATAGAGCAGGAATAAAAACTAGCATGTGTAGCCCACCAATCCGATTACCACATAAGCCTCCCAAATCCCTGGACTGAACAAGAGTGCACCAGATTCAGCACCAAACACCTAAATTCCCATCTCATCCCTATCAATGCTCATGTTTATTCCTAAAGATATCTCAGTGCTATATTACCATAATGTTATGCAGATCAGAGGCAGCTTTGTGTCGGTATGAGTGGAACAAATCTGGGATCTGAGTCCTGGCACATTCTGTCATGTGGAAATTATGCGTGTTCTGCTCACACAAGGTCAGTATATTCTATATGAAGTCAATAAATGTCAGTCCAGGTTGTTTATTTTTAGTGCCAAAGCGCTTAGCAAGGACACACGACACCAAAGATGTGACGCTCCTTACAAAGGTCAACTGTATTACAGAGAGAGAGTGATTTGGTGGCATTTGTGCAGATTGTAATACCCCACTAGGGGGCAGCAATTTTAACCATGAATTAAAAAATGACTTTATAAATGAATAAAAATATGTTTTCAGTGGGATTATGACCTATCAAATAACACCTGTCACACATTATTCCCTCTTTATCTTGCTCTATTTTCTTTTTTCTGCCTTAGGAGGAAATTTTGCACAGGACTCATTGAAAGGTTCACTGTACATATGATCTCTTCATTCTTGTGATGTCTGGAAAACTCATAATTCTATTTCAATTTATTTTAGGATTGTATATATTTGATCAAAAATTAAATATGGGTTGGAGCACAAGAGGCAGTTGATCCTATTTTCCACTGATCCACAATAAGAGGCTGGAAGAAGATTAACAGAATAAGAAAACTGGGAAACAAAATATCATATCTTGTAATAAAATTGATGTTAAGATAAAAGAGAAAAAGTTAAAAATGCGTCATAAATATTGTTAAATAGCTAGTTTATATCAATAAAGTTTAAAAGGTACGGATGTAAAGTTATAAATATTCTGTTTTATTGTGAAGAGTTCGTGACAGTAAAAGCAAGTCATATTTCAGAATAAAAGCCTTACTAGTCATCTATTGGGTGAGATATGTGCGGGAAACAGGAAGTGAGCGCGTGGGTAAATTTAGAGGTCTTGACTGACAAAATCGCGACGGAAAGAATGTTAAATTCTCAGGATTAATGGGGACAATAACTATTTTATTTCCCGCCAATCTTCTGTTCCTAATCCGTAGGTGGCGGTAACGCACCTGTAAGATGGTTTGTCAACCGCCATTAAAAACCCGAAGAAGTTGTCACTTGTGTGTTTTAGTTTCAAACATTTATGCTAGCGCGTTAGCCTACTGTGAGTATTCCGATAGCAAAGTGGACATTTAGCCGCTGTACAGCTAAACCAGCTCGTGCTCAGGGCTTTAGTTCACTGTTTTCCGACGTGGGAACCCGGAAGATTTATCAGACAGAACTACGAGGTTTCAAGTCATTGCTCACAGTGCATTGGATTACAAAGGAGAAACCTTCACCTGAGACCGAGGGACTGGTAACACCTGGACACCTGTCCTCTGGTTCTTCACCTGAGACCGAGAGACGGGTAAAAGCTGCAGCCTGGACTCATGATCAAGGTACCACACTTTAATTCTGTTGTTCTTTAAGTGAATTTAGTGTGAATTTGTATTGTATGTAACTACGTTTACTGAGGGGAAAGAAGACAGAATGTGTTTCATTTAAGTAAAAGTGAATGTGAGTAATGATAAATATGTGAGTGTAGATAAAAGAGCAACAGGACAGCATTACTTAAAGTATTCTTGCAAATTAAGGTAAGTTAAAAGAGCTGGGGGCCCTCAACAACCTTTAAAAATATTCAAACAGAGCAGGTTAAAGGACTCTGTGATGATTGCATGTAGACACTGCTTCATCTTAAAGATTCCTCTACACTGTTATATAAATTTTATTGTATAACAGACTGTGTGAGATGGGTTTAAGGAAATCTTGATTGCAGTGGGGGTTGCAGTTTTTAGGCAATTCAGAAAATTGCCTGGAGAATTGTGGTACTTCAACATAAACAACGACAAAAACGCAAATCAAAGAAAGTCAGCAGTTTGAGTCATCCATCAGCGCTGCCCTTCTGAAAATACAACAAAACAAAACTAAAAAAGGTTCGGCCACAGCCATGGATTTATTAAAGCCCCTGAATACTTTAGTTTGAAATAGATTTTTCTACAAATATTCATAACTAAATAAGCAACAATTAAGGTGAAGGTTGGAGAAAAAAGTCCCTTTGTTATTATTCTAGAGTTTAATATTAGAAATCTCTGTTGTGGGTGTGATTTAATCATATTTGATTGACAGTGGCCTGCTTCATTAAATCCAAAACATAAAAGCAATACAGTACAATATTAAATATATAAATAGAAAATTCATTATTTTGTGATATTGGTGTCACGGTTGTTAAAACTGCACTACACACACTGTTCCATTTCCCACTATACGTAAGTTCACTGTCATTATTACTGAGGTGCAGAACATGCTAATACAGCACAGAAAATCTAAAGTTATCATCACTGTTACTCTTTACATAAATTGTCAATCCCACAGGCGACACAGGGTTTGGTTGGCTGTAAAAACAGCACTTAGTGTTTTTGTGCACAATCACTTAAAAGCTGAAGAAATTTTTTTTTTTTTTTTTTTTACAGAAACTGTAAAATTAATCACCCACACCAAATGTTTATCCTCAACAACAAACAAGTGATCTCTTTGTCTTTCTTCCACACACACTTTTTTCCCCTGTCATCGTCTCTCCACCTCTTCATACACTCCCATCAGACCACAGATGACTGACAGCTGTAATAAAGGTCAATCTGGTCCCTTCTGTTGTTCCCCTGGACCTCATTACTGTAACCGTTGCCAGTCTATTCACCCCGTTAAAAACAGAAACAACTACTAAATGCTTTCCTCCATTCAAACTTTTTACAAGCACACCAAACCCTCTGAGAAAAGCCTGAGAAGCAACTGATGCCACAAAAATGTCAATATGAACATTTATTTTTCCACAAGGATAAAAACTACACTCAGCATGAGCCTTACAGGGCTCACCTCCCCATTTATGCAAATAGTTCACTTCTTCAGACAGTGAGTCACGTATAAATTAAACATAAGACAAGCTGACGGGGCTAAGAGGTTCAGTTACTGTTAGACTGCAGAGTTAGAGCAGGCAAAACGCCAGGGAAAGGCCATGAAAACATAACTCACTGAAGCCTGCGTTTGCAGCCGGAGAGCGCACTGGGTTCAACTCCTGTCAGCTAGAAATGAAAAGATGTGGACACCACAACTGGTTGACTGAAAGACAGTCAACAATTCTTCTTTGTTGTGATACACTGATACTGAAGACTGAGTCAGCTCTGTGAACCTCTGGTCTGCCCCTGCCAGATGTAAAACTGCTCCTAAACTCAAACATTTTCTGGCAGTTTTTCACGTCCGATCACGTTGGGATGATGAGCTGGAACTGGAGAGTGGGAGTACGTTAGAATACATTTCACCTTGTTGTCTGTTCCTGTTCGGATGCCAGAAATATTTGGGCTTCAGTACAGACACCGGGTCCAGCTCTCATTTTAAAGAGGAGCTGAAGTGGCCTTCTTAAAAACCTTTACATTAAAGCAGCACTAATCATTTTTTTTCTATTCCCAGTGGATCGAATTAATCTGTTGAATATGTTTAATGTGAAAAAGGTCACAATTATCTCCCAAATCTCTAATTAGCTTGAATATTTTCCAGTCTTTCAGCTCATTGGTTTGTGTTTATGGCTCTGAACTTTACTGTTTTGGTTCACTTACACCAACCTCACCAACCTCATTTCCATAACTCATAATAAAGGACTATACTTGATGATAACTGAAGTGAAAACAGATGGTTAATGAGCCTTTGTCTAATGGTTTGATGTGGCTATCTGTGAATATGCAGACTCAATGAATTGTTCCTGATTAGCTCTGAAGCAGCAGCTAAATTAAATGTGGTAAATGTTTGCACTTATGTACAGAATACTTTATAGTGCCTCACATTGTCAGACAAGGTGTTAGCATGTTCATCTGTTCTTGGCAAAGGATATGTCAACATCAGACAACAAATTAAAATCTTATTATTGACAGAAAATTAACTTGTTCTGAAAACACCATAAAGCTGAAGACATGTGCAACAGCAACATTTAATTTTTACTAAAAATTTCAATAAGAATGGGACAGATTAACGTCACATGACACAAATCAGGTTCTAAACAAGTAAAATAAAGCCTGAAGGATATTCATCCAGTAAGGTCACAGCTTGTTCATTGCGTCACAACCAACAAGATCAAACGGGACTTAGCTGACTCTGTAGTGAGTCTAAAATCAAAGCATTCGTCCGAACTGATCAATATGCAGCCTTGGGCTCAGCAAAGTCTAAATATGCCATGTTTCTGAAACGAGTATCTCCAGACCTTTGTCAGTGGAGTAGGATGTGCAGCACACAAGATTATCTAAACTTTGTTTGCTGATCAGGGGCATTCGTTTGTAGACAGAGAACCAGACCAGACATAAAACCAGTAGAGATATAACGGGGGGATCTGTGAGTCCTACAGCTTTGCAAAACATGTCAGTTCAGTAGAAATCACTGAACACACAAAGTAGTCCCTTCTTTAGTTTGCATGCTTAAAGACAAATGTTTGATTTATATTGAATTTAAGTTTGTTTTTTTTTAAGCTGTTGCAGGCTTGTGCTCCTTACTTCAAATCAAAGTTGTGCTTGCCAGGGTCTGTTTCCCCCAAATCTGTCCAACAGGGGCTGTGAGTAAACTAAACTCAAAATAGACACATTTCTCTATATATATTTTGAGAAATATGCTTTTTCTTGTCTTGTCTTCTTGTCTCTTGTCTGTGAGTTAAGTGTGGCTAATTGTCTGGCTTTAGTACAAAGAAAGTTCAATAATACATCTACCAGCTTGGACAAGTTTGGTCCAATCATGCTTGTACAGAAACCTACCCCTGAACAGACCGAACAGGAATCAATCTTCTCATCTAAGTCTCAGAAAAAAACTGAATGAACTTGCATGAATCGATGAGTTGTGGAGTTGTGACGATGTTTCGTTGGGTGTTTTCATTGTGAGAAAACTTCACATAATGAAACTTTTCTTGTTGTTGAATGTTAAATGTCACTGCCTCCGTACATGACTGCTCTACTCATTTCTGTTAAAGCATCAATTTTAAGGTGCAAGACTGACAAATGAGATTTCTCTCTAGCATGGTTCTGACTCCATGTACTCAAGAATTCAGCCTATTCTTGAGTCAAAAGGCAGTCCTGCTGGTTCTACCTGGGGGTTTCTAATAAAATAGACACAGTGCATATGTTACAAACTTTAAACATCAAAGAACATGTTCAAAGTGTGGACTCAGGTTGTACAGGGGGTACAATCCTTCAGCCTACGGCTCTTTGAGACATTTCCCGACTCTGACTCTGATCTGTCAGAGTCAGTGAAAACACTGCGAGTCATTGCTGTTGAGCGAAGCGTCTTTTGCTGCTGATTCACCGCTCAGAGTGTGGCGGTCGAGATCATTTTCACAGAGTGGATTAGAGAGAAGGTCATTGTTAATTCCTTCGTGGAGAGAGGGAGCCTGACTGCAAACTGGCTGGAAATCTTCTCAGGGGCTGAAAGGCTGCAACTGGCCTGAATACGTGATTGGCCAAATGCCAGCATGGCAGCAGAACTAGGGACTCAATTGTTTTTAAATTTGAACTGATGTTAAAATGTATTTTTTTGGCAGGAAATCTGTATCCTCAGTGTTTGTTTCTGACTTGAATACTTAATTGGTCAACACTGTAATCCCCAAAAAGAAGAAATGTAAATTAATGTGTGCAGGACGTCCGGTCATATTCATGCAGGTGCACAGTGCGGATATTATAACCAGCCACTTATCTTGTTACTCTGCTTATTACACTCATGCCAACGCCATTTTCTGCCGCAGCTCCCTCCACCTCCTCCAGCCTCCTCTGTAATATCCTTCACTGCCAGCTCTAACTATAAACATCTGCTGTAAGAGGTCACTTCCCTGACATACGTCTGAAATAGTTAAATGATTGACACAGCCCTCTGACTCTGTACGTTACTCCCTGTCATAATTCAAATCACAGGATAACATATGAAGTGCTGAGGCCCCCTGAAGTCGGATTTCCAACTCGGAAGAGTCCGAGAAACCCCACCAACCCTGACATAAGAATTCAAGATGGCTGCTACTCGCATCAATAGTAGTGAACACTACTGGATTAGTAGAGCATTGTTATCAACTACTGCTGTTAGCAGTGACAATGGCTAGTTTGCATTAAAATCTAACGTTGACAACTGAGGTGTTCTTCAGGTGGAGTACATTTTTGTTTTGAACTTGTCTGTACTCCAAAAGAGCCAACTGTAAGACTTTTCTGCGAGCGTCCATGTTTTTCCGACTTCTCAACTGGAATGCCGTCAACTCGTAGTCGTCACTCCCAGTCCCGACCTCCGATTAAATGGAACGCACCATAACAGTAATGAAAAGTAATGTCTAGTGGGAGTCAGTGTTAACGTTAGCAAACCGGGTTAACTAGCCTTGACAGCTTAAATCATTAGCCAACGCAATGTGGGCTCATTGAAAAAGGGGAAATGAAAAGTGTCTACAAGGAGAACACAGCCAAAGACAACAAAGGTCAGACACTGTCTCCAGAAACATGTCCAAAAACATTTTATTTACTTCTAAAAAATGTAAAAATAGAAACAATAGCTGCAGTATCATTAAAGTTTATGTTTTTTTACACAAAAAGTGAGAAACCAATCATGATGATACTCACCTGAGAGCACAGTGAATATGGCAGCGAAGGCGTTGAGCTTGAGGCCATCGATGACATTGCCAAAGTGACACACCTCTATGGACATGAGGATGCCTCCGGTGGCCAGGAGGAGGATGTACAGGCACTCTGCAACAATGCACAGCCAGAGCACTCCTATGGAGAGAATTGATTATAGTGACGGAATAGCAAAGAGGAAGAAAAAGACATATCCATGGTGTGGGAGTGTGGATGAACACGGTTGAGTGAATGATGGAGGGGGTGGTGGAGATAGGAGAAGAGAGGAAGAGGAATGATGGGGGTGGGGAATTGAGAGAAAAATATAGGTAAGCAAGGGCGAAGGAGAGGACAGGGATGAGAAAAGAAGGAGGTAGGGGAGGAGATAGGTGGACCAGTGACCCCGTCACCCATATCATTAACCTTCACAGTCAGAGAAAGGATATATCATCCACCAAGAGACGTACAACATCCTGAGCTCATGGCAGCGTACGTGGTAGGACGAAATATCAACGGATTTAAAGACCTGTAAATGTAAGCTGTGGTGCAATTGCGTACATCACCCAAGGGCAGGTAGTTATTGTGTGGTTAATTAATCACCGGTTGGACCAAAGTAATACGCCTGTTACCTAAAATATCCCTGTATGAATTATGAATAGAGTTACATGCCTCAGCTAAGAAAGTCTTTTTTTTTTTTTTTTTTTTTTTTACCTTCGCTAAATTGAATTCCACACTTCAGCTAAAGATGCCTTCAATTAAATTTAGAGTAAGAGGGTGGAGAGGATTAGGCTAAATGTTATTAGAGGACATTTAAGGCTTTAAAACTGGCTGCGATTAAATGGGTTTTATAAGAGTTTTCCTCTCATTTTGCTTTGATATATCTGATATTTGAATCATATTTTATCAGCATATTGTAGACAGCGTGCAGACTGGATGCAACGCAGATGGGTTTGCTTGATACCAGACTACCCGTACAGTCTGAAAGCACTGACGTCCGAGCTTCAGTGTCTGAAGATCTCTTTATCTTGGGGTCACTGTCTGGTTTTCTTTGAGGAAAGGCAAACATGGACTTGTCTGGTTCCAGACCTCTAAATCCCTGCCCACATATGTCTGGTGTTGAGGATGTTGTGACGATTGTTTCCACAGTTGGAAGAAGAACCAAGCCAGTCAGAGGTCTGTGGGTGGGATTAAAGGATAAAGGCAGTGCTTTTCTATACTTTCCTTTTTGTTCATAAATCCCAAGGAAAATGACCACGACCAACAATGTGTTAGTCTGTTTGACTTCTCTACCCTGTCAGCGGCTCTTAGCCCCAAGTCCATTGGATTTAAAATTTCGTAGCTACACAAGTTGTTGTAAGTCGACTTTTAGAAACAAAAAGTCTTAAAGGAATTGTTCGACATTTTGGGAAATACTTATTTCCTTTCTTGAACAGAGTTAAAACCACAACTTGGTGTTTTTACACTTTGGTTTTTACATGGATTAACATGTTAATCAGTGAGCTTTAGAGGAGCGGGTAGGTGGATTTTGTTGCTGTTGGACGGAGCTAAGTCAAACTAGCTGTTGCCACCTGTTTCCAGTCTTCCTAATCGCCTCCTGGCTCTTGATTCTTACTCAATGCCCAGACATGAGAGAGGTATAGTTCTTCTCATGTAACTCTTGGCAAAGTATGTGAATAAGCATGTTTCCAAAAATGTTCCAAACTATTTCTTTAAATCATTTCAATACTTTGACATGAGACGCTAACGGTCGCTCCCAAGCGAAAAGAAAGACAGCTAATGTGGGCAGAACATAAGACGGAAGGAACTGATTATTGTGTGGAAGTGATTGATTTGTGGAGACACCTCTCAACTTATTACCCAACAGTGTAAGTGATCAGTTAATCCACAGCTCTGTTGTGTCACTCCAATAAGAGCTATTGATTTAGCCTAAAATACCGTAATGAGGATGATTTAGCCCCAGTGTGTTGACCTTATTACATTAGCTGTAGAAAATAACACTAGAAGCTGTTTATCCTATCTATCCTGCACGATAAACATATTTTCATTGCACAAAGCAGACCGACATGGCTTTGAATTCAGCGAAGTCTTAAAGATTAAAAGGAGGAATAGCCGCAGCTTTTGCAGGCCAGTAGATGGTCTAACAGCTGTCTGATTGATCCGGGCTGAAAGTGTCGGCCAGCATTTCATCACAGTGACAAAGGGCCGTAAATTCCTTTTCCAAAATGTCCACTTCAGTCAAAATGGTCACCTGGAGCACTAAGCATCTCAGTTAAAGCAATCAGGAAGCAGCCTTTATAACCAAAGGCCTCGAGATGACAAACCCTAAAAAAGGTTTTTTTTTTTTTTTTTACTGTTATAAGCAGTTTCTCAGCTTCTAATGACACAGAGGGAAGCAGACTAAACTTCTCTCATTTCATAAAACACAGCTGGGTGATGCCTCACTGCTTTTTCGGCTCGTTTTGCGCTTTTTTTTTCTCTGCAAAAACAACTCATTATATTAGCAGGATGAGTGATTTTTCCATTTGTGTGTCTATGCAACCACATTATACAGATATATGCTTACCTCTTTCATTTGAAGGTGCAACATAAAGGAAACTTCTGCAGTTTTCACCTGTAAAAGATTGGACATTAGGACAGTGATTGCCACTCCTGCAACATGCTGATAAGTCAGGGACTTCATCTGTAATTCATCATTTTTCCAGACTGGAACAGAGAGTCACAGGTAGCCTATTTCACTTTGTCTGAGAAAGATAAAACTGTGATATGGAAAAAAAAATGAAATCACATTTGATTCAATCCTGTGAAGGGATTTCCTCTCTGTGCAATAACAAGCTTCCCCCCATCACATCACAATATCCTGCCTCAAATCCAGCTTGTAGCAGCGTGTGGGTCAAAAAAATTCTACTGTCAACAAAACAAAACAAATGCAGCCACAAATTCAGTCGCCACATATTCCTAGATCCTCAGTTTGGGGTAGGAGGAGGGGGGACCCTGCAGCTCTCAGCTGGTTTATCTGGAAGTGGCTCATAAATCAGAGGAACAGCTTTCACACACAATAGTAAATGCTGTAGGTAAGAGAATGAAACATCAGCTTTGAAGTGAATATAAAACCTTTACTCCTGCTTTTCCCTGTTTTTCTGAATCATTTTTAAGCAAAAACAATCTCTGGTTTCTGCTTCTAAAACGTGAATCATTTCTGAAACAAGCAATTTGAATGTCAGCCTGAAATTATTTTCTGACATTTCATGGACCACACATCCTCATCCCCAGTTTGCTAAAACCGCCCTGCATCTAAAATCATCTGACTGACCACAAAACCTGTTTGTTTCCATCACTGAAGACCAGCTGTTAAGATTTAAGATGATCCCTTTCTGATTTAATAAATGTAACTTTCAAATTAATATCTGAGATTAATCACAAATCCAGTCTGTGTTGAAGCAGGATTAAGATGTTTTTTGGTGGAAAATGCTACCAGAGGCAGGACTTTGCTTTATTTTTATGGGTTACTGGATCGACGTGCCTCCGTGACGCGCAGCCCGTGCGCCCCGCTGCGCTCCGGTCCCAGCAGCAGCAGCCGCCCGGTGCCGTTCCCAACTAAAACTTACCGGTCATGTTGATGTTCTGCTCGCACGAGAACCAGATGCCGGTGTGAAACTTCCTCATCACGTACTTATCCTCCCCGGTCTCCCAGATGTACTGCACCAGCCGCGTGTCGTTGACGTTGGAGCTGTTGAACCTGATGCAGAACGACTGCTTGGCGGTGACCGGGCCGGTGCAGAACGGTTTCACCACCTTCCGCGTCCCCTCGCACCAGTAGCTGGTGGTGAGCGCGGACACGGCCAGGAACAAGGCGAGGAAGTTCAAGGTGAGAGCCAGCGATGCTCTCCGCCGCCGGTCTATCCCCATAACGGCGACCGGAGGAGTGAAGACGCGCTAACTTTAATCCCTCGCCTTGTATGACACCGGGTTCTGGCGACTTCTCCTCCTCAAATCCTCATAATCCGGTTATTCCCGTTAATATATCCGCGGCTAATTATCGCGGCGCGTCTGGCCCCTACAGTACTCCTCTCACATCTGCTCCTCCAGCAGCTGACTCTCTCATTTTGTAGGCTGCCCCCCCATACCCACCTGATACACCCGTTACGCACACACACACACACACACACACACCAGCCTCTTCTCAGCCTCGTGTCACTGAGGAGATGAGCAGTGGTCCTCCCTGAAGAAATCATCATAATAAACAGTTGCTCTCCTCTCACTGACTTTATCAGGGACTGCTTCTTGTTTCCAGCGCATTCTCCTTCTCGTATTTCTAATTCCTCGCCTCAGTACTTTGAAACAAAGCAGAATGATGCAGATCATTTGCGTCAAGGCTGTTAATGACTCTTATTTTGAAAAAAAACAAAAAACCGCAGCAGTGGAGACAGGTGGCATCCCACTGGCACAGTTTATTTTTTGTCCAGACAGATTGAACAGTCAATAAAAATGATTTGTCCCTGTGGATGTTATATATACAGGTTTAATTACCACTCCACCACATGTACAACGGCCTATAAAACATATCCAACCCCTATGGACTTTTTAAACGTCTATTCCTTCAACTTAATCTTGTGCTTCTATAAAGTTGGAAGACTCACAAGTAGGGTTGCAGAGAGAGACTTTCCAGAAACTTCAAGTTGGGAAATTATTCCAAGTTGGAAACTTACCATGGGAAATAACGGAAATATATGGGAATAAACTATAAACTGTATCATATACAAATATAAACATTTTGTTTTGTCATCAGCAGACATGCCTGCAAACTAAATTTTTAAAATGGCGTTTTTGACTTTTATATATTTGTGAGTAGAACTTAAATCGATTCTTTCATTCAACAACAACAACAAAAAAAAAAAAACATGAATGTAAAATAAACATATTTATTTTCAACTACATTTAAGTTCCTTTCTAAACCTAGAGGCGACGTGCCTGATCAGGTTCACATGCGTCATAGAAAAGGAAATGTTCTTCAGGCGCTCCAACAGAGCAAGAAGAAAAGTATATAAATTACCCCAAATTTCCAGTTAATTCCCATTAATTCCCATATATTTACGTTAATTCCCATGGTAAGTTTCCATCTTGGAACATTTCCAAAATTCCCCAACTTAACCTCCCATGGAAAGTTTCAAAAAAAGAGAGAAATTAATTGAAGATTTCCCTTGGTACATTTTTTAATATAAAAGTACATATTTGGACATTAACGTGAACTCCTCTGTAGTTGTATTAGTCATAGTTATATACCCAACATGTGTATATTACTGTCATATTACTTATATCACTATATTACTTCTGTATTATTATATTTGTACCGTTATATTACGTTACACACTATATAGAGGTGTTCTCTTAAATTTTAATTATATAAACTTCATACTTTTTATTCCATATACAGAACATATATATAACACTATACACTATACTTCATTTCTGGATTTATTTGGTACAAATATTACACATTGCTCTGACATAATCTAAGGTTTTATATGGTTTTCTTTTATTTCGTTCAAACAGTTCTTTATCTGTTTCACTTCCCTCTTAACCTGCGTCTTCTGCTGCTCTAACGTGAATATCTTATCATTTCTGCTGTGACTCACACAATAAAAACCATCAGAGACAGAATACAATCAGCTTGACTGAAACTCCACAGGGAGTCCATAATGTCACAGACGTCAGAACCTTTAGACGCTGTATTGAACTCATTGTACAGTAAAATAACAATGAAAAGAGGCGACATACTGTTTTTTCAATATTTTTTTAAAGCTCCCGCTCCAGAGTTTTAGTTTAAACCGTGGAGTCGTTCCAAAATGTAAAAAACTCCTGCATAAATACAGGATTTATTTTTTGGGTTATAACATCTGGGACCTTTGCAGAAGACCCCCCCCCCCCCCCCCCCCAGTGAAACTGCTGACAGCAAAAGTTTATCACTCTGAAAACAGACAGATAACACCTTCATGTAACTGTTACCAGGGGAATTACTGTGCTGGTGTCGGGTCAGGGTGGGCAGGACGGCTTTCAATCAGGGACGGAGACACAAAGGGATCAGTGAGGGAGGTGCGAACACGTCCAGACTGAACTACGTCACTGAGATCTGGGTCTGGGTTTTATACGAGTGTGTCGACGGTGGAGATTTTGGACACACGGTGATGTCCATCAGTAATTTCCTCCAACTACATGCTGCAGATATGAATAACACTGAGAAACAGTGTGTGTGTGGGATGTGTGTGTGTGTGTCACCACTCTGCTTATCAACACATCCCCACTCTGTGTGTGTGTGTGTGTGTGTGTGTGAGACCCCCACAAGACCACAGATAATCAATAGTGGATTGCATGGATGTGACACACATAGTGTTTGATCCTGCATCCCCAGGCCTGTTATCCTGGTCCGAGGCTCTCTGTCACCTTCAGGTTGATCTATACTCCTACTGTAGCAGCAGCAGGAGGAAGGGGGATGAGGGGGGAGGAGGGAGGACTCACTCGGACTCGAATCTCACTGCTTTATTCATTTTCTGCCCCAAAGCCAGAGGGAAAAACTCCAAGGATGTGTACGGTGCGATAGATTCTGGTCACATGCGGTGACCTTGCGAGGTCCTTGATAAAAGACGTCAGGTGTCTCGTGCCCCGGCTGTGTTTATGAATATGCAGGGGTGAGCGGTGGAGGCAGGGAGATAAATATTGGACTGTCAGAGTGAGGGTGCCGCTCCCCAGCGAGATCAAATACAGAGATGGGCAATGGGAGAGTCATAATTTTAAAATGTGATTTATTTGTTTGAATTTTTATTTGTCAGTGGGAAGTTGACGAAGCGCTGTGTTATTTCCCAGCAGCACCCTGCTTTACATGAAAGACGTACACTTGAAGTATCCAGGGTCACGAGCCAAATTTCTAGACTGATAACAGATTGACAAGGTCTGTTTTATTTTGAAAGATCCTCCAAGAAAAAGAAATACATCTTTATTTTTGTCTGAATTTGGAGAGTAAGAGCAGCGTGTCCTTTGCAGAGCTCATGTTTCATATTCCATGAATCATAGCCTGCAGGTCAGCTGTTTAGTGTTGCATTCAGGTGATACCACTCAACTTGTTCAGAAATACTATGAACATATCAGTCACTGGTGCATACACTATATCACTGTAGCTTTGAATCAGAGACGACACCTGATGAAACCATGGAATTAATGTACGGCTGCTTAACTGCTGCAGCCTGGATATGTTCAGTTCACTTTAATACAAGTTATACACAGTAGATAGCACCTCTAAAGGACTCACCTGTGTTATTTGAAGACTCATGCACCTGAAATGTGATACAGCACGATCAGAATATTTTTTATTTGTCACTTCATATATAATATTCAGCATACACAGGAGAGAAATATCGTTATGTAGATATAACGGCGCGTTCACACTTAAAAACAGACAAAGAGCGGATGCAGTTGCATGTGCAATGAAAGGTCGAGTTTTCTTGCTGACCCTAGGGTTCAAACCAGCAAGCTTTGCTGTCTCACCTCCGCCTTATTCCCAAATGTGGGTTTTCAACTGATTGTGACTCAGGGATGATTATTCTGACCAAGGGGACCATCGTTGTGGGGCGTGAAGGTGTTGAAAGTTACTGAGAAATCCGTGTTGCTGAGCTAACAGCTAACTAACGTAAACTTTTTCTTTGGCAAAATCACAGAGTAGCTCCTCTGAGATGCTGGTCAGTCACTAATATTTTCATTCCAACATTAGGAAAGCAACAGTTACCAAGGATTTATACTTTATATGACTAAGGATAGACCAGATGGACACTATTTTAATCCTGAAAATCACCTTGGATTTTCTAAATTTAATAGATTTGCATGAATTTGATTATTCACAATCATTTATAAGGAAAAACAATTAATTTAAATAAAGTGATTCCCATAGTGTCGATAACTCCATTATTGAATTCAGTGTCAGGGGCCACCTGCAGGGCCTTCACAGACCACCAGGGGGCCGCGAACCCCCATTATTGCTCTCATTATATAACGAGATCAATAATACTTTATTGATGATTAATTACAGTTTTACAGTGCACTTTTATTACAGTGTCTGACTGGTTAATTCTAACGTCATAATTGAGGCAGACAGATTTAAATAATGAAATTAATAACAGTGAGAGTAATCATGTTTTATTGTCGGGGGTTGTGTCGTATTCTGGACACATTTTTCTTCAATTATCTAACAGGCTCATTTGAATAAAGACGCACAGTTTATGTGGCTGTAAAATACCTTTAGCTTCATTTAGCTGATTGAATTTTACATTCATTACTCACTCATCAGCGTGCTGGGGTGTCATTTGCAAAACAGATTTCTACTATAAATATAAAGAAGTCTGTTGTGTTGTTTTTGTTTGATTAAAACTGCGTGACGGGCGGTGAAATACACATCTGAGTGCAAGTGGAGAAATTTAATGGTCGAGGCAGGTGAGTCACTTCCTTCCCGGTCCCTCCTCGTCGTTGTTGATTCGTGTTTGTGCTGAACGAGTGTGAGCTGTAACCAACAGACAGACTGTGACAGATGCCGGCAGCCGACTCATTGCTCTCTCTCTTAAAATACATTCATTTACATAACTACTCTCCTGTCACCTCCCCATACGCAGTTCACATACTGTACACACCATGTGAGAGAATGGCAGTGCTTTCATTTGGTTTCTATTAAAGCTGCCGAATAACAGATCTTGTCACGTTTGATGCTTATTGTAGCTGTGGTGGGTTTATATTTCTGACAGAACATATATCAGTCAGTGTGTGATGAGTTTTCATGGGTTTTATGCCTCCAAGCCACTCTTTCTTTCCTCTCTCACCTTGTTCTCTGAGCCTGGCAGCTCTAACCCTGTGTGAAAATATATGTTAGCAATGAACATTGCAGCTACAGTATAGTTTAGACTAGGGATGGGCATTTGAAGAAATTTCCTTGATCGATCATCTGGAAAATAAACGATTAAGTTGTTGTTACTTTTTATACTGAAAATGCCTGTTGCAGGAAATGGCTGACTAGAGAAAGTGTTTTTTTCCTCAATGTAATCTTTATTCCAAGAAGAAATTATAGTCCAACAGCAGTCTTCTTTAACAAAGCCTTTAAAGTTGAACTAACAGGAAGTAAAACAACAAAGATCAAACCAAAGTTATGACGCTCGACACAAACACAACTGAGAGTCTTTTAGATGCAATACAGAAAAGTTAGCAGTCATATCAAACATTAATAAAATATGTTAATAAAAAAATTAATACATTTTGTGGAAAGAGAAAAGATCTGCACCGTAAATACAACATCATTTGTCGGCCCTATTGTATTTTGTGCAAAATTAGCATTTAATGCTACAAAACGTATATTTACAGACGTGTGATGACCTCTTCTTCAAACCAGCACCCATTTGATTTATAGCTTTTCTATGTGACTTGTATGTTCCATCACTCACTGCCTCAAATATCTGGTTTGTGGACATACAGTACCACGAACATGTTGCCTCCTTCACATACAAACACACACAGAGGACTCTGTCTCCACTGTGTAGCTCATTGAAGAGGCCACGGCTCATCACGTCCAGTCCCATGCCTTCAGACCTCTCCGCCACGCGACACGTTGGTTGACCACTGCCTCTGAGGTCATCCTCTTATCACCGCTTCCCCACAGACCCTCGTTATCTCATCTCCTCCATGTTTCCCACCGCTGATGATGTCTGCTCGCTCCGGCTTATTATGAGCCTCTGTAATGACTCACAGCCCTAATGCGTCTCATTCGGTGAAATGGACAATGGTTTTCAAGGTTGAGAAAGTGCATTTCCAGTGAGGGCTTGTTTGTGAGTGTCTGGGGAGTTTGTGTTTGAGTGAGTGAATGAGTGAGTGTTTGAGTTTGTAACAGAGTGCATCCCCGGCTGTGTGTCAGTCTCTCACTCTGTCATTGCTGAATGTCAGAGCTTCTCTTCCTAATAAACTAATCCCACCTCAGGTAGAAACTCATCCTCCCTTAAATGTGATTTATGGCTGACAATAATGTCCAAAGTGCATCACTGACTCGTTACCTCCCCGGCTAATGGAGACGCTTGCCGCTGTCTTCCTCTAAGCCAGTTTGTGGGAGTCATTACTCCTTTTTGCCCCAGCTCAGGCTTTTAGAGCTCCAGTTCAGCACATATCATTAATCAATCCTAAACATGGTGTATTCACTGCTCCTGCAGGCTGTCAGAGGACTGGAGAAGGGGTGAAGACATCAGCACTCATTTGACGAGTTTATTGGCTTTAGAGATTTCACATGTAATTGTTCCTTAGAGGCAAACTAACACCCAGTGGTAACAATTTACATATATACAGGAATAATGGGGAACACAGACTTTTCTCTAAACCTCTCCGTCTGATAGTAATTGTCCAATCATAGCTTTTAAATGAGTGTGTTGAGGGAACCTGGGTTAGAGTTAGGGTTGTTGTGTTTGTATTGCTGTTCTGGAGCCTTGCTCCAATAAAATTTAATGTGAGTTAACAGAGTACTGAAATGGGAAACGTAGGACCTTGGGGCCACATGGTGCATTTCAGTTGTGCTCGGAAGTCAGAATTTCCGAGCTCCTAGTCGGAAGTTTCGACTTGAACGAACCCTCAACTCGGAAAGTCAGAGAAACCCCACCAACCCCAACTTAAGAATTCAAGACGGCTGCTACTCGCGTCAATAGTACTGAACACTCTCACAATTTGAGTGGCTTTTTAAGAACGTTCTGAAGTGTTTGCGTTAAAACCAAATGTTAACAACTGAGGTGCTCCGCTCCGAGTTCTGATCTCCGATGTAAATGGAGGTCACATAATATGTGGCAACATGCTGTCAAATGAGGCAATGAAGCCTTCAAGCCTTTTAGTTCTTTGAACAAAAAAACATGAACAAGAAGCCACTCATTGGAAGTCTTGGAGGCCACACTCAGAGCTTTGTGCTTAATATTGCTAAGGTTAAGAAGCTTTTTACTATTGGTGATCCTGCCTGCTGTTAAGGACATTTGCTTTAAACTTGCTCCCACTGATTCCGCATTATGGTGAGCTGTATGGTGAGCTTTATTTCTGTCTGTTTCTGTTTATTTCTGTCTGTTTGTCTTTATGGCTAATCTATATTCTGGTCATTTAACCATGTAAAATCTGTTAATAGCTAGAAATGAGAGATACTTTTGTTTACTTCGGTCTGAAATCGAAGTGGTCGATCAGTTGGTTCAGTTCTCAACCTTTGGGCTGGGATGCTGAAGGACAACATGTTTGAATTTTTTCATTATTAGCCCAAAATAAGACCAAAAATGACAAGAAAACAAAAGAGTCTTGTTTTATTTTATACTACAGATTCTTAATTGAAAAAATGCAATACACAATAGGTAAAGTATGACACAATTCTATGGGGATCCAGTCACCATCACCTAAGTGCCATCCGCCTCGGTGGCCTACTTTTCAACAAGCTGATTTTGTAGAGGAAGAATCTCATTCTCCTCCTTTCACTCTTCTCTTGTTTTTTGGGAGGTTAAAGGGAGTCTCAGGTGGCGGGGCACACTTGCCAATTACACAGCAGATAGGAGTGTAACAGGGAGGCGAGGACAGTCATAGGACTGGGAGGAAAAATCAAAGCCAGGCTGTTACAAGGTAGTGAAGCCAAAGCCAGATGGAACAGACACGGATTATACCTCTGAGACCCTGTTTATATATGTGTGTGTGTATATATATATATATATATATATATATATATATATAGCAGCAATATACATCTGTAAAATATAAGCCGAGAAAGAGAGAGGTTACAACTGAAGAGGATGAGGATGGGATATAGACGGTGATCCACAGTCTCAGCAGACGAATTTCTAATGAGATCAGAACACCTGGTTGGCTGCTTAATGAAAATGGCGGCAGAGGTATTAAAGTCAAATGTCAGACAATGTAATAAATGATTGTGTCACAGGCTGTTAGAGCGGCACGGCTTCGGTTGTTCATTTAGATCAAGGGTCCTCTAACGTTTTGACATGACAGACTAATAGATGAAAAAATTATACAGGTAATGGACATCAGGCCGAGAATACTGGAAACTTAAAGGGTTGGCTCATCTAATGACAAAAAACACATGCTCTGTTTTATCTGTAGTCGTATCTAAATCTCAGAGAGGAAAACTGAAAACCCACGCAGATAACATTAAAACAGTTTGCACGGCTTGGGCTCTGATAGCCCGTTACGTTTTTGATCTGGTTCCAGGTTGGCAAAAAACCCAGATTCACTTTGCTCTGACACTAACAAATGTCTTAACAAACTTTTTTTATCACCCAACCCTCCTCTCCAGCAAAACAAGTACAAAACACTGAGTTGATTTCTTGCCTGCTTCTCATTTTTAGGCGGCGTCTACCTCCTTTCACCAGTTGAATGACAAACATCACCAGCGGCAGATTATATCAGGTGTAGCTAATTAATTAGCTAATTAACTAATAAAACCTTTGGCTGTTTTGTTATTGAAGTATTCCCTGTGTGAGTTTGACAAAGAATGTTCAGGAGGGGAAGGAATCATCACTTTCATGTGTGTTTTTTTGCTGTCCAACAAAACCAACAAACAGATAAATTGAGTCATCAGTTACAGTTTCAAGTATTTGTCAGATGATAATAGAGAAATGACAAGAAATGATGGGAGACAGAGGGGTGGATGACTGGGAACAAAGGTCACTGGCCAGATACAGACCGAGGATGCTGTGGTTCATGGTCGCTGCCTTTACCTCTAAGCTACAAAGTAGGGTATCCCAGTTAAATGCATACATGTGTTAAAGGAGCTGTATGTAAGTTATGCTGTCGCTATGTAGCCAACGTTAGCATTAACAGCTGTTACCAGTCTAAGAGAAATGTTCAGAGTTCAGAATCAAACTTCATTTCTTTACTCATCATCTCCAGCGGTGGAGAGCCACACCAACGTTTTCTTCTGCTGAAATTAGCATGCTAACCAGCGAGCTGCTCTCATTACTTTCTGGTAGCGACTCACTGTAGCGTCTCAACTGCCCTGAAGAAGTAGCCCTTCCCAGAGGGTGGATTATAACCTCTTGTGTAAACACAACGATGGCTGAAGCTGTTGGCAAACAACCATCACCACAACCTTCTTCCAGCAAGAGACCACTTACAACTAGCTGCTTTAAGTCAATATATTTTTTTAAACCAATCTCACTTACCACTGTCCTTTGATTGTGTTTTCCCTCAGGGGTTGTTGGAGGCTCTGTAGCTTCAGCCGTTAAATATGTCACCATGTTCACTAGCTAGTTGCTAATTTTATCTGTGTGTTGTTTGGTGCTCTGTGGGTAGAGTGCATTGGGTTTATCAGAAAAAAAAAGTATACCAGAAAAGTGAAGTTGCTGTTCTGGTATAAATAAGGTGTGATAAATTTAGTAGGTTAGGCACCTATTATTCCAATGTGTCAGATATAATTAATCAGCATTCTGTATTCTGCTCATGTCATTAATTAGGCTGCCACTCAAATGTGCAGTGATTACAGGTGATAAAAGATTGAAATTGAATCATTTAGTTTTAGTTATTTATAAATACAGTCATTTGCAAATGTTGGAAGCTAAATCTAATTAAATTTGATGTCATTAAATTTGATAAGGGATTCAAAAGGATTAAATTCAAAAAGCAGCTTTGATACTGCATTCGGATTCAATAAAATGCCAGCCTTAATGGAGTCGTAGGTGACAAAATATGTCTTTTTTGTGATAAAGGGTGAACTAATGTTAAAAAAAGATGTGACACGTTAGTTCATTACAGGCTGATATTGGTGTAAGGAATAAACATAATGCATTAAAACAGCCTAAATACGGAACTCAAGGATCCTTTGTGGGACTCTGAGGAGGGAATGCAGCAGCAGTTGAGATAAACATGGCAGCTAATAACACTGCACACAGCATGTTCTGTAGTGTCTCTCTGTGTTATATAGCTCCTTTCATGTATGAATCTCAAGATCCATTTATGTGCTCCATACTTCACAGCTCCACAGGCTCCATTTAGGCACCTCCATGCAGCAGATGAGATATTAACCAATATGGCAGCTGTGTGGGGTCAATAAGCTTTTAGTTATGGTTCACTTAGACCCTGGCACTGGCCTGAGATGTATGACCACGTAACAGTGGGACCGCTGTATCAGTCTTACTGCTGGGTGGTGCTCGGCTAATTCAATTAAACCAAAGCCTGCTGCACTTCCCCTTTGGGGGAGAAGAGGTTGATGAAAATAATGAATGCTTTAACTCGATTGGAATTGCAAATAGTGGTATTTCTGTTTGAAAGCGGAGCACTTGGCTTCATTATGTGATTGTTTTGGGTGGAAATTCAGTGAGATTCAATCAGCCCCAGAGGACATTAGAGCAGGGCTGATGAATATCTGTGTCTGTGCGGTTAGGCAATCAACTAATAATGTTTTGCTGAGTATTTGGAGTGATTATGTGATGCGTAAGAGATTATTTCTTTAACAATTAGAGATAAATGAAAATGCTCATTTGAAAGCTCACAGTGTGAACTGAAATGATGGCGCTAAAGGAAAGGTCACAAGGAAATGTCACAGGGTCAAGATCAGTAGGTTTCCTCCCTCGGGAACAGGAGTGTACAGAGGAAAGTTCACGCCAATCTGGCCATCAGTTCACTGTTTGGCAGAGATAACCAGACTGCTGCCTGTGCCTCCACTGTGTCTCTACAGAGAGCTCATATTTTATAACTTACTTTCCCACACAGGTCATCACTTCTCTGCTTTGGCATCTCTCTCTGCCTTATGGAGAGTGAATGGGAAGATGCTGCTTTCATGTTTAGGTGTTACCCATTCATGTGACAGACGTATCACCATCTTTGCATGCTATAGCAGCAGCAGCAGCAGCTGTGTGGCAGTCAACACTTCGCTGTTCTCCCGGCAGTAAAAAGCAGTCGTCAGCACATTAAGTCACGCAGGCCCTGAAGTATACGGAGCTCCGGCTTTAATACTCCAGCTCCTATGGCAGCAATCGAGCACAGGCACTGTCGAGGTGATCGTTTCAGTATGTTTACTGTCAATAAAGTGGTTGTGCAGTGTAGTCAGCTACTGCTGTATTTACTGTGCCACCAAGGACAGTTCAACATGAGCACGTTCTGGATGCTGAACTACCTTAAAATGTTGAAAGAATTTAAATTCTTTAAACTCACATCATTTAGGTCATTACTAAACACAAAACTTACTGTGTGCAAATTAGAGAAATGCCTCCTTTGAGTGTGATTGGAAAAGGAGATCAAGGACACGGTCATGGTAGTCTTAAGTGCTGAAGTTGTTTAAGGTTTCTTGAAGACGTTTCACTTCTCATCTGAGACGGTTCCTCAGTTCTAGAGACTGGTTGGGGAGTCCCAGGTATTTAACCTCTTGTAGGTGGTCCTGAGAGTCATTATGGTCACATGGCTCGAGGTGTGAATGGGAGTTAAATCGTCTGGGTAAGGATCTCAAGACCACGTTATAGGTGGCAGATAGTTGGTGTCGTAGGTCACCACCTCTGTTTAAAGATGGATGTTCCAGATGGACGTAGAACTTTGTCCACCTCTCGGCCACCAGGATACCGACTTGGTATTAGTATGCAGCTAACTAGCTGTGAATCCTCCACAGGGCTTGATTGGTCAGTTGTTTCTCACACCTGTGGAAAAAGCCGTCAACACCCGACAGTCAGCAACACCACACCTTTATATATCACAGAACAAACTGGAGTTCTGGAACCATTTTTGTTGAACTGGCCCTTTAATAAACAGTAATGTCAATGAGTGACTCCACTGATTTACTGCTGGCGTATGATGTTAATGAACAACATGAATGATTTATTCTCTGCTGTGGTAGTAAACGCAGCACATGGTCCATCAATAACTGAGCTGTAATCAGAGCTTAATAAGATATTTAGAGCTTAGAAACATTGACTGAAATAAATGGTTAATGTGTCAAAGCAGGACGGACCTAATGGCTGGTTAGCTCTGACAGCCAGCTCTACATTGCTGTTGATGCTTCATTAACCGCTAGTCAGTCAGTCTCCCCCGTGACCCCTGACCCTCTGCGTCAGTCATCAGTCGTTGCTCCCTCCCTTGGTGCTTGGTATTAACCCTTGATGCTAGATTATTTGTATATAAAAATTAATTATTTGTTTTTGCTTTCAAGCTGATGCTAAATTAAGTAAGTTGTTAATTTGTCTACTTTTGTAAAATAGATATACATTCAGGTATGATGCAAATTAGCATTAATAGGCATTAATAGTAATAGCGGTAAATTTTTTATTGAAGCCACAAAATTATTTACAATTATTTGAACTGTATTTACATTTATGATTTACACTATTTTCATCTTCTAACTACTGGATGGGTCACATAAGCAGTCCTCTGTTAAACCAGTGCTTGCAAAAGGTTCCTAGGCACATATTTAGAATGCACTGACCGGCATTGGGGGAATACATGCAGCTATCTCGGCTGCAATCTGAATGCAAATGGTATAGTGCGAATTCGCGACCAATCGGCGTTAAGGGGTTAATTTGGCTGTTTAGCTTCCAAAGAAGTGCTGCAAATCCTTAGTAAACACCTTCTCATGTTTGTTTCCTACAGAGAGAGTCATCTGTCACCTCCCAACAAACTTGTTTAAGAGCTAACATGGCAAAACATTATGTCTATGTTGAGATTAGTTTGAGCTTTTGATAATGCTGTTTCTCGCAGTACGATCATCTCCTAAATCCATCTGGTTTGTGAAGCTATTTTCAGTCCTAACAAGAATAAAACACGCCTGGGGAAACTCTGAAGACTTCTCAGCCTGAAAATGATGAAATAAGAAGTCTTATCTGACCTCAAAACCGACCACATCAGTCGATCTTAATTTTGACACTACGTAACGAGGCTGACACTGTGTCCGGCCCTGGCTCCGTGTCTCATCTGTCAGAGGGGCTAAAAGTTAATATCAGGTCTGAGATCTCCTGAGTTAATGAAGCTGCTGCTGCATATCAGGCATGTGTCGCGGTGCAGAAATGGCCTGGGATCCATCCCGGCAGGACAGGTTCCTGATAAGAGTGTTTCGGTGAAAAGAGAAAAGCAGATCAAGTGAGAAGGATTAAGAGCTCCTGTGTCAGCCTGGGACACACAGCTGTGATTGGCAGCAGTTATGCAATAAGCGAAGGGGTCACTGACAGATGACTTGGTCTGTTGGACATGAACATGCGTGAGGAAACGGTGTCAATCACATGATGAGTGATGATGCAGGTCAAGGTCCTGTGCAGCCACACTCATCCTTCATCTCACATTCCAGTCTTAACATCCCAACAGGACAGAGCTGATTCATGTAAAACACACAAAACATCACTGGAGGAGGCTGATAGATAGTTGTATGTTTGTGTAAACTCGTGGCTGTGTTGTAAGTATTTCTACAAGTCAAGCTGTACTCTATACAATCCAGTATAGTTAAATTATAAATGTACGCTGCCTTAAAGGTTATTTTTCGAGAAATCTGAAAACCCTTGATTTTACTAACACCTATGGCCATAAAGTGCAGCCTGCGTCCTGTTTCTCGCACACATACTCGCACTGCGTAAGTACGTTGGTGTTACCAACCTTCACTGTGTACTACAATTCAACAACTAAGGTAAACTCCAGTTTCTCAAAATGAAAAGAAAAACATCAACTTGACGAGAAATGAAAAATGTAAAGAACCAGGAATGGCCAGATTTTCCATCAGCCTGGTGGGAGTGGCGAGGGATGGCTGAGCCAAGATTATCTGGTCTAGACAACAGCAAGAAAGCAATCAGACTCTGTTGACAGCAAGGTGAAAGCTCAGTGACCGTGTTGGGGTGTTTGGACACAGTGGGCATGCTGATCCTGTAGGATAAGGGTCTCATGTCAATCCCTGAGTCGTTTACTTCCACAAACTGAGACCACGGCCTCATAATTCATTAAACTGGGAACTGACCTTTTGCTAAAGCCCTCCCCTGAACAGTTTGTCCAGTCCTAGCTTGGTAATGACGCAGACCTGTTAAGCTTTAGATTTCTTCACATGCTGAGACATACCATTCAAAACCAAAGGAGGAAAAGCATAAGGGACCCAAACCACATCCACTGTGCTCTCAGTTTCAGACTATGTTAGTCACCCTAAAAGCCTTTTCTCTTGTTTCAGGTAAGAGCTACCGCTTCAAGTTTAAAGCCAAGCAGCCAAAAAATGTTAGAACAACGTAACAGTCGGATCCTATGTTTGTTCTAATGTCCAACTTACTCCTAGTTAACACAAGGATAAACAAGCTCTACACTGCAATACAACAACCATGCTGTTCATTTCCATCAACTGGAGAGGACGATAGCTTTTGTCTGGGATTTGTAGCTAGCTTTAGTTACAACATTATACAGTAAATAGCCATAAAGGACTTAAATATAGCCCTCTGCAGGCTTTTGTTTTAAAATGACTCACCTATAAACACAAAAAGTCTTAAAGCTGGTGTTATCTTAATTAGATAGGTAGCTACAGGTAATAAAATCTGCCAGCAACTGCAAAAACATTGTAATTGAGAAACTTTTTTATCTACCTCCATTAGGGACAACTTTTTTTAAGAATCTTGATGCACTTGATGCATGTGACTGGAAAACAGTAGCTGGGGGGCCTGCACTTGACAATATTACCTAGTACCTATTGTCTCCTCGTTATGCCATCATCTTGTATTGTATCTAAGCTGCATGGCTCAGTATCAGGTGGTGATGCTCGGTCTGGACCTCAGACGTTGCAGGGTGCTTAATCATTGTTTGTAGAGAAATTGTAACCACTGACTTGAGATTCGTTGCTACGTTACAGTGCATTTAACTTAAATTTCTCCTGTGGTGGATGTGAAAAACTAAGTGGAGGCAAACAAGGATGATTCACCAAAATCCCATTTCACACAGCATCAGCCTCCATTGTTCGTTCTCTCAAACACGATCAAACAAAACCGCTTGTGACGGTCACATACAGTACAGGGCAGGCAGTAGCTTGGCCGATGCGAGTTCAGTCAATCACATTTTGCTATGTATGGGAGCAGCAGGGGGTATTACAGCTGCAGTATAGACTTGGCAGGCTGGGCTATATTAGTTATGCTGGCTGGTCCTTCATCCTAGCCCACACTGAATTCCCCAGCTGACTGAGCCGAGTGGAGCTCCTGGATGATTGCCTGGGACCTTTCAATTTACCACTCTTCACACCTGGTCCCATGGGGGAAGGGGAAGACAAGAAGAAACTCATAATACCAGTATGAAATTGAGCAATGGTGGATTACATACAGCTTTAATTGCCTATATACTGTACATCTAATGCAGCTCATTACAGCTCTTAAAATATGAGCAAACACATATTAGTGTGAGCCTGTAGCACGTCCCAGAGGAGTGGAGTGATCCACAGCCTTTGTTTTACACATCTCTCGCACAGCACGATGCTTTGTAGCTGATTGCTCTGCATGGTATTTAACACCAGAGCACATTAGCTAACACTCCTATCAACCACGGAGTGGAGGGGCAGAGATAGGGAGGCGTAAAGATCTAGGGAATCACAGTATGATCAGAAAGACGCTCCCTACATCCTGAAACCATACAGCACACTGTGCCCCAGGGTTAACTGCTGCTCTGACCTAGATACACAACTTATGCTCGGGAGCACTGGGGCAATTACTGAAAAGAAGATTCCACGGGCACAATGCCTTAATTAGACATGCGGTTTTAACTGCTGGCTGATACTGGTGAAATTAATCAGAATAGAGAATGGGCTTCAGGATGGAAAAAAGAAGCAAATGAGTGGGGGAAAGTGCAAAGATTAAAAGCTATGAGAATGAAGGCTTGAAGTCGTCATGGGAAAAACTCTGTGTTGTGTTATGTACATTTAACTATAACTCTGCCAAACAGAAGAATCGATTTACCTCTTTGAAAAATACACCTATGTGATTTCTTGGATGCAGGTTATATTTGGTGTTTTGCAATATTGCTGTCGATACCCCTGTTTCTCCAGGGTATCTGAAATGGATTGCCTCTGTGTTTTGCACACCCCTTCATTCTTGCTGTTTTTATTTTTGATCAATCACACAAGCTGAAAAACAAGCAACAAGTATTTATGTGAGCTGGAAGTAGGTCAACGTGGTTGCTTCTATCATCCAGAGCCCCTTGTCTCTTTATATTAGCTTCATTCCTGTGAGCTGATATGTTGTGGGCACAATCAATTCAGTCAATCCCATTCAATGCCAGGCAGAGAACAATAAAGAAAGTGTGTTTTGTACTGTTGTGTGTTTGACATATAAAACAACTCTTTGTAGGACATGCTTTTATCACAAGTGACCATTTATAGTTGTGACCTCTTCAAGGGTCGAGTTATTCTCGATTAAGAAGCAGTTTGTCCAGCATCCTGTCCAACCTTGTAGTAACGTGTTTACCACACTCGAAGACGTTCAATGATCGACATTTGTTGTGTTGTGTTTGGTTATACACATGAAAAGTGCCACAAATAGTTGTGTGACAAATGAGAAAAAATGGAGCTTGGGGGAGTTCGAACCCAGCTTACCTTCCCCACCTCCACACAGGGTTAGGGGTTAGGGTTGACCGGTCGCTGCATGAAGTGGCTATGAATGTTGGATTGTCAGTTTCAGACAGTTGAAGTAAAGGTTTGACACAGCCCACTGTCTGAAGTCAGAAGGGTGTGGGCAGAGGGGGATCCAGAGATCTTCAACCATCCAAAAAGTAGTTCTGATGGAGTACAACGGCAGCGTAATCGTCTTTAGTGTCCCATCTAAGAAGTGGTGTGGTGTTACATTTTGATAGAACAACGGTCAATATAGGCTTGGGACTCTGACATCAGTGACCATGATTCACATCTGTTCTCTGAACCTATGTTTAATATTGGCAGTATTTATAATATAGTGAGGGATAAACCAAGAGAAAGCTGTTTTTTTCCTAGCAGAGAGCTGTAAAAAGAGATCATATGCAGCTGGTCAGAGTATTTCTCCTAGGAAACCACTGCCCTTTGTTTCATCATTTATGGGGCACCACCTACCATGCTTTGGACAAACAACATCAAAAATGAATAAGCAAGAGGGCTGCACGCTAAAACCAGACGTTATGGGAGTAAAACCACAAATTGTAGAGCGATTTTAAATCCCAGGTTATAGGAATATTTCATAGGATCTAGTGGTGTGGCGAAACAGCATCGATTGGTGCAATTGATTAAAGTGGGACAAGAGCAAAGACCTTATGTCAGCTGCTTTAATCAAATATATCCGTGGTATAGATACACTCTTAATACATGTCTATAAAGACAGTTCCCCCGTTACTTCCACGTCCACTGCTCCTCCCGTCTTTCTCTTTGTGCTCGGCTTCTGGAGGAGGATCAGTGAAAGTGGTGAACAGGTGTGAGCAGGTGTGCTGAGGGGGGTTTGATCTCTCCCTCTCTGGCCTCATTCATCTCTCTCTGTCAGACCCAGCTGTGGCTCTCCATCGCAACCTCATTGTCATTCTGAAGGGACGTCTGTCCTCCAAACTTATCTGTAGAGGAGTCGGGCTCTTACACTGATTATACAGATCCTTCAGGAAGAGGAACCCACAGCCAGCTCCATCTGTGACATTATCTCCTTGTAGTAGGTGACAAAAACAAGCACTGGATGCACTAATTTAATGGGTCATCTGATATGGAAGAACTAAGACCAGAGGAAAGACTTAAAGCATCATTCTTCTTCATCTTGAAAAAATATGTGAGGATGTAAAACCTGAATATAAAGCACTTATTTCTAACAACTTTGTGAAAAATCAGAGGCATTATTTTAATAGGTTTGGACATTGTAGCTATCAATTATAATAACACTGTGCTCACCAAGTAATTGCAGAGATCAGGAAGTGTGTGAACAGGTTATGAACAAGCCTGATTATCTGGAGGTTTCTTTAAAATGTATGATCATATAATTGGTTGGGTTTTGGCTCTGCTGGAGTTCTTTTAAGCGATGCTGCCGGGTCTCAGCAATCAACTCAATCAATACAATCTTATTACTGATGATCTATGAAAATAACACCTGAGTTGTAATAAACCAGATTTATCCCTTAAGTATAATATTATGTGGAGCTGTGTTTCTGTCCAGTGTCTAGTTTTATCATGTGTATAATATAAAGACAGTATACCTTTATCTTCTGCACTCCAACCAATACATTACTCACCATATCACCCAACACCGTTGACCAAGAGTCAGGACTGAATCAGTTCACCTTGGTGGTGTGTAAACTGGTTGCGTATTATTGTATTTTTCTGGTATTTTCAGCCTTTATTGGACAGTGACAGTGGAGACAGACAGGAAATGAGATGCAGCAAACGGTCGCTCTGGTTTTGTAGTTTTCTTAATGACTTCACACAACCCAGAAAAATGATACGTCTGTGAAACTACAGGTCTATATTCACAGATTCATGAATCAACTGTGGTTTGTTTATTTGGTAGCATTTCATGGTGTGACTGGTTTTACTGATTGCGTTAGCAGGCTACTGTAGAAGTCTATTTGATAGATTCCCCTGCTCCCCAACTACAGTTGGGAGACCTGAGGTCCTACCTTGTTTCTGTAATTTCATCATTGCATGTTTCACATCATACTTACATATTAAAATACGGCAGCTTTAAATATTTCACTGGACAAGAAATGTACCTTATTGTTTCTCAAATAAACTCATCAGTACTCCACCATCACATTAGAATTGGAGCACATTTTGATCTTTGATAACACGTTTTTCATGCATGCAGAGAGATGCAGTCCACACACAAAGCCTCAGGCTCACTCATCTTTATTTCCATGTTCTGGGGAGAGGATATCTAATACCTGTGACTGGAACAGTGTCATCCTGTTCTAGGAGAAGTAGGTGGGGGAACAAAGTGCCCTTCAGACAGCCATATGGCAATGTACTGACGTCACATGAAACAAGCCACACAGAGAGTGTAAGACTGGAGCGATGATGTTGGGTATGAAAGCCTGGTCCCATTAAGAAAATGAACTGATGAAAAATAAGCGATAGAATTATCAATCATATGATGGTCAGAGATAAATGAGAAATGCAAATAAGTGAATCAGTGAATCAAAATATGAGATAGTATGTAATATAATTATTAAGGATGTGCATCTGCCACTCTCAGGAGATTCTGTATATCTACAGATGGTAAATGGAGATACAACCTATCTACTAAACCTAAGATTGTCCTGGATTTTATATTTTTACTTGGTCATGAACTAAGTGTATCAGTACCTTCTTTTTCTCTAATTCAATTATCCTGATTTTCACCAGTTCCCAAGAAGGACGGATTTTTCACCTCAACAGAAGCAACTGGACACATTTAGCTTGGTTTCAGAGTCAGTGTCATCCATCTAAATTCAATATTTTCAGCATTTTCAGGCATCACTGGATGCAGTCTAGATGTGAGGGGGATGGGTCTCTCTCTCACTTTATTTCTCTCTCACAGTTAATCTTGGTCACTTCCTGGAGACTTATCTTAACCCATGAACCCAAATGAACATCACATAGAATTTGGTTTGAATCTCCTTTTTGTGTGACTTGTAATTCATCTTTACACCCCTGATAATGACGCAGTAAAACCACACTTCTGTCTCAGTGTGTCATTATAAGAAGGTATTTTTTATCTTTCTCAATTTTCTTTTTTATCAATGTATTCGTTATCCTGGTGTCAATTGACTTCCATAGATCTGTATTGGGGGAAAAAAAGCCTCTGCAGCTCGTCATCAATTTGACACAACAGAAAAACACACAATGACAACAAACCACAGGAAGTAATCACACTCGTTTCCTCTGCGAACATATTTTGTCAGATAAGCACGATTGTTAATATTTCTTCAAAGGGATGTGCGATGTTTTGATTGGCTGACACACCCTGACTGACCCAAATTAGATCCCGTCCTCGCCTCTGTTTTCCTGCCATTAGACGTAACCAGGCGGCTGCATGATGTAATCAGCAAAATGGTATAAGTGTCCAGTCAGCACATTTACCCATAGGCAACACAGAGCTTGGGGATTAACCCTATATATGGTTTAGTGCCTTGGACAAACATTAATTTCCCATGAGACTTTGAAGATAAGACTTGCAGGAGAGGAAAAAAGCAGACATACGAGTGGAGACTGTTTCTCTGGGCTTTCGTGCAATGAATTATTAAGAGGTTGGAAAAAAAAAACAGACTGTAGCTTCATACACTGGATTCACTGGGTGATCAGTTCTGGCTAGTTTGCTTTTTAGCTGAGATCTTTCATCATCCTCAGATCAGTGTGAGGCGATTTTTTTTATTTTAGCTACTCAACAAACATCGTTAGTTATTGCTGAGCTGATTACTGTCACTTCAGATGACCTTTCATCTCATGCAGAGCATCATGGGACATACATTATCCACATTTCAGTGCCTTATAGAGACTCACACCATATATTATCACTGCTCTCCCCTTGCCTGTTAAAATTGTGAAATAAAAGAACCGCTTTATACCCCCCGATTACTCCTTTTTCCCTCAATATCACATCCATTGTAGCTCCTGTGTGGTTATTACAGTAGTTAAATATAGTCTAATCATGGAGGTAAGAGCCAATTTCCAGCTGCAGCCACCACCTGCCTGCGTCTGTGCTGCCATGTCACTGAGATGAAGAGGCTGAACTCGCTCATTGTCAAGGCAAAGAACAAAATCTTCCCCTCAGAGCAGAACAACCAGGTGCTGTCACCCGAGTCTTGTCCCTGTGTATAACTGTGCAGTTAGCCGAAGGTAAAGCTGAGGGAGGTTAATTTGAGGTTCAACGATCGTATCTGCGTTATCGGCGGTTTGGCGCCGCTCCAGCTCCCGAGTAGCTCCGCCGGAGTCTGCAAATGAAGCTGTCCTGATACATTTTAATGACGTGCACTTTTGGCAAAGGAAAATTCATCTTGGGATGGAGGACAAATTCTTTGAGGTCAATCAAGATGAGTCTAAAATTGCAGTCTGCTCTCTGTGTGCTAATGTGTCTGTCCAGCGAAAGTAAAATGTGAGAAAATGCTGAAGTGCTGCTATTTGTGAAGAAGTTCCCTCCCATCACACTTAAGTAGGCCAAGGCTGAGTTGTGCTATGAGCCTACCTGAATTAACCCTCCTCTTAATACCGTCATTATGATGTCGGGGCTATAGAGACCATCAACAGTATACAGAAACACAGTATAACAGAGCTTTGCATCACAGACAGACAGGACATGTAGCCATTACTGAAGCAATGCTATAAAAACCCAATTAACACAATAGGTCTCCAGACACTGCAGCCACAGCTGCTCCACACGCATGATCTCCAGCAGAAGCATCAATATTAACTAATAAAATGACAAAAACTTAAACAATAAAATATAGGTAAAATACATTTTACTCACCGAAACTGCTGATTATTTGTGGAGAAATCAAAAAACTGCTTCTGTCGAGCGGACATTCTCAGCCGATATGACTTTCAACATTAGCCTCCATAGTGATAGAAAAGGACTTAATGTTGGAACTGAGACGCGCAGATAAACTTCTCCAACAGAGTCTCTGAACTCTTCCTCTCCTCCTTCAGCTGTTGTGGGTTGAAAAAACAGCTATTAAATCTATGCTAACATGTTTTAGCTTGCGCTAGTAGCTGTAGATGTGGTTTTCTAGCTCTGACCAGTATGATCTCTGACCATCCAATCAAATGACATGAAAATACTGACGTTATCATAGGCCAACTTGAAAACTGATCGGATAAAAGCTCTAACATAAACAGACTGTATTGGACGCAGAGCAACCTAAAAAGCTATGAGATGAAGAGAACAGACTATAGACCGAACAGATTAATACATATCGTATTATTGGAAAAGCCCGCCACTGACATATACTTATAGGTATTAGCGCCTGCTAATCAACAGGTTTTCATACCTAAATGACAAAGTAGATCTTTTAGTAGCTTCCAACATTTGTCCTGTGACACACACAGTTGTACATTGTCATGTTTCATTGGAGATACACTCACAGTCAAGGCCGGGGAAAGTGAGAACTCTTAGATGACTTCAGTGAAATGGGGTTCTGTGGTTTTGGAAACACTTATTTCAACGAATGTGATGATGCTCTAACCCGTATTAGAGTGTCATCACATTTGTTGAGATAAGTGACGCGCTCTCCCATCAAAAAATCCTCAGTGGTTATCAGCAGTGTCGGCTCGCAGCAGAGATGTGTTGAAGTGATAAATATCAAAGGACAGAGGCATTTCTAAAGACAGAGACCTCAATCAGTCAGCAGTCGGCCAGATAAATGGAACAGAGGGATGAAATTTGGCTGCGCTGCTCCTCTCCAAAGAGAGGTCACACTGCGATGATCACTGCCAGAATGATGCCAAAGCTCAAGCAGGTATTTTGCAGGCACCATTCGACTTCCACTAGCAAATGTGTTTCTTGTGAGTTGACGATAAGAATAATACCAACAAGAAGTTACAAATAAACACCTGATCTAAAATGACAACTATAATCTGCAGCCATGCTGGAATTTATATTCTGCAGCCAGGAGGAAAAAAACATTAAAATCTTTGCCCAAAAGACACTATGTAGCTGAGTAGGGAAAAAAAATCTAAGAAATCAACGATTTTCTCTCTAATGGCTTGCCCATGCAAGGAATACTAATTCAGTAGCTCCTGCCCTTTGTTCAGGGGAGGGTTTCACACAACATGGGTCTTAATTGTTCTGACCTTCCTTCCTGTTTCTAATAATTACACTGTGCTTATCAAGCTAATTACTGAGTTCTGGCAACATGGCAACATCTCTAAAAACATGACATTTGGTCCAATAGTGTAAAAAAGCTGCATAATATGAATATGTTACATGAAGCCAACAGGAAGTGTCAGACCTGCTCTCATGCACTCGACTGAGTGTGTGCACAAAGACGTGTGAGGAAACCTGCTTTTTCATCGTATATACCCAGTGAGCTGCTCTGATAGGGATGAAACAGTGCCCTGTTACGCTGTGCAACAGTGGATTATTACTGACATTTCAACTGGGCTCACCTCTGGGTTTTAGCTCCACATGAAGTGGTTTAGATAATGCAGCTAATTGTGTTTACAACCTGTCTCGTTGTCTGACTGCTCATGTTTATTGCCACACAATGTGTCATAACTTATATAACAGACTGAAAAAGTGCTACCAAGTGTTAGCACGGTCAGCTAACTAGCTTACCTACAGCAGTAGCTTAGCATTACTTCCAAAACCAAGGAAGTGAATCATGAGCAAAAAACAAAGTCATTTTGTCGGGTTACACACATGGTGCTGCTGGCCCTGAGGTAAACTCCTGTGGTACTTTTTGTGCTCCTTTCATATTTTCCTGTACTATTTTTGTGGCACTTAGAACTTAGTATTCTGGGATGTGTACCACAGGATTGTACCAGGGCTCTGTGGTACTCTCCTGCACGCTCTCAAGTGCTATACAACATGGAAAAGTACATGGTGTGATACGTATATGGTAATAAAATAGAATAAGCTGAGACAAACACACTCGCACCAATATGGAGGACAAAATAAAAACATATTGAGAGCAATGAACACTGTGCCAGGAAAATAATGTATTGATGGAAGCCAAACAAACAGCTCTGTCCTGCTCCTTATTGGCTTTATGAAGAAATGTACACTTCAGAAGTCCCAGCCAAACTCGTTACCCAGATAGAGTTGTGTTTGCCAAACTCATCAGTCAGTCCCTCTACTTAAAGCTTTTACACTTATAGCCAAGTGCTGGCTCATGATGGGAATTGTTGGGTCTGTAAATAATATTATAGAAAATGGTCTAAACTTTCCCTGAGATAACTTCTGTTATGATTTGACTTGAAACATACGGTATACATAACATACAGCTCTGTTGTTTTTCTTTGATGATCCAGACAGACTCATATTAGAACGCTAAAATACTTGGGCTAACTCCACCATCAACCATAGCCATCAAGTGAATCTGCTTGTTAAGTCACGATCATCTGTCATTACAGACTGGAAATAGTTGCAGTTGATAAGTTTTAAATGAATAAAAAAGTTGACAGTTATCATTTTAAAACTAGTCAACAAGAGACAAAGCGTCAAACTCAACAGCGGCTTGTTAGAAAGAAGAATCCTGTTTTTGTTTAGGTGTGTAATCAAGAATGCATTGTTTCAAAAATGAGTAAGAATTTCATGTTGTAAATCTGTCACCGCTCTCGCTGTGTCTCGCTGCGACAGGTTATTTACATCTGATATTCTGATCTGGGGGCAGCTGTCCAGGCTATTCCTCAAACTGTCTCAGATCTGGTTGTACGTCCTGCTGTCATTTTCTCTCTGAGATTCAAGCGACATGCTATTTGATGTCCATTGTGGCAGAAGTAGGATTGCTCCCTGCAGACGATGTGACCAGTGTCACAGAAATGTCACCTGTCACAGCCAAACTTTGTCCTCAGAGGCTTTCTTCAGTGCACTCTGTTCCAGAAATTTCCACACACTCCAGGCTGTCTCCCTGCTGTCTGAGAGACCTCGACACAGCACCTCTCCTTGACTTTCTTCTTCTAAAAGCAGCTCTCTCAGCTCTGCTTTGATATTTATTCTAATGTAAAATCCTCCTGTTGCTTTGCACTGATAGAAGAATAAGCTGTTTCTTTACACCTCAGCTTACGCGCTAGAAAGTTGTCTGGCTTTGTGCTTGCGCTCACATTAGCATACCGGCGTGACCTCTGACCTCCCGACCATGCAGAGCTGGAGCACACAGTAGCTGTGGTGGGAATTGCCGGGTGTCAAGGAGACAGAGGTTCAGCAACAATTGGAGATGACAGCTCATTCATCACGGCCGAGGTATCCGTTCCACTGAATAGAGCACATTCTCCACCCTAGACTGCGTCTGGCTTGCTTAATTAAAAATGGGAACACAGTAAACAACTTCAATGATTTCTTCTCTTCGCAGTGCTACCTCATTAAAAAACATACTTTTGATGTTGGGCATCTTTTTTTGTGAATGAAGAATGGAAGTGAGGTGTCAGTTTTGAGGACATGCTTTGATTATTCTTTTTGTTCTGCTGTTTTGTTTTCGGCGCCGCGTGGCGTCTAAGTGTGTTTGTGTGAGAACGAGATAATGCCTCATTGTCCACTACAGAGGAGAGCGGGATGTGTAGTTCGGAGTGTGCACACTCAGAGACACAAACACGCACACACACCTGGTGCTGGTTTTATGAAGACATACTCTAACTGTGGCTTACATCCTACAAACACTCTTATAAATATTAAGCTGCTCAAAGCTTTCTACTACTTAGATAGGACGAGGTTAAATTAATTCTGGGTGTTTTTTTGATGATTTGAAATTTGAAAATTGATGCTCACGATCCCCAATTTTTTTCATCCATAATCTTTTTATATACAGTCTATGTATTGTACAAGCGAATGAATAAAATTAGCCTAATGCTAGCTGGCACTTTGCATGCGACCACATTACCACTGAGTTTAGTTTCTCTCTGTTCGGTATCTTGCTTGTGATTTTCTTGTGGTTCATTTGTGTTTGTGTTACCTGTCATTATCTGTTATGTTTTGGTTCTGCGTGAACAACAACATGGCGCCTCTGACAACCCAGAAAGCAATGCGATTCCCGTTCTCTATAGCGCCACAGTGAAGGGTGTGTTTACTTCTTGTTTTCCTTTCAAGACAATAAACACTGAGGTGTTTATCTGTGATATGCTGAAATGTAGTGGAACAGTAGCACAAGTAGAAAACACCCATTGCATCGCTGAACTAACTGTGTAATGTTTGCTAAGATTAGCTAATGTTTGCCACTTTAAGATACTGGTCATACCAGACCAAGTAAATCTGTAGCAGCAAAACCCCTGAGTGTATTAGTGTTAGTAAAGGTTGATTTTACCCCTAAACTTTTCATCTCTATAAAGAAGATTGTGCTGTTTCTTCTTTAAAAAGTTACATAATGTTGCTATAAACTCCTTTCACTTCAGCCCTCTGTTTAAACAGAGTTAGGAAAATGGAGATAAATGAAGCAATAGCAGAACAAATAGCCAAGTGATTACTGCTTTCTCATAAAACTCTGTTTTCTCATTTCTCACCCCACATCATTATTCCCAAACCACAAATGGAGCTTTGTATACCACAAGCACAGAGTTAGTGATTTGTAGGTGATACTGTTTTCAAATGCAAATCTAAAAGTCTTTCCAGCAAAATTAAGACTGTATTAACTCTATTGACTAGTCCAACATATCTTTGTAAACTCTTCTCTTTGTACCTCCTTTTTCAGTGAAGATATTTTGACATGTCAAAGTAGGAAAAGCACAAGTATAGATAATAAAAATGAAGGATGGCTGAATTCCATTTAGCTTTATTTATTAACAGCAGCAGAGTCGCCAGGAGATGACTGGGGTGTACAAAGACCATCCACAGTCCTGTCTGTGGTTAGGTTTAGGCAACAAAAGCATTTTAGTTAAGGTTTGGGAAACGATCTTTGAAACTTGCTAAATACGTGCATTAACAACAGAATGTTAATAGAAAACATAGTCGTTTACAAAACTTTTTTTTCCCAAATTAGTTGTATATAAGTGTAATGTTCTAGGAGACAAAGTTGTTCATGTGTAAACAAGTGAACTGACATTTTTATCCTCATGTTCAGACGACTCAATGGACTTTAAAGATGATTGTCTGACTTAACGCACAAAACAGGACTCAGGGCTTTTTCAGACCTGAACCAAAAACCTCAGTCTATCCCAAATCTGGACCAAGTGCTTCAGTGCCTAAACACTCCTGTCCTCCGCCACGATCCTGTGATACAAGTCTGCAAAACCAAATTAGTAGCATATGAATGTATTTTATGGGAGACAGGACTGGAACATCACAAGTCTGAAACATTCGGTTTAGTTTGTGAATCAGATGAAGCCATTGTTCTTGTCACTTTGTGCCGAGGCTCGTGGACAAACACAAACAGAGAAATCTATCACAGAACAAATAATAATTTCTCCACCCTGAGGAGCCTAAAACAACAGAATATAAAGCTGCACTGAGACTTTATGTGTTACTTTTTAACAGTGAAATTGTCAAAATCTTCCCCAAAAAAAGTAGGTCGTAGTTTGGCCAGAAGCCTAGTAACACAGTGCATAGTGATAAGTTGAAACAGAATCAGTTCTCCTCTCTTCTGAAATCTTTACTGTCCCCAAACTGTGTCGCTGCCTGACTGCTAATCTGCGACGTGACTACCAAATGACTCAGACCGGACCAGGTGGAATTCACTTTCAAGCCCTGTGGTGACCGCGGTGCTCACCCAGCTGTGTTAATGACACTTACCGGCCTGAAATGACTCGTATCTACTTTTCCTGTTATGAATCACACGTACTGAAACTGAGCAGCACACTCAGATCAGTCATAAACACAGACCTACTACTATTACTGTGTTCTGAATACATTTAACACTTCAAGGCCACTTAAATATGTTTAATGAATCATCTTTTATATCATAATGCAGGAATTAATATCTAGAAAGTAAGCTAGGATATGCTAAGAAATCAGTGTAGGTGTTTGTTCTGACTTGTGTTCATATATATGGGGAAAAGTGTAATGACCAAAAAGCACAAACAACATTACACAACATATATATATATTTTTTTTTGCGACCATAGCACCCCCTACATTAGAGTTCTTCAGCTGGAGTGAATTTTTGGTTGTTTTGTGCTGCATCTGTGATTTCAGCTCTCATGGTTTTATTCAGCAGTATTATTCAAAACATACAAACTAATATACAGTGTGTCGATGATCGATTATTGATTGCTTAGAATTTTGTCGATCACGTGGAATTTAATCAACGCGTTTGTATCAGCGAGGTTGTGTCGTGTGTCTTGAAGCAATATAATGATTTTCACTGCATGGTGGCGACCAGCAGGGGGCGACATTTAAGATTTAACAGAGAAAACTGAGCTGCCTTAAAGCTGTCGTAGAAATCAAAGGTAAACATTTGATATGACTGATAACTTGTTTGTGTGAAAGACTCTCAGTTGTGTTTGTGTCGAGCGTCGTAGCTTTGGTTTGTTTATTTGTTCGGTTTGACCTTCATGAGACCGCAGATCTTTGTTGTTTTACTTTCTGTTAGTTCAACTTTAAAGGCTTTGTTTAAGAGGATTGTTGTTGGACTATAATTTTTTCTTGGAATAAAGACTTCATTGAGGAAAAGCACACTTTCTTTTTATTTTCTGCCATAGGCATTTTCATTATATATATAAAACAGATTAATTGATAACTGATAACCTTCCCTACTTGTCTCTGTAGGTTGTGACAGTTTGTTTGTTTGTTGTCACCGCGACAGAGAGATGGTTGATGTTAGCTAAATCCGATCCTTTTTCTATGAACGTGTTGAAGTAGCATCAATGAAAAGTAACATCCAGACCAGTGGTTCCCAAACTTTTTTGTTAGTTGTATCCCCACAGTCCTGTCAGATGAACTTTCATCGACATCACCATGTATCCATTCTTTTAGCTCAGTGATTTAGCATATTATCCAACATTTTAAGGCAACTTTTTCAACTGTATATCTGTTATTATTTGCTGTGTCACCACCTGTGCTTTACTTTCAGCTGTTTGCCCATTTATCTGTTACTTTAAGCCGACTTGTAGAAACTGTTTCCACAAATATGTCCAATACCATTATCCTCTTTTCAAAAAAGGAAACTTTTGCTCAGAAGCTGCTGTCATTGTTGTTTATATTTTCTCACACACACACAAAAAATTAAATCAAAATTCTGTTTGACTTTAATTTTAGGAAACAGCAAGAATAATATCCAACAACAACTCTGTATATACTTGTTTTTGAACCATTAAAAATCCCCAAAGAGCCTCAGGTGATGGAGAACAAACGGTGCTGCTTTTAAAAGGAGAGAGCACAACAATATTTCTACATTAGTTTCTGATTCAAAACGAACCAGGATGTGGTTTGTGTGTCAGGCTAACATCTTTTTCTTGATTCCCTCAGACACTCTGCACCCTCTGCCCTTTCTTTTGGTTTGTCTTTGACTCTATCTTTCCTTTTACGCTTCTTTTGCTGCCCGTCTGCTCGGCGGTGCAGCCATATTGTGTCTGTCCTTGGACCATCCCAGGCATCCTAATCTCAGGTAATGGAAGAAAATTGGTCCCTTCCTCCTTTCCTCCTTCCATCCTGAACCTCCTGACCTCCAGGGAAGCCTACCCACCTAGTTTAATGAATTCTGAGTTAAAAATAAATAGCAACATTAAATCCTGTAATCCAAAGCCTGTGCAGTCTGCTCGCCAGTCCATGTTTAACATCATAACGTCCTGGGGTGTGTGCTGTTTCCTCGCCAGATGGCAAGACTTTGCTCATTTAGACTAAATCAATTGTTCATGACATTATTTTTCTATCCAGAATAATTAAATTGTATCCCGTCCTCAGTTATTCACGAGCAGATTCATCAAAGAAGAGGGAAACTGAAAGAAGCCTGAGTCAATTAGCAGAATAATTACAGCACAATGGTCTTGAACTGAACAAGACACACTCTCAAACGCCTCAGGCCTTTTTAAAATTTCTTTGCACTAAATTCATTCACAAAGCAACAGATTTCTGATTCTGTTCCTGCAACATATTTGCTTTATTCAGCATGTATAAAACAACTTACTGCATATTTAAACCTTTTTTTATATGCAGAGAAATTAATGTCGACTAAATAACAGCTCACAAATGTGTGTGATAAGTAAATTTAGATCTTAGACGCACAAATACCAACCAATTTGAAATGTAAATGTAAAGTTATTTTTTTTTAATTTATTTTACAAATAAACACATCCCAAATTGCGTAAACATCATTATTTTACCTGTGTAACTCCAACCTCAACTTCCTGCACTCATGACTGTCACAGCCAATCACAGCCTGTCTGACATGTGTTGACTGAGAGTTGTGTGTTTTAATATTTCAGGTAACATTAGCTTATTAAGTTGTGTTTGAGTTTTCCTCTCCTTTTTTTATACTAGCAGAGTTCAGCAGTGGTAAACCTGTTTATTAGCTGATGCTGTGGGATCATTTTATTTTAAGTGAGCAGAGGAAGAGCTGTTTCACTGGTGTAGAAATAGGTTTATGTCCTGGCATCCCACATCAACTGACAGAAGCTTGAGTTTTAGGAACAGTATTAGTGTGGATTTGTGTGTCGTGCATTTATGAAGCAGTTATATAAAGCAAGAAGGCAAAATGTGTTTGCTTTGGGTTTAATATTTTATCTGCATGTGTTTTATGAACAGGAGAAATGTCTACTGAGGCAGTAAAACTGCAATAACAGTAAATGCTGAGAAGAGGAAAAAAAGGACAATGCATACAATACGCAGAGAGCGACCTGTGTGAATAAATATTGGCAGAGAATTCAAAGACAAACTACCTCTCCTCCATCCTCTCTCTCCTGTATTTCAGTATGCATCCTCCAGACATTTCTGAGCAGACTTGGTGGCGTAGTGGGTTTTTCCTGCTGGGGGGGGGGGTGCTTGGTCTACAACAATGTTTAGGTGTCAGAGTAACATCCAGATGAATGAAGGAGCCGAGGTTTCCCTGCAGAACATTGGACTGTAACGAGATGATGTTGTGGCTGATCAGTGTAGAATAAAGTGACTGATGTTCATTATATCCTGCAGCTCATTTCTTATAAACTCTGTCATGTTGAAATCAGAATGAGTGTGAACAGTTTGTCTCAGGTCTGTGATCGACTGGTGATCTGTTCAGGGTGAACCCCGCCTCTCGCCCACTGTCAGCTGGGATAATGGATGGATGGATGGTAGCACCTTCACATTGGTAGGTTCGCAAAATTCAGTGAATTTTCAAAGTTGGAAACTTTCCGTGAGAATAAACGGGAATAATCTGGAAATTGGGAAATTTGCAGGTTAGTTTGTAACAGGGAAGTTAAATGCAGCCAGGAAGAATGTTTTCATTTTACATTTTGAACTGGACTTTTTTGGGAGGAGGGAGGTCTTAAGAAATATGTTTATTTTATTCAACATTTTTTCATAATTTTTTTGTTGTTCAATGAAAGAATCGATAAAGTTCCACTCACAAATAAATCAAAGTCATTTTAAAAATTTGTATTAGTATCTAGCGTGTCTGCTCATAACAAAACAAAGTGTTTATATTTATGTTTGTATATAATACAGTTTATATGAAGTATAAAGTTTCTGGAAAGTTTCGAGAAAGTTACTGGAGATTCTCTGCCCCTTCACAACCCTACAGATCTGCAGTCATACTCCCGTCCGATGAGAAGTGTGACATTATGTTTTCATTAAGCTGCGACAGTTTGGAGGTCGACTTGATTAACTCTTCATGCATAATTTTGTGGCAGCGACTTTAAGTTGTTACATTAAACCACTGACGCCAATTAGTTCTCGTCAGCTCAGATCAGGATTCTGTTTGTATCAACTGCTGTCAAGCAAAGCTGAACAACGGAGAGAGTGTCCAAACAAACATGCACAGATTGTGTGTGTGTGTGTGTGTGTGAGACAGGCAGCGCTGCTCTGTAATTGGCTGAGCCGGCTCGTTAGGGGGCTCTGTTCCGGCCCCTCTGGGTGTTACTGTGGCCCCCCGAGCGCCCGGCAGCTGCTTTCATCCAGACCGCCACCCTGGCCTCCAAAAACCAGACTGTTGACTCTGTAGCAATTAGCACCCATCAGCCTGTAAACAAACTGCCATGCCAGACCGGGCTAAGTGTGTTTAAATCTGTGTGTGTGTGTGAGAAAGGAAGTATAGCTGATGTACAGTGCTGTATGTGGTCATGTGTTTTTGGCTCTCCTCAGTTTTGCTAATTCAAACGTGGCTCTATTACTGTAAATGGAACCATAACGGGTCACACTGAGCCATTACGAATTAAATGAGTGGAACAGCAGCAGAAAATGGAGCTCCAAACGACTGAGAATCAATTTACTCTGCGTGTCTTGTTGGGAGAATTGTGCTCTGCCGTATAATTGAATGGCTGCGTTTCAGATTTTTGAGAGTATGATGACAAAGCTCGACAATCAGCTGAGATGTAGCAAAGGAGTGTGACTGTTGGTGTATCACAGCAGGGGGGGCTCCCGCTCAGGGGTTTTACCGCCGCTGTCAGAGATTTGTGGGGCTTAACTGGAAATCTGAGGTCGTTCATCTAAATCCCAGAATGTCTGTTTGGTCTCGAGTTGCTTCTCTCTTCAGATTTCAATGAGGATTCGATGGGAAATCTCAGGTCATTTAGTCCGAATTCCTGGTCATTTGCTCATCAACCTCCACAGCAGACGCTAATCCACATGATAAAGATTCATGTTTGACTTGTGTTTTGGACAGACAGGTTGGTTTTGTTGGATGTTGATAAACCACAATGACAGACAACAATCACACTTTTAAAGGCACAGTTCACCCAAAACACACAGAACATATTACTCATATTTTACAGTTTATTCACTGTATCTGCAGTTTCTACTTTTCACTTAAATCTTTAGTTTATGTGAAGCTGGATAGGTTTTACTGTCTAAATGGTGCTGTAGTTCAATAGGCAGGTTTAAATTTTTGGTTGCCGTATTAACTTGTGAATAAAATGAATAACGAGCTCTAACTGTGAAAGAAAAACACACGACACGTGAAAATCATGAATTTAGTTGAACTTATTTAACACAAATATTATTTCTGATAAATAAACTTACTTAATATTTATCCATATATATAAATATTGATAAATCCATATACAAAACACTGTGTGTACCCCACTGTTCACAGAAGTTTCAGTATAACTTGAAATTCTTAGGAATGACCCCCCAAAAACTTTCAGTACCTTATTTACCAGATTTTTAAATTCTAAAATAAAGAGGCTAACACTCTCACTGTGCAGCTCAGAGGTGACGTCCTTTACACTAAAATGAAAATGTCTCATCCACTAACGAGAGTCTGGTCTCATTCGGAACCAACACTCCTCTTTACCTCGAAAACAAACTTTGACAATGATGAGATTTGAGCTTCTTCTTTTGTCCTCTTCATACTGAGCTAAGTATAATATAGTGTTTGTTTTGTTGTGTGTCTGCAGCGCTCTGGCCGGCCTTTGGGTCGAGTTCTCGCTGGATAATTGACAAAGATTCAGCCGTCTTTAGACCTTGAAGGCACTGTGCTGAGACTCTTTGGCAGAATAGATGGTAGACTCTTCCAGTGAGTCAGTCAGTGTTGCCAAAGTTTTTTTGTTTTGTTTTGTTTTTACATTCGTACTGGAGAAATAATCCTGGTGAAAACTGTTCAGAGCAGAGTTGTTTCTGGGAGGTCGTGTCACTCACGAGTTTCTCTGTTTGAATTTTTCTCTGTTCTGAGTAAGAAACTAATTTCTGTCCAACTCCACAGGGTCGGTCTCTGACTTGTTAATGATTAATAATCTGACGACGAGCGTGTTTAAACAGTGAATTAATCCTAATATTTACATAACAGACGCTTAAGATTTTCTTTAAATTTGTTTCAGCTGCGGTTTTCCTGTTGTTTTCCTCATGTTCCTCATATTCCTCTCATGGAATACATACAGTATGCTTCTAATACATTTGTCAAAGAGTCTTGTTTACCACACAGAGCAGAGATCTGTCACTCTTCTCATCTAACTCAGCAAATCAGCATATTTCCAAAAATATAGAATTATTTCTTTAAAAATACCACAGCAGTCTGTACATTAAACTGAGTGCATGTTGTATGTCTGTGTGTGTGTGAGAGGCTGTGAAGTGACTCTTGCTATCGCCATTATTTCAAGGAATTACTTGCGTAATGGACAAAGTTTTCTGCTTCCACTGTCCCTGGTGGAATTAAAGCTGGATCCAGGCAGCAACAGGACAACTGGAGTTTTCTGGCCTGATATGAGAAAACGCTCTATAGCCTCATCAAACGTGGCTGGCTGGCTGATGACTATAGAAACCCACATGAAAAGAGTGTGCTATGCTGTGGGCTCTTAGTGGCAGCTTGAAGGAGGATGGACTGTGTGCAGCTGACAGGGAGAAGGAGGCTGGCTCAGTGACTGAGACAAAGTTTGAGTGGTTTTGTATCAATCTGCTTCGTCAGCGAAGGTTTCTCTCCCAGAACCTGCCATCACAGCGAGAGCAAGAAAACTCAGATGGCAGTGAGTACAGCTCAGCAAATATACTGTACCATACATCCTGGTTCTGTTGCTTGAACTTACAACAGTGAATTAATGCTGCGTTAGTAAAACTGTGGGCTGGAAACTGACTGTAAAGCTCTGTAAGAGAAGACAGCTCTCTCTCGTACAAACATCATTTATAGCCACTTATAGCAGCCATGTTATATAGAGACAACGTGTTACAAACATGAATCCAGCTGTAACTGTTACTTAGCTAACCGACTGAACTAGCATTAGCTTGCTACACATGACGCTTTTAGACTGAAAAGAAAAAGATAACGTGAAATATCAACACAAATTACAGTCCAGAAAAATAACACAACATACGACAAATTCCAAAACTTCATACCAACAGTTTGGCAATGACTTAAAAACATGGAGACCCTTGGTTACACCACCTTACATTGAGCTAAACAAAGCCCCAGTGTAATAGTAAGACATTTAAATGTTTAATGGTGCAGCTAGATTAAATAAATCATTAGTCTGAAGCTACTAAGTTAAGAAGGACTTTATGCACAAATATAGCCAGTGATTAATTGCAGGTGCCAGCTCTTAACAGAATCCGATCTCTCTTTGTGTGTCTCTCCAGCACACTTTCTTTTCTTCACCCGCTGACATGAGTGACACTTCTCCTCCCATGCCATCCTTAGTGGGCACCTGACAGGCTCAATGAAAGGCAGCTGGCAGGACAGTATTGAAGAATGAAGTGAATAATTTATCTGAGCATCTGGGCCCATGTCTCTCATTCATCTCAGCCCCCCTTCCCTCTTTCCTCTTCATCTCGCCCCCATCTCTTTGTCACCCTCCACCCACGTATCCGTCAAGAAGAGCTCTTCTTCTTCTCTGCTTTTTGGACAAAACCATAACAGGGCAATATTCTCTTTGTGCGTCAGTGGGGCAGTGTTGTTTTGTCCTGTCCGTTCGTGGTGTAATATTAGTAGTATTGCTTTTAGCAGCTGCTGTGCTGTGTGTGTTAGCTTCACTGCAGCTAATGTAACACAACATAAATGCTCCGTCGTTGTTCGCGTATTTTTTTATTTTGTCCTTGAAACATCTAAGAAAGCTTGTGAACGTTGTGAACAGGTGCTTGAAGCAGTGTACCATAGCAACTAACAGCTTTTGTACTGAAAACAGTCTTAATTGCTTCAGCAACAAACACAAAATTCGTTGAAGGGGCTGATGATGTAGTGCTGTAAAGTGTTACACGAGAGTTAAGCAATTCTTGCAGGAGGGTTGTTTCATCGATCACTGGTTGGGTGCTGGAACGATGGCATCGCCATTTTCTTTATCACAGCGTACCATCAAAATGATTTTGAAACTTTAATTCTCAGGAAGACTTACTGCATTATGTTTTTTATGAGTCGAACGACTGCTCCTTAGCTTCTGTTTGCAGCACCTAAAGCAAAGTTGTTTTTTATGTCCACTTCTGCCTTTGCATTGAGTTTACATTGAGTTTACAGTACCTCTAGAATTAGCCTTTGTGTTCAGTTGCATTAATTGCATCAATCAATCTGTCAGAAAGAAAATAAATGTTTTCAATTTTTCTGTAACGGATGTATTTATATGTTTACTTTTCTTTAGTGGGACCTTAATTTAGCTGTATGCCATAAAAATATTATTCAGAGTGAAGGCTAGAGTAAATACAACAACAGAAATTGAAGAGTGAGGCAGTGGAGAGCAGCAGAGAGATTCAGTGAAGGAAGGCGGCTGGGGAATGTATTAACAGCCTGGCAAGTTATGGAGGGTTGTTTTTAATCCCTTTGCCTGGTTTCATTAGAGCGCGCCGTCATTCGTCATCGATCACTGGTTGTCATGGAGGATATGTGGCAGCCCCGAGCCCGTCAGCTCTGTGCCACTCTGCAACATGCTGGGATCTTAATGGAATGATTCACCCTGAGAGAGACAGACAGACAGAGAAAGGTCGCAGAGCTCTTTAACCCCTCCGGCTGACAGTGAGATAGTAAGATGGGAGTGTGCTATCGCAGCGTGGCCGAAATGGCTTTGACTGTTGTGAAGTTTGCTATCGGACAGAGTCGAGTATGTTTCCCTCACGGGTTGAGAAACAGTAACAAGCCTGAGTTTGCCCATCGCTCCCAGCTGAACATCCTGATCTTCAAACATCATTTAAATTAACACAGCTGATAATACTGCTACTGTTTAAAGAAAACATTGTGTTTTACTTCAGCACAGATAACTCATTTACTGTGATTCTGTTTATGTTTGTAGATGATACGGTTTGTGTAAGTTACCCCAAATTCTTAATTTCTAATTCAAATTTTCTGCCCCTTTGCAACCAACCAACCCGAGGAGGGACCAACTTTGAACGGTCCCATTGTCCCATTTTGCAGATATTGTCTAAAGCTAGAATTTAAAAACCACTGGCAGTGGATGTTCTCGAAGACCTGTTGTGTTCCTCTGTTTATTTATTTGACTGTCAAGGCTACAAAAAATGTATATGGGTGCAAATGATTATTACATGGGATATGTAGTCTTTGTAGGTTAGAGGAACCGTAGTCCGTCCTCCGGCTTCAGTCCGTCCTGATCAGTGAAAGTCGTCTCATTCTCCCAGCTGTCTCCTTACCTCACTAATGATCGTCATTTGGACTGGACTGTCCAGCAGTGTGTGTTGATGATCTTTCCAGGAAGACTCAGGCTGCCACTTCATACGAGCCCTGTAATGGCAGGCTGCTGTTTATACGCCTGACAGCCAGCCACAGCTCTCTGATACCAGATAATGGTCCGGCCGTGCTGTTCAGGAGCAGCAGAATCAATAATCGCTCTTTTCTGACGGGTGCAGAGAGGATGGAGGGGTGGAATGAGAGAGGAGACAGGGAGATGGAGGGAAAAATGAAAACAAACGTAATAGGATCGAGAAAAATGTAGGCCAGAAGAGTTACAAACTTGGCTCTTACTCCCATCATATATCATTAGTTAATATCAGACTGGCAGCTGGGATAAATATTAGTGTTTTGTCAGCCAAAGAAGCCGACAAAGAGCCCTGTCTGTCAGAGTGTAACCTCACCTGTCAACAGCATGACAGGTGAGGTTAGAGACACTTTGAGAGGGAGGGTAACAGAGCACATTTAGCATGGCCTCAGGCATAGTTTTACAGCTATTTACATTTACTGTATGACTGTATCACACAGCCTCAGTCTGCTTCATTCACCGACACCAACAGACTGAAATTTTCAAACCCTACACTTTTCTCTTAATGATTATATTATGATGATTATATTGTGGCTATCAGTGTTAAAAAAGAAAAGCAGATGAATCACTCCAGTACCCATGGAGAGGAGGCCAGTGTAAATCAGACCTGTGGTAAATTCAGATTTAAAGGATAACAGATATTTTTTAACCTTATCTTCCCATGTTTTTGGGTGTAAATGGTTGATACAGACAAAAGTCTTGGTGCAGTGTTGTGGTGCGTTCCAGTTGTACTCGGAAGTCAGAATTTCCGAGCTCCTAGTCACCTGAACGCCCCCTGAAGTTAGATTTCCAACTCGGAAAGTCAGGGAAGTCCCACCAACGACATTAGAATTCAAGATGGCTGCTACTCACATAACAATGGCACCTGGCAGGATTATTTACATTAAGTTAGAGGAAGGTATTCCTCTACTTCTTATTTATAAATTCATAAATTAGATGAGATGTATTCAGCTGGAATAACTGAAGTAAAAGTTAAATATAGATTGAAGGAATAAACAGCACTTCAGCACGTACCTGTTGCATTCAGTCAGCTATACACAGACACGCAGGGACAATGTGTACATAGACTGACTACAGCACAATTTCTTATGCATAAAAACTTAAAAGACACAAACTACTTTAAATAATATGAATAAGCCAGTTTGAAGCTGTGAGTTTTTTTGTTTGTTTTAAAGATGATTCCCTGTGAGACGGAGGATTTTAAGATTATAAAGACGATCGAGGCCCAAACCAAACTATCAAAGGGTTTAAATGACATAGATTGAATTATAAAGACAGTTATTAACTGTAATTAGCAGGCCCAGACAACAATCTTCAAACTATTAGAGATTTATGAGAATATTAAGACCATTTTAACAAGCTGTTGTTGTCACAGTTTTGTGTGAGTTGGAGATGAGACAGAATCCATGGTGGCACATATACAGCAGAGGTGCAGATACAAGTAAAGCAGTCGTACATTATTCTTCTGGGTTCAGTCCAGAAGACTCAGAGATTTCTATTTTTAACCACAATACCACAACGCTTCATCACTGCAGGTGAGAATTTGAGAATAACCACAGCTCCACAGTTGCTGAATTTACCCAGAATTCAAAAATGAATTGATTTAAACTGCTGAAGGTTTTATCAGGTTTCAACAAAGCGTAAGTCGATAGAGAAAATGAACTGGACTTCTGGACCCCTGAAGACCTGAAATAACTCAAACAGAAGCCTGTCACCTAGTTTGTGTGTCATTTTGTTCCCATTTCTTCTGCTTAATACATTTGGCTTTTTTCCGGGGGGAAACTTTGCCTCTTCCCTGAATTTCAAATAAAAGTTGTGTGAGTCGGACGAATGCTCGGATGCACAGCATGAATCTGTAATGATGGACCCAGCGGTGGGTCGGGTGCAGCCTAAGAGGTTCACATCACCATGAAGTCCATTAATTCCTTTCACAAAGAGGACGCTCTGGGTTTCACTTCATGTCTTTTGATTTGAAAATCAAGAGAATGAATAATGCCATGAAGAATAGCAAAGAGATAAAGTGCAGTAATGTATTTGTTGTCATTTGTGCTGTGATTAATTTTCCCTCTGTGCCATAAAATAATTCAGCCTTCTAATGAAATGTGACCTCGTGGCACAAATAAAAAGCAGTAATATATCGATGGTATAATAAAACATGCAGCCCCCTTTTAATAAGCACTATACCCTACTCTATGATATTGATGCAGTCTAAATATGCAGAGGAAAACACAGGAGTTTGACAGAGAATGACTAAAGGCGGTGGATGAGATGATGCCAGGAGCCACGGTGCAGGGAAATTCAATCCCTCACAGTGAGACAAATTGTTCCATTAGCGACTCGCTGTCCTTTCAATTTCTCAGCCTGTTGATTAATAGCTAAAGAGCACTGTCTGTCACAACGGGAGTCTAACTTGGCATGTCTTCCCGGCTACTCCTCAGCCAAGGCCCCCCCTGTAATGAGCCTGTGCTCCTGGCGCCCGGCAGCAGATTGCTTTGATGCTCCTATTTACCCGGCTTCTGTTGGCTCGCCGTACAGAAACGCACAAATCCACCCACTCACCTGCCCCTCTCCCTGAAAATTAGAACAGTACGCTCATGGTAATGGAAAAAAATGAGATTGTACCATCAGTACAAATGAAAATCAGCGTGGTATTGTCACTCACTTTAATGTAATGCAGTTAGACGTGCATTTCCATTTTCCATCACCTCTTGGTTAGAGCTCTGTTCCTGTGGCTCGACTGGGCTCATCAGCAGCTTATACTTAGTAGATGGGCGAACACATAGAGCTGCATATTTCACCCGGAGGGTTGAAATAAGAGAATGGCAGCAAAAATCAATTGGCTCTGGCTTAGACGTTCAGTAATGCCTCAGTGTCAGAGTGGAATGCTAATGTTGTTCTAGCTCTTGATCAGTGCACTGTGGAGACGGACAGCCAGCCTTCTCATTCTCTCTCTGCTCCCTTTTTTTTTAAAAACCGCTTTTATTCCCCAGATTTCTCATTTACTTTACTTTATTTACTTTAAAGGGCGATTCTGCTGCAATTTCAGCCTAAAGCGTGTTTCTCTATTGTGGGCGAGGACGTGAAAAATGTGACCTGAGGCTCTCCAGTCGCGACCTCGGTCATAGAAATCAGGGTGGAGGTCAGGGTGGTGGATGAGAATTTTAAAAACACTGTTATTCACTATTCTGAAGAATCATTTAATATTGATGTTCTTATCCGGTCATTGTCAAATATTTAGCATATTTATAATATCTGGAATTGTGTTCTGTGTGTATGTGTACGTCCTCAACAATGTAGTAAATATTAAACCAAACCATGATATTTCATCACTCTAAACAGGTCGTTTTTGTCTCTAAACCACAGTGGAGGAATGAAAACAGTTGATTTATAACAGGTTGGACTTTTCCCAATATTCAGGTGTAAGTGTTTTTACTTTAACTACATGTTTAAATAAGTTAACTGTGCTTAAATTGCCACAGTAGTGCACGACAAAGAAGTGAATGCTTTGCAGATGCATTCAGGCTGTGCATCTTTATTGACCTCATGATTAAATTACAATCAACAATTTGATATCATGATGCATCTGAGCACTGCACATAGCTGCTTTTTCATCAGTGAATAAAAGAAATCTGCTGTCAACATATGAACGTCTTTACATGCTACATGCAACCACTTTCACATTATTGATTAAAGCAGCTTTAGGTTGCAGGTGATTTAACCACAACAGTGAGCTGAACGATGCTGAAAGGCTCTGAGCTGAGGAGAGCTGCAGAGTCTGGTGATGATTCCCTGTAGGTTAATCACTACAAGGAAGTTGTTATTCTGTAGTTAGTAACTGACAGAAATTGGATTACTTGACTGTATTTGATCAGCTCAGTGGATTACGTTGCTAAGCGGATACCAGACTACGCTGTAACAGTAATACTCCTCCATTGGAGACGAGCTGCCCACCAGCACTAATATATCAGAAAGGCCAAGCTGCTGTTCCCACAAGTTTTCTTAACTGACGCATTTTTATTCACCAAGAGTCTTGTTACGCTCTCAATTTCCAACTCTGTAAAAGTCTCTCCCTTTTTACTTTTTATCCATATTTTATCAGAACTTTTTATTATTCATTTTCTTGCAAAATAGCTCGGGACTCCTACTAAGACGGGGAGATAAGCTTCTCCTCTCTCGCTTCTTCATCTGTCTCACTGAACCACACAGTCCAGCTTAAATCACACTTGCATTTTAGTTGAACGTTAACTGTTGTGTTTCTAATGCTCTGTTTTTAAAAGGCTTGCTGTTTTGCTGAGAAATGTCCTCATACGTGGGTGATATCTGTCAGGTAGATTTTCATTTCAGGCGAGTAAGAACAGTTTATCTGTGGGTGACAGCTCGTGCCAGCCGGTAAGTGCCTGGGTTTTGCTGCAATCAATCAGGGAGGTTTTTCAATTTAGTTGTCATGGGAGAAATCATAAAAACAATTGTTTAAAAAAACAAACAACACCCCCCCCCACCCCCCAGCTGTCGGAGAGTGAGAGTCAGCAGAAGTGTGGTCTTCACCCTGCACACGTTTTCATGTTGCTGCTGTCATCCTGCAGGAGAAGACATTTACAAATCTATCAATTAGACAGACTCCAGAGGGAGGCAGAGTCCAGATACAGAGACCTTTTATTGTTCATCTGTCATTCCTGATGGATTATTGTAGCAGACCTCAAACACAGGATCTACAGAACACTGCATCATGGGACTGGACACAGGAAATCGAAAGCTCTCATCTGCATGTTTCCTTCACTAATCTTGACCTAGCAGAGTGATCATCACAGTACGTCATCCAAGTTGGTGATTTATACATTTGTTAAAAGGGTAAAACAACATAATGTCTTCTGTGGCTCTGAAGGAGCTTTGAGCTTTTGAGAACAAACGTTTCCATGCAGCTAAATTACAACAGCAAACACATTTATATTGAGACACAGTACTGCCCAGGTTATGTTATTTATCCACAGATTAGGAAACATTTTAAACAGCTGTATGTGTAAGGTCAGTAAATGATAAAACTGTTGAAAACAATTGTTTCTGCGATGCAGAATCGTCGATTACACCCTCCGGACGTTGCTTGTTGATTTTCCTGTAACGTAGCTGCCGTAGAGAAGCTAACTCGTGCCACTGTAAAGGAAACAGCCCAGCCAAGAACTGATGTGAGGCTGTTGTGACATGTTAGTGAGAACATGTGATTCCTCGACTTCGAGTCTGATGGAACAATAACAGTACATTACATTAGACTGACAGATCATTTCTTTTTTGAATGTAAAATAAATAAATAAAGCAGGTTTAAACAATGTAAAGTAACCTTTTTCATAACCATTTGTAAATGTAGTCATCAATAATTCACAATATATTTTTAGAAACTGTTTCCTTCTCCATCCTGGCTCAGTACTGTTTTGGGTCAGGTTGTGTGGTCAGGTTTAATTTGGCTGTTTCTGAGTCATGCTTTCAACCAAGAGTCCAAGGCAACATCATTAATCCGCCAGCAGATGGAGAGGTCATGTTTACCAGCTACAGCGAGATGCCTGTGTCATTCCCAGTGACAAATCAGCCTCCGTGTCGCTCTAGAGTCACATACCAGGCAAACAGATTTAATGAGGGATCACTTGGTATATACCATTTGTGACCAAGCATCTGATAATTCAGTGGAGGAGGAGAGGCCCTGCTGTTGGAGGGTGGGTGGGGGGGGAGAAAGTTATTTAGCAGGATTAAGGGAGGGATCATGTTTTTGACTTGAATTTAATCATGCACAGAGCAGATTATCTGTTTGTTTCTCAACAATGTATCCTGTATTTAACTGTAGATTGTGCTGTGCTTGCTGTGCCAGAATCTGTCCCTGATGTTTGAGTTTTTAGTGCTCTACCATTACTAAACATCAGATACAGTCTGAAGAGGTTGTTTTTGAATCGGGCCCTAGATTGATCTTATTTCTCAACATGTGGGCAATTTGTTATGGAGCGACCAGAAAGAAATTGACTGGATCAGAAGGATCTGTGCGGCTGCTGTGCCGTATTAATTGCATGCGTAAACTCACCCTTAAAGCCACTGTGTACCAGAGCTTTATGGATTACTTTGCTGTCACTTCCTCTTTGGAAAGCCTTCCATCGCGGTTAAGGGGATTAAGGCTCGGCTGGCCTTAAGAACACTTGTATATTAATAAGTAATTGTGGCAGCTCGGCTGCAGTCGGGACCCAGCATACATACTGAATTATAACTACATAAATAAATCAAAGGAAGTAGGTTACAGGCGAGACAGGGTGCTTTGTTCGGTCTTAATCCGACCTGGAGCACCTTAGGAGTGTACTGTCTCAACGCTCACCGCCCAGGCATCCTAATGAGCGTCAAAATGTCACAGACAGCTGAGGAGAGGATGGGAAAACACAAAAAGCCGCTGGTATATCCACATTTGGTATGCATCAGAAGTTTCCCTATTTGTCTGGGGAGCCTTCGCTTTTTGAAAGAAGGTTAAGGGAAATGGACAACTTATTCTCTTTCAGGGAACCTTTGGCTGTTTTTCCCGAGCGGTGTGGTTTAGTGTGGGAAACAAGCGAGTCACTAAACTTACCTTATTTACCATCAGTTGAACCTTACATGCACATCCTTACAAATATAGAACAATCAGGAAACAGGAATCGGCTCTAACTTGTGTATTAATGGAAGTTAAGGAAAGAATCTACAGGCAGGTGATGTGATGCAGGAAAACATAAACACAGGTAAACTTGATTTGATGCAACTTATTTTGCTGTTAATAACTAAAAGAATCAAAGCACAAAGAATTTAATTCTGCAGCTCACTTAACTCTAATATAATTTCTTCTTTGTGGAACAATTTTCTAAATAGGCGTCAGGACAAACAGTCTCTGATTAAATAAATCACAGTTGGTTGAAACCACTGAACAGACTGAGTATGTAAGGTGCAAAACATACGACTAATATAATGAATATTTTTTTTAGAAGACAAATAAGTCTAAACTAAGTACAAATAAAGTCACAAGGTTAAGTTGCAAGTCCAGTTTATCTGCTTCCATGATTTTATAGGTTAAAAATTGTTGCCATGTATCATAAAATCTCTTTTTAAAAAGTACCACATCTCTCCTAAGTGACTGTGTAATGATTTTTTAATGCACATTTTTGATTTGAAAGTGAGATGGAGCTTCTAAATTAGTTTACGGTTACTTAACACTGTCGAGTCATCACCTCTCTCGGCTCTGTGGAGCCTTTTTCAGCTCATTATTTTGGTTTCATGGCCCGTCACTTAGCTGTTTTGATTTCACTCTCACTGCCCTCGTCCAGTGTTTCCAGGAGCTGTTTTTAGAGAAAAAGCTCTGCTAAGCTCTGCAACAAAAACAGAGCTGAAAGGAGAGTCAGTACTGGATTTACAGTCAACAGGTGGCCAGAAAACTCCTGCGTTCACAGTTTGTTTCACTGTCAGAGAGGCAAAAGAATAAATGAATGGGGCTTTATAATGTCACTGAATATGCTGTGTTAAACCTCTCTGGCCCACAGTGTTTCTTTCTTGTATCAAAAGGGAAAACGTTTAAATGAATCTGGTTCTGTTCAGGCAGAAATCACAGCACACAGATTGTACTAAGGCATGTGAGTGGACATACACTGTAATCTGTAAGGGTGACACAATACATTGATCCAATGATCAATGATCCCACTGCATCAATCCAAAATGAAAACATCGATCAGACACACGTGACTTTGGGCTGTAACACCGACAAAATTAGGACTAAATATGAATAAAGTTTACACAATATCCTGCTTTAATGTCTAGAAATTGAAAACTGTTGAGTTTTATAGAGTGATAAAATGTAAAGCTCGATATATCAGACTGTGGCTCTTTATAGTGAACAGGATGTATCTGTTTGAAGATTGTTTGGTTGAACTCAGGAATAAAAAAGTCTGATGATATTTTAGTTGCTGTTTGTGATTTGATGTGATTGGAAGTGATTGTGTTAAATCAGTAGATGATCGTCTCATATCGATCGCCGGCTCCTGAATCGAATCGAATCGAAATCCCAGCAGACTTTGTGACATCTGCAAACACAGACGATATGATATGATTTCATGATGAAACTTAAGTGACTAATTATTAACACGTTGGGTCCAGATTACAGAATTAAACGCTCCACGTCAGTAACAGAGCATTGTGATGGAGCTGAGTGAAAATCAGCTCTGACATGATGATTCAGCTGCTGTTGACTGTGACTGTCCCAGAGGACCTCCACCACCGCGCTGTTAGACTCTTCAACACAACACATCTGAGCAGTCAATCACACGCTACACTTCTTCACGCTGCTCCGTAGACCTTGAGCTTGGCGTTCTTTGACGAGCTTTTTCGCATCTTCACTGGGAGCGGAGAGGCATCGAGTGGCATCTCATCTCGAATCAGACGGCAGAGACAAAAGACGTCTTAGATCTGCTTGGTCCTACCACATGCATATGGAGGAGACAGGGCGAGAGATCCACAGCACTGCATCATGTCTCCATCTGTGCGCTTCATGTCAGGCCTTTAAACCTGTGCTGTAACTCACACTGTGACAGAGTTATTGTATTTTGTCACTGCCTCTCTGATTCTTTTTTATTCATGACTTACCAAACAGAATGTTAACAGAACAGAACAAATGTTTTTACAGTGGCGTTTGATATCTTGTGGTCAGTCAGGGTCAGTTCACACAGTTTTCTCTCAACCCAGGGAAATCAGCTAAAACTGGCAATAACAATTCAAGAAAACAAAACTTCATAGACACATAAATAAACTTCTCCGTTATCCCTCCTGCCGAGCTGCTGTCACTCAGTTTTAACTCGTCATAACACCGGTAGTTTCTGTGTTTGTTCTCCTGACTGGCATGCAGCTCTCAGCAGGTAGAACTCACCTGGGCGACTCATGGCGCTCTGTCGCTCTGCCCTTTGTTTTCATTAAATATTTAACTCTGCAGTTGGTTTTGTTGTTTGGTCATGTTAAAGTTTACAGCCTGTCGCTCTGTTGCTCCTGCAGTGAACTGTGAGGCAGCTAAAAAAAAGTCTAACAACTAAAAATAAAAATAAATAATAGATAAAAATTGTCTTTGCAGTTTGCTAATCGCATCAGCTCAAATTGGTGATTTTGACTGAATTTGGATAAATCGTTCAGCCCTCGTAGGTGGCTACACACATACTACACTGTAGCCTGTAGTGCACCTCCCTAGAAATGTAAGTGCATGTTGCTGCAACGCAGACCACAACCAGGCCGCTTGGTAGCATCATATTTCCAGATGTTCCCTCCTCCTCTTGTCAAATCTGCCAGTGGTTGTAAACACTGTCTCCTCCCTCTTATTCCATTTTTTTTAGGTCCTAACACTCGTCCAAACCAAAAAGGCATAAAATGACACAAAAAGTCTTGAAAGTGAAGTTAGTATTTGTATCCAATCCAATGAGATCATGTTGTTGAAGTACACAAAGAAACTCAACACAATGCTACAGACACCCTACAGCCAACCAGGCGATGTAACTGCAGACGCAGCATCACTGCCAAAGGCTTTCCCCAGGTTGAAATGGATAGAAAATACTAATTAAAAATATAGCTACTAATTAAAAAATGTATTTTATTTCAATTCAGTGAAGGCTGGTCAATGCAGATTTTTGAAAGTGCAATCTCAACTGTTTAATAGATGCGTACGATTAATAAACTGGGTGCTGAGCTGACAAAAAAGTTGCCAAACAAACGCAGTGTTGATTCTCTGTGGATCATGTGAAAGCTCTATTTTCTCTCTGTATTTTGTGTGGATGTGGAGAATGCTAAGGCAGTGACAGAACTTGAACCCAGAGCTTGAAGAGAAAAGAAAAGAAACGTCCACATGCTCATTCAGCAGCCTGACCTTCATGCTCTTACTTTTCACATCATTATAGAAACATCACTGAGCATATATTACTAATGTATAACAGCTCCGTGGGAATTTAACTGAGAGGTTTTTTTAATGGTGGTGGTTATTTATTCCAGAAAGCACTCTTTGAGTATGAAGGCTGGATGTTTTTCACTGCTACTACAATAGATTTTCAATAGTTTGAACAGACCTGCTTCATATAAATATTATATGATTTGGTAACATTAAAGAAACCTGCAGTAATTTTGTATAAGTAAGAAGAGCATCAGTAAAATACTGGATACCTACAGGGTAAGATGTTAAGGAGTAATTGTTGGAGGATTAAGTTAAACCTAGGAGGAACTGGAACTAAGGCTGTGTGTCTTTACTGATCTCACATTTTGATTCAATTATCAGAAATCAGTGTCAACACCTTCCTGTGTTTGTGTGTGAAATGGTTCCATCCTCAAAAACAAAACTAATCCTTCTGCAGTCGAGCTTTAGCTGCTAGCAGCTGTCTCCTGCTCTAAGAGAGGAAGCTTCCTGAATGTAGAGAACATCACAAATCCAAAATAATCCTTCAGTCCACTTTAATGTAATGGACCGTTATTGTTCCACCAGACCGAAGGCTGGACTGAGTCCGCAGGGTCCGGGCAGGCGTTAGCTTCTCTTTTATTTCACCTCCTCTAATGGAACTAAAGCTGTTCCTCTAAAGAGAAATGGTTTGCAGACAGTTATGAGACAGGAGTGGGTGTTACAAACACATCTTTTTAAATGTAAACTTATTGTCTTGTTGGTGAAGAAGCTAAACCAACAAACTGCTGAGTTTGAGAACTGACAGTGAGCACGCTCGTTAGCTTGGAGAGCTGACTGTATGAAGTACTGCACAGCGGTGAAAATATGCACCAGCCCAGTAAGAACTAGCCCTGCAAATAGTCACTATGTCTCCAAGCTTTCATGCCTATTTTGTGTGTAGAGAAGTGAGCAGTATACCTTCTCCAGACGTCATCGTATCAGTACATGCAGTGGTTAGTTAATTTGCCCTCAGAAACTCTCCTCACTCCCGTCTCTGACATGCTTTTCATGTGACACAGGCAGAAGAGCATGCTGTGGGATTGTGTGTTTGATTCAGAGGAACCTCACTCTGTAACACACCATGTGTTTGACAGAAAAGTTACATTTTTATATTGTTTGATGCCGAGGGCTGGAGGCGCTGCGCAGCATGTTTAATTGGAAGAGGAGCTTGTTATGTCCTCTCAAGCTGAACATGATGAAATCTTATTTTCTCTGCTCGTGCAACATCAGTGAAAAGCCAATCTACTGTATGCTACTCTCCTCAATCAAGATTCAACAATAATTTAACATTCTGATACTGTCTTTTATCAGTTTGTAAATTAGGTCAGACACAATCTGTATTCTGCTGCATGTATTTAAACAGACTGGACAAATTCTGAATCCAGCTAAAATCCATTGTGATTATTATTCCCCCCACACACACACACATTTGTGTCAATTCCACTGTGGAAATTATGCTTTAAAGCCACCGTGTCCCTGTGGGTGCGTGGAGAATGACTTGTGCTGGTTCAAACACCGGGCTCAGAGAGGCAGCGTCAGAAAAAGTATTCACATTCCCAACACAAAGGAAGTCGTGTCCTTGTGCTCCTACTGTAATGAACACCATCCTTCCACACAGCTCTGAGCTGCTGGGGATTCTTCAAGTTGCAAATTCTCTTTCAACTTTACTTTCCCACAGACTTTCTGCCCCAGAAAGGTAAACTGAAGTGTTGCTCATTTGGGTTTTATATCAGACGTCTCCCAGTCTTTGTAATCTTCAAATTTAATCGTGATGAATGGTGGCGGAGGTGCAGCGTGCTACAGGTGCAGCTAACTGTGTTGATAAGCACAGTGGTAGCTTTACTCTTAATGACTGAATGAAATGAAATGAGTACTGAATTTTAAATACTGTAGAGGGAACAGGGGAATATATCAAAGAGGCCAACAAAGAGTCTTCCTTTTCCATTTAAAGAAGCAGTTCAGCAGCTCGTTTACTTTCTTTTTGAGAGTTATATGAAAGGTTCGACAACCAACATCCAGGGGGCAACTAGCGTAGCTTAGCATAACAACTATCGGCAGGAAAAAAACTCAATTACCAACACCTTTAAAACCTTTTTAAAAATGTGTTGTATCTTGTTTTTCATGAACAGAAATGTAAAAATGACCATTTGTAGTTTGAGTAACACGGTGCAACTGTTTCATTTCAGCCTGGCAGTTTGTGCAGCATCTCTGCTGATTACCAGGCAATGTCACAGTGACAGTGAGACAGGTCACTGTGCCCAGTGTTTGTTCGCCAAGAAATAGTTTTCACTGCAAGATGACGATCACTGAAAATGGAGCCTCTCTGTGTGAATGTGTTGAAGTTCTTATTGGTTGCAGAAGTCAGGATGTAGCTCCTTTCTGTATATACTTTATACATATATATACACATACAAACCTGTAATTTGGAAATTGGTCTTTTCCTCATCTTCATGTATTTTGGTTGAGAAAGGTTGGAAGGTTAAAGTTTGCAGCCATGGATCCTAATCAGGACTGTAAGAGGAGAAGAGGCCGAGCTGCCAGCCAAGCTGAGGGGGGGTGTTTATCATCTGAGGCAAACAGTGACTCTGAATACCTGAGCTGCTTAAGCTGTCCCTGAGGTCCCCTTGTTCTGTGGCACTACGGAGCATGGTAATAATCCACTTAGATGTTGAGCCATGAAAACAATCATTCATTACTGCACAAACGGATTCACTCTCACAACACAGAGGGTTTACCAGAGCTCTGAGCCGCAGACAGCTAAGGCTTCACCAGAACACGCAGAAATGGATTTTGCTCACATTGGTATCAGATTTTTCAGCAGCACACACAAAGAGCCCAGACCTCACACATTCCTCAGACTGAGAGAGGTTGACAAAACCACATCTGAATGTCAAGGGTGACTCAGGTCTCAGGTGTTTCTGTCTAGTTCTCATTTCCATTCTGTGGTTTGAGATCAGGATTCTTGTTAATGGTGGGTCTTTACAGGGTAGAGTACGAGGAAACACAACTGAAGTTTGGGATAACTTGTGTTTTCCTGTTGTGTAATTACAGAGAGAAGGGGATTACACAGCTCTCATGTTGTGTAATCAAGAGTCAAAATAATAATCATAACATTTATCATCCTCATTAAACATTAAAGATTAGCCATATTTAATCCACCTACATCAGTATGTTTATTATTAAATAGTCTTCCACAGTCGTGCACATGAGAAAGGTTTGTTTGTTCAGTAGTTTAACTGCAACATGTGTGATAGAGAACATTTCCTCACTTTGTTCTAAATCATACAAATAAACATAAAACAGAAATAAATTCTCCCTGTCCCCTTTTTATATCCTATTTCCTCCTGCACATCATACAAATATTTGTTAATGAGTGAAACACATTTTTTATTTTACATTACACTGTAAGAATAAGGTCTGTGGGCTGTAATATAACTTTTTTACTTCTTAATTACACAAAAAGAAAAAGATTGTTTAGTAGAAGGAGTATAATTCTCATTTTTTTGTTACATCTTTATTCCGAATAGTGTTACTTTTATTCACTGGCTACATTTAGGCTTACAAACCTATAGTGTAAAATATGGGCTGTATCATAAAGAATTACAAATAAATCCCCTGTGGTTTGTCTCTGAAATAACTGGAGTTCCTCACCCAAAGTGTGTTGAATTTATATATAACACACTCAATTAAAACTGGAGCTAACGACCAATTTATCCGTTTAGATTTTTCTATCAGTGTATATATAGAATAATTATTTGTAAAATGTTAAAGAATCAGTAATAATATCTGTTCTCAGGTGACGTCTTCATCAGGGCTGCAACTAACATTTGTACATTCATCATTGATTATTCTGCTGTTTTCTCAGGTATTATATTAAAAAAAGAAAATGCTTCATGATTTATTCTTATTAGTTTGTTTCCAATCAACAGTCCAAAACCCAAACATATATTCATTTTATTTTCACCTTTGTCAAAGAAAAACAAAAGATTCTCACATGTGAGAAGCTGCAACCAGAAAATGTTTCATTTTTTGCTTCAAAAAAAGTCTGACGCTCTGAATCAGTTATCAAACGAGCTGATTGATTTTCTGTTGGAGGGAATGCTCTTAATGGCCGCCGTCCTCTGGAGCATTAATCTGTGGGGGAAGCAGGAGAAATGTGAATAGACAGAAACCTGTGCACAGACAGACAGACAGACCTTAATGCCTTAAAAACATTCAGTCTGTCGTTACTTAATGGATATTTTCATCTGGATGTGTAATTCCTCTCAGTAGGCAGAGAGAGTAATGAGTGGCTGAGACTGAGAGGGAGCTTCTTGTGCATCAGATTTTAAATGCACCATTGGCTTTCAGTTGTAAGTGGTGATGGTCAGCACAGAGGAGAATTTATTCATTAGCTTCTTCTGCCTGCAGCGAGGGAGCATCAGATAATCTTCATTCTCATGTGGAGAGGGAGGGTTTGGTTTCATGGAGGAGCTCCAGTGTGGATGGGCTTCTCCTCTGAAGTCGACATCTGTGGGCGCTGCTGGACTCTCCTCCTCTTCCTGGGGTCCTCTGAGAGAGCCTGGTCGGGGGTCCTGCTGAAGGATCCAGGTTAGCTGGATGGTACATGGCCTGATTTTGTTGCCCTGCACTATGACAGCTGTGTTTGAGATCTAAGCATTGCAGAGGCTCCAGCTCCTTCTCAGAACCCACTGTTGTTACAGTTTTCCATGTAGCCAGACTTCCTCTGCTCAACGTTTAATAATAACAATATTGTCATTTAGAATATAACATTAATTTGCTCATCAGTTTATTTTTCGAGCTGTTGCTCTTGTCATGACTATTTTCACACAGAACGTGAAAACTATGTGACGGGAAAGTGACTAATTTTATTTTCTATTTTTGAAAGGAGGTCGATTTTTCTGAGCTTTCGCACCGCGAGTAAAGGCATCACAATCACACAGACAGTCAGAGGCTCTCGGTCGAAGGATCCTGGTAGTTGGTCCTCTGCCTCTTCAAATGTGGTGTTCACATCCCCAACATCTTCCTCTCAAACTGTCCCACAAACATCCTAAAAAACATGTCCACAGCCGGCCGCGGTGGAGCTTCAGCTTCTGTATATTTGCATTTTCCCGTTCTATATTTGTGTCACGCATTAAGAGTAAAAGTAAAAAGCAAGTGCTGTTTTACATGGAACATAAATATAGTGTGGTAAGTGTAGAGGTCTTACCCACATTTTAACACATCTACCCATAAACACAAGAACAAACAAAAATGAAAGAAAAGGGGAGGGAAAAAAAAACCTCATGCATAATCAGAGCATGCCAAACAACAGACCCAAGGGGGCTAAACAAAGAGAGAGCTGTTCGCTGGCTTATCACACTTCAGGGCTGGAGGTTATCAAACGGCAGCGAAACAAAGGGAAATAAAGGGGAGAGAAGTTGGTGATTGTTGTTTGTAATTTCAAAGTGTCTGACTTTAGTTGTAGGGGATTATTAGGCCTTAGTTTGTTCTTAGGGTCTGTCAAAAAAGATGAAAGACAAAACAAACAACACAGAGGTGAAGTCTCTGTGGGAGAGCACTGGTGCAAGTCAATGATCGCTCAATTTCCTCCTGCAGTCTATCCATTTCTAACCCACTCCCCGGCTGAATTTAACAAAGTTTGTGGTGTTTTTTTTGACTGTTTAACTTTTTCTGTTGAACTTTTATGATTTAATTAAAGTATTAAAAGCATTAGATGTGGCTTCATAGGTTTACTGTGGTCAAACAGCACCAAACATCTTATTGAAGAAGCTACTGTAAGTCTGCAGCCCCCTGTCCAGATGCTGTATTAGCTACTAAACAGCTACACGAAGCATTTTAGCCTCTTTAAGCTCATTGTTTTGGTTTTACAGCTAAAAACTTTACTGTTGTGATAATTGGAACGTAAATAAAACCTTGTAAACTAAACTGTTTTCTTTTTCCTGTGTTAGTTTAATATTTGTGTTGACAGACTTGGAGAAGTCTAAAAGAGCTCTGAACGTGCTACACTTCATATTAACGCCTCTGGATTCTTCTTCACAGCAGTGACTCATCTGTATCTTATTATTTATAGCCGATGGGGAGACAAAGTTGAAATAATTAAAACTCCCGCCTACGACATGAATGAATGGTATAGTTAAATTACCTGGAGAATCTTCATGTTGATGCTGGGAGACATTGACGATATCAGAAAATTTTCAAATGGAATTTCAGAGTCATAAAACTTCTTGTACCCGTGGGTCCACCCACTTCACTTTATTAGGTAATAAAACTTACATGAGCTCCTGTATATGGAAAACTCTGTGTCCATATTCAGCATAGGGAATTAGACGAATCTTAAATAATTGAACTCAGATAATTAATATGAGACTAAGTAGCCCCTATAGGTCTAAATAAAGTCTCTGTTTCTCATTTGAAGGAGAGATCTGAACATGAGGCAGTTGCTGTTATCAAATAAATGCCATGTTTCACTTCACACATTCACACCAGGGAGCTTTGCACAAACAGCTCTTTTGTCCAGTGAACACATTCAACGCCGTCCTCACAGGAAACTCAAGAGTGTTTGTAGAAAGAAAGAAAGAATTGCTGATAAACTTTGTTCACCCATATTTACGCAGCCGATCCAGATGTTAAAGTAGCACTAAGATCAATTTTCTTTCTATAGGTTTCTGCCATTAAACAAAATAACATTTGCAATTACAGTATCATTTCCTCAAGACAATGTTTACATGTTCCCGACCTTGGTAACAGACATTTTCAGAATAGCAAGGCGCCCAGAGTGCTTTCAAGGGAAAAGAGACAAAAATCCATTAATCTTCTTCTTGCCACAGGTATAAACAGAGTACAGAGAATACTTGGTGTTGGCTGATGGTTGATTAAAAGCTTGCAGCCACTCCTTAGGAGCCAGATGACATAAAAAATGTATCTGTATTTATCAAGGTCTGCATGAGTAGTTGCTGTCAGAGCATGCTGACGTTCCAGTGACGTGGTGAGAGTGCACGATATGTGTCTCGTCCTTGATGTGGGAGAATAATCACAAATCAATACTGAACTCGTCTCATTTCAGGAGTAAACGGGCCTGATCTCACTGCATCTGTCAGAGAGCAGAGGCCTGTGTTCTGCTGCTGAGGGGAAATAATGGGTCGCAACATTATCTCCTGTACATCTACCATGTTTTGTACTTCATGTTATAGGTTTGACGTCTTCATCGTGAAAGCGAAACCAAAGGTAATGGATTTGTTCATCTCATTCAAGAAATTGGTATTTCCCTAAATTCAAACTGCCCTAGATTCTAATTTAAAAAAACGAGACAAGCTGTTTGCAGCTCGAGCATATAAAATGTTGTGAGACAGCATCTTTAAATTCACACCTCAAGATCAGAGAGACGTCTGACGTTATTCGTTCCTACAACACCAAAATAGCTGGCACGTAATTAGGTGAATAAAATTCATATGGTGTGTGGGTTCACCAGAGGAATGAGGAGAAACAATTTCAGTACGAGACAACGAGGTTAAATAATTGCTGGCCCGTGTTGTGTCCTCAGTGTCTCTCTGGTGGCTTCTCGCAGCCTCCCTGTACCTCTGTGGCTTCGGTCGGTGAATTTGATATGTAAACCACCTCGACACTGTGTGGGTGTACAGCTCTGTCTCTCTCTGTCTCCCATCTTTATGCTAATCCTTCCGGCCAGACACTCACAAGATCCCCAGAGAGGATAACACACAACCAGAGGAAATGCATGGGAGAGCAGCACAACACACACATCACCTGTACTGGCTGCAGTTGTTTGAATGAAATCATTCAAAAGGTTTTAATGAAGAACGTGAACTGACTGCTTAAAATTTAAAGAAGATTTTGGATTCCTGCGTTCTGTCATTTGTGTGTAAATCTGATGTAGACCAAACGTCTTTATGAGGATAAAGAAAATCTTTCAACTTAAGGACGGCAGAGGCAAAAAGGCAGAGAACTAGACTATCATCAAGGGTTATGTAAGAAACAAGGGAGTCTCAAGTAATTCTCAAGCCCTTTCTGTTTAGAGTCCTGAACAAGTTACTATGAAATAAGGAAGTGTAGTGATGTCAGGCCAACTTTACTGTTGGTCTCCCATAATAATAGAAAAGACGATAGAGGACTTGATGACAACTAGCAATGCGCCAATGAAGTGCAGGGAAGAGGGAGAAATCCAGCAACCATGGATGTAAACAACATGAAATGGATTGCACACTATTGGCCATCAGGTTTTTGTTTGTTGCTGTAAGGAAACCTTCACAGGATTAGCACTAGCTCTTAGCTGACATTAGCTAAAGCCATAGCTAGCCAAAGAACATTAGTTAGCCTCAACGGTTAACAGAGCTGGAATTCAGATTTTGTTTCGCACATTATTATCTGTTTTTTGTCTTCCTCTCAGAATGTGATAAACTAAGGTCTCATCTGTCTGATTCCTGATAGACCTATACCTGTTTGCAGTAAATTACAGTTATTCTCTGTGCAACATTCAAACTCGACTTTCAGCTTATTTCAAGACAAAAGTCTAAAGTCCAAGAGAAGTCATGAGTCATTGGTGTTAAAGTCAAAGTTTTTGATTTTGCCGATTTGTGACTTGAGACTGATTCGAGTCAAAATCATGTGACTCAAATTCAGACACTAATATTACTGTATAAATTTGGACACTCTACACCTTTTAGATAAGATAATTTAACATTGCAAAGACTGTTACAGTTTGATAGCCACAGTTCCTCTGCTATCACGTTCTGCAGCATCGACGTATAACTTTTTTAATTCGCTTGTAATCATCTTGCATTGAAGGGGGTGCAGGATTGCACAGGGTTACGTGTTTGCTTGTGTTCATGTTTTGCACCATGCAGAGCCTGTTTTTAGAGAAAAGGAGTGAATTGTTTATGTGGTAAACTTTTCACCTCAGTGATTCTCAGCCCTTCAGATAAGTGCTCAGAGCCACAGCATGTAGAAACACTTCCCACCTGTTTCTGTGGGGCTGTGCCTCTTATCTCCGACGCTGCAGTTAGTTTTATCTCAAGCCTGAGAAATACGGGCCAAAGCCTCGGTAAGGAGCTCTCATGCTGCAAAGGGGCTATCTGCTGAATGATAAATGACGCTGATGAAGAGGCTTGTATGTTAAGTTTTTCAGATGGTCTGCACTAATGACTTACTGCTGTCAGTCCTCCTTTGTTTCTCCACTTTTCATGTCTCTCCTCTTCAGTTGTCTCGTTGCCCTACTCTCTTAGTCTCTTTCTCGTTTCTTCCTTTTCTTTCCAATTCGGCTCTCCAGTCCACTCTAACTCTCGACTCTCTCGTCCTCTCTTTCATGACATGAACTGCATGAAATCGTGATGAAACGAATAGTAAGACACGTATTCTTAAAATGGATATGATTAGAGGTTTTTGCTCTCTCTGTCAGTTCCAATCTTCTGTTAGGTTTCAGCACAAAGGTCAGAAGGTGGTACCAAAGTCCAGTTGGTGTATTACTGTGCATGCTAACATGCCAGCTAACAGTAAGCAGGACACACCAGCACTAGTCAGTCGCAATAGCTCTCTGAGCTGGCACTAATAAACTCTCAAACAAGATGATTAGTTAACATGGCTCATTAAAGAGGTTGTACCATAAACTAATCTGACAAAAAGAAATCTCAACTCAGGATCCATCAGCTTTTCACTTCCTTTCAAATAAAAAATGACCGTTGATGAGGATGTGTTAGGCCCAAAAAGCTAACACCCAAAACACAGTGAAACAGAAGTCAGCGCATCTTTAAAGGTTCAGTGTGTAACATTTACGGTGATCTAGTAATGGAATATAATATATAAAAACATGTTTTTATTAGTGTGTAATCACCTAAAATTAATCATTTTTGTGTTTTTGTTTATCTACATAGGGAGCGGGTTGTCTCCCATGGCGTCTGCCATGTTTCTACAGTAGCCCAGAATGGACAAAATGAACCAAACAGAGGCTTTTTATTGGGCCTTTAGCGTTTTTACGTTGACGCCACAGCCTCATAGTCTGTTACATGTCAGCTATTAACAACTAAATACAATATGTAAATATACAGTGAGTATAAACCAGGTAAATAACAAATAGAATAGTACAAAGTTTTCTTGTAGATGATGCAGTAGTTGACGCCATTTTATCACCTGACAGCCACCGTAGAAGCTCCGACACCCTTGGACTCAGTCTTCTTTTATTTTACTGTTTCTTCATCTCAGGATTTTTTTGTCAGATCTGCAGCACTGTTTGAATACTTGTCCTGTCAAGATTGCAAGTTACGGCTTCAATTAAATTGCCACGCTTTTTTTCCAGCTCATTTATTATGTTAATTATTGTACCTTGAGAAACAGTGTACATAATGGACATTTAACAGAGAAAAAAGAGCTCAGAGTCAGGAACTTTTCTATTGTGATAATTAGTGTAAATGTGTAAAATGTATATAAACTGCCTCCACACAGAGAAAATTAATATTTGATGAAGCAGTCTAGAGTTATCCTCCTCTCGCTGTTATAAAGAGTTGTTCTTCTCTAATAGAAGTTGCTTCATTACTGCCGTCTTGCTGGTACGCCTACATGCAGCGCCAATGAGCCTTTAACATTACCACAATACAAAATTAATAATATCAACTACAGAGGCAGGAATATGGAACTCATAAAAACTGACAAATGTTGGGGTAGAACTCATGCTTTATAATTCAGACTCTCTATGTTAAATCTCATGGAGCGAACGCGTCTTTGAATGATGCAATATTAAGGGGAGTTTCAGAAGTAGTAATAGCTCGGGGAATGCCATTCCTCATCCACATAACATTTTATAATCTCCTATTCAAAGCCTACAGATGACATGAATAATTTTCTCACGTCAAGTATCTCTAAACATGTCGGGATTTTCTGTTTCGAGTGTCAAGTGGAGACACAGTTCATACTCATCTTTTCCTATTCGTAAACCTTCAGATGTCAGTCAAACAGTGGGGGGGGGGGGTGGGGGGGGGGGAGGTGGGGGATTACACAAAAAGTGTAAATGAAAAAGCTGGATGACAAATGAATGAATGACCCATTTTCCACTCTCACCTGGGTGAGTCAGAGTTCCCTGATTGTCTCTTTACCTCCAGCACAATGTGGTCTGATTTCATTTCCACCCTCTCTCATTGTGCATGATGATTGAAAGGATAATGGAGAAGGAGACACCTGTAATCAGGACTGATTTCAGGGACAGGAAATGAATTTGTGACAGGATTTATTCCTCTCATCTGTGTTTTGTATCTCTGGAGAATCCTGGACTCTCACCTCAGTTCAACTGCTGCTGTGAGCTGAACTACACCGAGTGCCAATGGCAAATAATCAGTGTTGTTTTTCAGCGCATTTGTCTAATTTTATTACAAAATATTCAAATTATCACAGATGTTTATTCTTATTAGAGAAATAGAAATATTTAAACTGTATTTTTGACTCTGTGGGATGTTAAAACCTTCCACCTCCTCCACCTTTATCGATGACTGAAACACAAGTTAAATTTTCATATAGTGATGAAAAGAGGACAGTTATTTCTGTATAAGAACATTTTGTTGTTGATCATTCAACCAGGTTTTAGATGTTTGTTTTTTTTCTTTTGTTTTGAAGGCGTTTTGGCCTTAACCTAACTTTGATCCTCTCACAACTCCTCCTCAAGTTAAGGTAAAATGAGAAGACTTCAAAAAGTCAATGGACCTTTTTTTTCCATATTCTTGCACCCACCCTTAACTTCGAAGAGGTCTCTCAGTGTTTTTATGCTTACGTCTTGATTTTTCTTCAAGTGAAACTCACATTGATTTCTGTACAAAGTGTGCACCAGTGTTTACGTCACTGCAGTAATATGATGCAAGGTGATATGATTAGACTCAAAATCAAAGACAGATTAGCTCAGCACAATTTCATGCTGATACTCTGGAGGAATACCTTCTGTTACACGTTTTCCCGGGTAAAAAATACATCCACTTCACATCCTCCCTTGCTTTTTCTCATTCGTCATTCCTTCATCCCTCTTTCATTATCCCTGCAGCCACCCAGAGATCAAGTAATTACACCTCCAGAGTAACATGCTAACACCCCACCTCTGTAGACCACACTGTACAACCTCAGTGTGTTCATCCTGTATCAACCTGTAACCTTTTATCAGGTGCATGACTCTATCAAATCCAATATGCTCACATGGGAGAGATATTCAATTACTTTACACACACACACACACACACACACAAGCCTGTTTCCTGTCTCTTCCTCTGTTTACTCAGCTCTTCTTGAAACTGCACTCTTGTTATTTCACTTTACTACCCACTGTGTATGTTTACTGAGTCATCGAGTCTGTTTAAAGGACTACTCAAGATTTGTGCTTTGCTGCTGATTGTAATGACTACAATTAAAGCTTTGGGGGGGGGGGGGGGGGGGGTAAACTCACAGTGTGTGTGTCACTGATGACATTGGCTTTGATAACTTTCTGAATCAATATATAATTACTCATCAAGCTGGCTAATTAGGACATCATCAAATGCTGGTGATTTAAATGTCAAAAATGAAGGACAGATGATGAAGTGAATGCTTTATTTTTATTTTAAGTTTGGTGAAGTGACAGTGTGAGGCGCTCCAAGGTGACAACCAAACCTCCTGTGTGTTACAGTTACACACTCTCGTCCTCTATCCAGGCTGAAGACATCAGGTGCAACACTGCCCCCTTCAGATCGTATCTCTTTCGATGGATTATTGTGGTTGCATTAGTTTTTCTCTCTCTTTGTTTTTGTCACTCTGAGTTGTTTGTCTCGCATTTTAAATGGATAAAACAAGGCAAGGGAAAACAGAAAGAGACACAGTGAGAGAGAGAGCACATTTCCATTTCCTAAACTGATTTTGGGACACACACTCACAGAGGACAGACATCTTTAAAGATCTAACGTAGGTGAACACTGATTATCTTTTGCATTAGCCACCTTCTTATTAAAAAGAAAGTTTATGATTATAAGTTATATTTCATTGTATTGTATGTGTGTGTATGTGTGTGACATAGCACATGCAGAGCTGCTCACATTTTAACAGGATTTAGCTTTTCACTGGTTTTCATTCGGTTGATTTCTTATGGCAGCACATGTCACAGCTGCAGTTATCCTCCATCGTTGATAATGAAATATCTTTACCATGAGGAAAAAACCAAGGTTGACCAACAGATTTTGGAACCACAAGGATTTGATGTTATTGAGGTCCAACACTGATGCTGGGTGACTTTGGGTCTGGCTCACAGTTGGTGCTCCAGCTCATCTCAAAGGTGTTGGGTGGAGTTGAGGTCAGGGTTCAAGTTCTTCCAAAGCAACCATTTCTTTGTGGACCTTGTTTTGTGCGTAGCGGCATTGTCATGTTGAAACAGGAAATCCAAACTATTGACACAAAGCTGGAAGGAGAATTGGGGGAGCTAGCCCAAATTAAGTCCAGACCAAACCCAGTGGGAAACGGACCTGTTGAAAACCTGAATGAACCCAATGTGCATAGATTCTTTTTAAAAAGAAAGGACCAGATCCAAAAGGATCCTAAGACAGTCAATGAGCCCATATATCATCTGTGCAAGCAACTTATCACAACCTGTATTTACAGTCTGTGTTAAAAGGGGACTGGGGTGGACGATCAATCATTGCTTAAACCTAACCAACTAGTTTTTGTACCTAAAAAAGACCAAACTGATACCACGGTCTGTTGCACCTGCTGCTGGTAGACTCCTAGGGTAGAAACAACAAACCTGTATGGTTGTTTGGGTTGGAAGACTGGTGTGATTAAGCAGACATTAAGTTGCATCTGTGAAGGTGAACTCTTAAGGAAAATGCTACAGCTCTAAGGTCAGATGGGATTTCTGGCCCTTCATTAAAAAAAGAACTCTCCAAATAACAAATACACACCATGTAGGAATAATACAGGAAAAATACATTCCTAAACTGGGGCAAACACAAACAGTGGAACTTGTATCAGTCTGCAAAACATTAAATCATCAAATGATAAGACATTTTTCATCAGCTTCATTTGTCCATCGTGACGTCGTTTATTCATAGTTCTTCAGAAACTTCAGAGCACAGTAGATGGCACTGTGTCCCCTGATATAACTAAGACAGATGTCGTCACCCAGTTGAAGAGCTGCATGAAGCAAACACGAGACGTCTGGCTGACCTTTAACTGATGCCATGGGAGAGTCCTCTCAATTGATGTGAACCATTCACGGCTTCCTGTAAAGTTTTTGTTTGAAATCAGTGATTTTCCACTTGAGCAATGACATGAAAAACAAGAACGTGGGGAACAAACAGGGAGACCCACCACACGGCTCTTAGCTAAATTGACACGGTGGTGATGATGGCTGATGCAGTGCAGCGCAGAGGGACTGTTTGGGAGGGTTGAATGCTGACATTTGACACCATTGCAGGTCTGCACATTGTCTCTGTTAGCGTGGGATTTTATCTTCTTTAGAAAAAAACGAACTGGCATTATGTAATGGGAAAAAAGGCCTTCACTGGATCCTCAGACTGTAATCCTTCTAGGACAAGGAATGTGGACTCAGCTGGAGCTTAGCTCCACCTTCCAGTACCAAATGGAGGGATTCCTGCGAGTAGACACGTCCTTAGTCATGTCTGTCGTCAGGGTCATGTTCATGTTCTCCTGTTCATGTCTTCCTGTTTCCAAGTAGGAGACACTTGTGGCCAAATCTGGGCAGGATGGGAGAAACGACACAAACAGAACGAGACCGCGGGGTTTGGACCCCGGCCCGAAAACGGAGAGAAAATTGATAGTGTTTATGTTTGGGAATTCATTGCAGGGGAATTCTGAAGGGATGCAGGATGTGTGTTGATTTGTATCAACATTTTTCCTGTGGCGTTTTTCACAGGGTGTTGAACGTCCAGAGACAGAGCTAATCAAAGGAGAACGTATAACACTGACAAATATTATGACACAGAAGCCAAAAGTCCAACATGATCGCTACATCTACGCAGCGTCACACAGCATCCACTAATGAAGGTACTTTCAGTTTCTTGCTGACACCCCAGTCCAATGGATGTGAGTGGAATTTTATAGCATTGAAAAATTAAATTTAGAAAGCTCAACTTCCATTTGCCTGTCCAGAAATGTTCTTGTTACTCTGGATAATCCACAGACCTCACTGTTAATAGTTTATATTGGAATTACTTTCTGCTAAACAAATAGTCCCTATCAAAAGTGTTGACAGTTTAGTAACCAGGAGACTGTCTCTGGAAAGAAACACTGCGGCTGAGTTTGTCATTTTCAAGACTTTCAGCAGAACAAACTAAATTCCACTCACCTCCATCATGTTGAGGTAGCAGCAGAAGTGGATATTTTATAACTTCGCAACGTTAAGTCAAAATTATCAACATGATTAGATGGATAGCGCAAAGGATATGTGAGAAAATAAGGTAGAACTTGTATTATTTTTGTATATATTGTTAAACTGACTGTGACACTGTGTCAAATAAAAGGGGTTGTGCAAGGCGACTTTCAGCATCTTTCAGCTCATTCTCTTGGTTTTATAACCTGCAACTGTTTCAGTTCACACTCTCATGAATATGGGTCTTAGATGTGTTAGGTTTCCTAAAACATCAAACAAATGATAATATTTCTGACACTTCAGCCGTAAAAACTTGTAATAATCTAACTGTAATAATCGTGCAATTTAAGTGAGTTAAATGTCAAAGTTTGTTTTATTACAGTGAGTAAGTTCTCCATTCAGACTAACAATGTCTGAAACTCTCCAGCACTTCCAAACTCACCAGCCAATTTAAAAGAACATCTTTAGTTTACTGGTGTCACAGAAAGTAATCACTGGGCAGTGAATCCCTTAAAAATACCACAGGTTACTTCACACTGCCATTTGGCACCGTCAGTGTGAACTATTAACTCGAGCAGCTTTAATGTCTGAGCCTCTGAGAACTGCCAAGGTAATAAAATAAAACCAAACTCAGTAAACTTGGCAAAGCACACAACCACCTTGTCCTTACAACACCGTTCGAAACTTGGACGCGTCCCTGTTGACGTCGTGGTTTCTCCTCTGTGATCTCTGCGTTTGACAGAGCCTCTGGTCTCTCTCATTGTTAAAGGCGACTGCAGGCAGACACTCCGTCGTCACTCTCTGCTCTAAACCCACCACGGTTTGACACGTTCCCCAGTCCCTGGAGTTCATTGGCCTTGGAGATGGAGGAGCCTGGAATGGCTTTAATCATCAGCGTGGAAGCAGCTGCTGAGGCCCTGTGTGCATGCCACTGTTGGGCTTCTAGATGAGCAGGACAAGACCAGCATAATTATTTATGTTACAGGAAAGCAGCCGTTTTATCTTAAACAGACCACGGTTTCATCTATAGGCCATGTTCCGAATTTAATTTTCTCCTTCAGAATGAACTATTTGTGTTGTGACAGTGTGAGTTACTGTATTTACTGTCAATACGAAACTCATAGATGGAGGATATGAAATGTTCACACAGGCTGTATCCTCTGAGGAAGGGTGGCACGGTGGTGCAGTGGTCAGCACTGTCACCTCACAGCAAGAAGGTTGTGGTTTCGAACCCCCAGTTCGACCATGCAGACGTGCAGGTTAGGCTAATTAATGACTCTAAATTGTCCGTACGTGTGAATGTGAGTGGTTGTTTGTCTGTATGTGTTGGCCCTGTGATGGACTGGCGATCTGTCCAGGCTGTTCCCCGCCTCTCGCCCAGTGTCAGCTGGGATAGGCTCCAACCCTCTGTGACCCTTAATGGATAAGCAGTATAGATAATGAATGAATGCTTCCTCTAATGGGTTCAACCTGTCATCCTGATGGAGGCTGGATTACCAACACAGGCCTTGAGGAGTCAGGACCTTAGAACTCTTACATGAGATTGTGGTAATTTAGTTAAATGCAAATGTGTTTGTTTAAACAATTACTACACAACTAAAGCACATTGTAAACTTATTTCTACGGTAACTATGGGTTTAAAACATTATATATTGTTTACATGGTGCAGTTTACTAAATAAATTTGTGTTTCCTGTAGAAACAGAAAGCTGGAGAAACTGGATGGTCAGTTGGGGCCCTGAGCAGATTAATACCTGTGTTCATAGAACATGAAATATAAGACATAATTATTGCTCGAGCAAACGTTGGACCACGATGACCTTGCGCCGGCACAATCAATTCTGACCTAATGTCTTGTTTGCCCGGTGTGTGTTTGACTGTCTCCTGCTGCAGCAGTGCTGCGTTGTGTACTCACGCTCTCGTCTGAGTGTTGTTATTTCTTGCCTCGGCTGTAAGAACAAACAAAATGGAGCAACTTTCTGTGATGAAACAGGGGCCAAAGAAATGTCCTGCGATGTCGAGTGTGTGTATACAGAGCTGCCACGAGGAGCAGATAACTGCTTGAAATATTAATTATTTGATCGTTATCTGCCGGACTGAGTAAAACAATCTCAGGCTAAAAGTGCAGAAGCACGCTAACGGAGGGGGAAGAAGATACACTCCACAAAACTGGAATTATACAAAGCAACAGATGAGATAATAAATCACTAATATGACTGCTTAAATAATAATTCCTATGTAGAATTTTTGAATGATGTAACATTTCTCAAACCACATTGCATCATGTTTTTTCTCTCTTATCCAAACTAAACCTTTCACCTGCTTGTCCTCGTTATCTTTTGTCTACATAAACATGCCAGCAACTTTTCATGACCCCTCTCCTAAATATAAACCACCCAGATGAATAAACATGTTTGAGTACAATTATTGCCAGTGCTAATAAATTATCATGGTATAATGGTTTTTTAATCTTCAAATGCCTTCGCTCTTAAAAAAAAAAACATCGTCCCTGCTTTATTCTCAAATTCATTCATGCACGACTAAATGCTGATCAGAAGTTATAGTGGAAAAGTTCTGTTGTGAATGTGACCATGTGAGGTTATTTAGGAGTCTTTGCCCTGTGTTTAGACTGTGGTGCTGAGTGTGTGTTTGGGAGAATGTAAATGGATGATAAATCTTTGGAGTCCTGGGCTGACAAACCTCTAACCCCCCCCCCCCTGTTTTCCTATACTTGAGCTGATCTCTGTCCATCCCTCGTGGGGCTCCCACAAAAATGTGTGTAAATAGCATGAATCTGCATCGTGCTGTATATAGATATAACCTTTTTTTAAAGTAACACACAGAAAAAAATAGGGAAAAACACTTTCATATGTGACGTGGAAGGAGTAAGAAGGAGAAAAAGGCGGTCGATGTGCGGGATTGGAAGCATCTTTCATTTTTCTTAATCCATGCCCAAGGACATACAGAGCTGTTGAAAGGGAATTAGAGGGTTGAGTCCTGTGTCACAGGCCTGTTAACCTCCTCAATGGCCGATGTTATGTCTCATCACAAGAAGCCCAGCTACAATTGAAAAGCGCCTTCAGCCAGTCGGTTTGTCCATAAGTTAGAAAAAAGGCCGTATTTCCTATAGATAAATAGTTTAAACTGGAGACTACTGTATGATACTGAAACGTGACAGTGGCCAATCTGTGGTGTATATTTAGATCTTCCTTGTTCCTCCTGCAGTATTCTCAGCGTGGTTTATATTTACTGATCCTGTGTCACTAATGAGTCAGACCAGGAAATGTGGTGTCATGACTACCGAAGTCAAGGATTTCTTCTGTTTGTTCAGCCTTTCATCTCCATCAGCTCAGGCCAGTGAAACTCACAGGCTTTATCTGTGCACTCCATGTTTCTATATAAAGCCCGAAACATAAGCATGTGAAGGTCGTACAGAGTGAGTTCGTATGTTCCTGTTGTGTTGCTGTTTGCACTTTAAACTGCAAAACACACTGAGTTGCACTTTTAAAGAAAAAAATACACAAATACACATTTTTCCCATTACAAAAACAATAAAACACACCTTTGATCAGTTCAATACACTCAAGGGTTTTGCTGCTGCAGGCTGGTATGACCAGAAGCTAATTTGTTAGCAAGCTTTTAATAGAATTTATGCAACTGACATTACTGAATTTGTTACTCTTCTCTCTCTTGCTTATGTTGTTACATCACATTTTAGCATGGTATAGGTTTCATTTCAACAAACAGTGTGTTCTACTTTCATGATAAAACATCTGAAATCAATCATAAACCTAGCATAGCCGTAGCACAAGAATATAAAGGTTACAGTGTTAAAGCTGGAGCCAGAGCGCTAACATTAGCTAACATTATAATAAGACACAGGTCATGGGTGTGTTTCATTTCTTAGGATTTCAACCTTTCACTTCGAAGATTATGTTATTTCCTCTCCGATAGTTACAGAGGAGAACTGGAAAATGCGAGATATTTGTCTGCAAATACACAAGAGCTGAAGCTCCACTGCAGCCAGTTGTGGACATATTTTTCAGGATGTTTGTGGGACAGTCTGAGGTCCTGTTGGGGATACGATGGAGGAGGTGGCAGAGACCAAGTACCTTTGACAGTCTGTGTGATTGTGATGCCTTTATTCACAGTGCGAAAACTCAGAAAAATCGATCTCCTTTTGGGAAAAAAAAAAAAAAAGATCGCTTCTTCATCGCGTAGTATTTGCGTTCTGTTTGAAAGTACTTACAACAAAAACAACAACTTCAAAAAATAAATTGATGCCCGAATTAATCGCAGGTAAAAAAAAACACCCCCAGTGTAAAAAAAGGCCTCCAGGGTGGTTTTTTCAGAAGATCACACTCTGGAACCATACGTTTGTGTTTTCAGGTCCCAAAACACTGTTGTTTGAAGGAAAGGCAGCAAAGGTCGTGTTAACAGGGCCTGAAGCAGCTAAATGGAATTCAGCCGTCATTCACTTTGTTATTTACACCTGTTCTTTTCCTGCTGTGAATTAAAAAGTCATGAGTGAAATGGTTTCTCCACACTCCAGACTGAATTACCATTTATTACTAGTTTAGTAAAGAAAACATGAAATGTTTTGGGAAGACTTTGTACCTGGTCTTCAGTGGACAGAGGCGAGTTGTTACCAGTCAGACTGACAAAGTGATTTAAAGACAAAATATAAAACCTCAGTTAACTTAAATTACAGATCATGGCCACTTCAGTGTCTTTCTCTTTTCCATGGAACCAGAAAGAAAACAGTGATTTCCTTCTTGCCCAACCTTGGCCCTCGGGGTCGCTCACCACCTTGACGTGGTTCTGATGCTGTTATGTGGCGACGGAGCGATGCGGTGCCTGGAGCTGTGCCTCGTGTTGACCGAGGCAGACCGATGGACAGGATGTTCCTCAGTGTCCCCGGGCTCCGGGCTCTCTCTCTTTCGCTCTCTCTCTCTCTTCGTGGCCCTCAGCCTGTTTGTTTTTCCAGCTGAGAGCTGCCATTCGCCGTCCTCTCGCCCCCGCCATCACTCTGCCTCGGCAAGAATGTAAACACACGGAGGGGCTGTATGTGCTGTATATGCATTCGTACGTGTACACTGAACAGTCTTCACTGTACATGAATGCAGCGTCAAAAAAGCAGTTGTTAAAAAATGATGAACGAATTTCATCCTTCTGGAAATGGATGCTAATATCAGTAAACCAGTAATTATGTGACTGTAATATTCATGATTCTATGAAGCTGTAAGTTAATAATTCACAAGCTAACCCTGGTTATACTGTATATATTCACAAATATTACCTGCCTCCTCTTGCCCCAAGGCCAGAAAATAATGAGGCTGTCTAACGCCTTTACCGCATCTTCAAACCGGGCTGCTTCCTTACCCAGAAATGTTTGTACTCTTCACCTGAAAAATGGTCAAAGCTCCGACTCCCAAACACAGCAGGGCAGGCCTGCAGGCATCGGAGACCCAAACAGTTTACGCACCAGCACCGCAACCTGTTTAACCTTCCACATAGCACCTGTCCTGTCCGCTAAACACTTCCTCACCCATTTGCGGGAGATCGTAAACATTTACAGCGCTGTTTACCTCGTACGTGTAGGAACACCACGACCCCCCTGCGTTAGCTGGGGACGGGCCTGCGCTGAGGTGGTGTGGGGGGTACAGCGAGGAGATGCCTGCAGGCATGTTAATGTGGCTGACCTCTTTCAACTTTCACTCGAGGTTCACTCCCTGAATTTATGGCTATTTGTGTGGGCCGAGGAGAAATTTATGTAACGTGTTCATAACATAACCTGAACTCCACCTTTGATTCATATTAAATGATGACAGCACTGTGATACATCCAAAAGATAATTTAGCATATAGGGAGCAACATTAGCATCTGCTGGGAGTGTTTCTATCCAGCAGGTAAATCTGAGCTCTGCTTTGGCCTCTTCCAACAGCTGATAAAATATCTGCCTCATTTAGATCCCGTATACGCCACAGATTTTTATTTACTAGTCGCTAACTTTGGCTAACCAACAGTCTGGTGCTGAGCAGGTAGCATAAAGTGGATTTATCAGATATTTCTTCAGTGAAAACACGCTGGAAACAAGGTTAGAGAGAGATGAAACTGTGGTCAGTAAAACCAGAACAATGAGCTGCAGAGTCTCTGTGGGTTTGTCACTCAAACCCTCTCACATCACACAGTGATCAGTGCTTTAAAGATGTCGGGTTTCAAACTGACCTGTAGGCTTTTATGTTTTAATCTAATCAGGCTCTGATGAGTGTTTGTTGAGTCATTTTTCCCCGGCAGAACATGAACCCTGGGAGAGGTTTCGACCATTAAAAACCATGATGTGGGTTCCACTCAGACTTGAATGTTGCCTCCTCTTCAGCCTCTTCAGTCCAGCTTTAAATGAGAATCCAACCACACCAGCACCCTGAGGCCATGTCTGCTTCAAACTGCTTCACTGCCATTTAAATCTTTTTAAATTACAATGCAATTTTTGATAAGTGTATTTTCCCTCTGCTCATCTGTCTGTTAGTTAGACACAGTGTGGATGTATGGCCCCGTCACAGCTGTGTATCGTCGTACTTATGGAGCTGGAAAAATGACATTTCACATCTATATCATAGAAATCACAGTCACAAATAATGGCATGGCTGCTGCACTATACGGTCCTGAAATATAATAATATTTCATGTGTTTTCTCTGCAGAGGATCCAGACCACAGAGACATTTGAAAGCTACATCACCCTGTAATAAAAACACAATTACAGTTCTACATGATGAATCACTGAGGTTTGTTCCCTCACTTGAAAACAGATATCTCCTCATTTCACCTTCCTCTTTATATTGGAAATAATAAGGATGAATGTGGAGTTCAAGTTATTTAATATAGTGAATATTAGCTCCTGTTTGCTCTTCACTGTGTTTGTGTTTTTCCCCCGCACACAGCTCCGCTGTAAATCTGACTTAAGGCTGATCTTTATATTAGATTTTTTGCATCAGATGACTGTGTGTAATGTTAAACCTGCTCTGCATCAAATGTACGGCTGCACACGGGCAGAAAATTTACAGTAAATATCCAGAAAACTTTCCAGAAACTTTCAATGGGAGGTTAAGCTGCAGAATTTTGGCAATATTGAATTAGAAATTTGCGGTAATTTACACAAACTGTATCATATAGAAACATAAATATAGACATGTTGTTTTGTCAGAAGCAGATGTGCTGCAACAAAGACATATTTTAAAAACTGACATTTTTGACTTTTATTTATTTGTGTGTTGAACTTTAATTGATTTTTTAATTAAACAACAAAAAAACATGAATGTTGAATAAAATAACAAATAAACATGATGTCTGATTTACCAGCTAGCTGCTGATTAAACACATTTTGTTTCATTTTGTGCTCGTTAAACTTCACAGATCAAATATATTTACCACAGTAATCTGATCCAAACTGAGTTGACTGGACGTCGTCTGTGGGCTCAGCAGGCTTCACGCAGACCACGAGGTCTGTGCAGACAACTTTGGCTCTCTGCTCTCCCATTTGCTCGCCTGTGTTTGGCTTCGGTGCTGTTAGTTTACACTAGATCCCCATTAGTGTCAGAGATGCTGGGTGATGCCCAGTTACTGTGTGAGATAGCTAAACAGAGGGGAGGGCTCGGTGTCTTCCTCTCTGTCTACAGTACAGGTGGTATTTGCTGTTGTTTGTGTGTGAATTTTTTAACATGTGCACTTGTGTCTAAATGTGTGTGTGTGCTCACAGTGGCTGGTGGTACATTAGCCCATGTGCCTGTTTGCTCCTGTGCGATCAGTTTCCTGCACAACAAAGTTAGTCCAGTTATGTGGCCGGCGCTCCCCTGGGCCTTATCTTGATTGGTTAGGGGAGGACGGGGTGGGAGAGGCAATCTGTTGGTGAGGATCCACAGACGCTCTCAGTTTCACTGTGTCTATAGGGAGCGCAGACCGATCCACCTCCTTCACAGCCTGAAAGGTCTTAATGGGCAGGAGGACTGGTGCAGCAGATGAGGACTTCTTCACTGAGGATAACTCACTTGAAGTCACTTGAAAGAAGCAGAAAGTACTCTGGAATCGTGGAAGACTGTTCGAAAAGTCAAGACACTTCTGAGGAATTACGAGGAAAATTGAGGAAACTGTCGGATCCCGACTACAGCGGGCATCACACACCGGAGAAGAACCTTCTGTTCCTGCAAATGATTTACTAAATTCATCCAGAAAGTTCTGAATAAACCTTCCAGAGAGGAGGTCAGGTTCGAGCCCACCGTACCTGCCGTGGTGAGGCGAGCAGAGCCGTGCTGAGTGGAAGTCAGGAGCTGAAGCAGGGGATGAGTGTGAGGCCTGGTGAGTCCAGGGGTGAGGTATGAGGGGGAGGACCGGCTGAAAATTGCTTTCAATGTAAACACATAGCATCATGCCAACCCTGCTGCCAAGCTGGCACAACAGGACCTGGACCAGACTCCTGCTCTTAGTCCTGCTCGTTATCTTCAGCCACCAGGTAAATGCACACACACACACACACACACACACACATGCAGCGCCTCTCAATTAACTAACATTCAGTCTTAGCTTTATGAAGCATTTGTTGTCAAAGCTCGGTCACAGCTTGAGCTCTCTTCACTTAGACTACATGTTCAAAATCCCCTTTTTTAAATCTTAACGTGTCCTTTTTCATATAAAGTTTGGGCCTCAGGAGGTTTCACTGCTGCTGCAGTATCTACGTCCAAATCATTGCCTGAAAATACCATTTTGGTGACATGCTCGAAAAACAACATGGTATCTGTTTTGGAAATCAGATGAGAGGAATGTTTTTCTCAGGGGGTGAGATAAAAAAAAAAGCAGAGAAGCACTTAAAATATAAGACAAATCAGATCAGAGAGCTCTCAGGACTATAATACATGGAATTATTCAGGAAGTTAAGATCCTGCTGCTGTATTTGAAGCAGGTTTAGTCCCATTGGAGACAACAGAGGAGACAGAGAGACAGCAGCTCTTGTCTTCCCTTCACTGGTGATACCGCTCTGGACAGGGTCTTGACAGGACAGGCCCCAGTGAATTGAAACGTCCTCTGTCAGGAGAAATCTCGGTGGCACAGGTGGCGGCGGAGCCACCAGGCAGTCAGACGGACACAAAGAGGCTGCTGCTTTCTCACTGAGGTGTGAAGATTGGAAAGCTTCTGCCCTCGCTCCTGACACTGAATTATGAATAGCAGAGTTGGCAGCTGTGGTCTGCTGTTTGCTCCTCAACTAGAGGAAATGCTAATTTGTCTCACTAACGACAGCAAATTAGGGAACTTAACTTATACCGGAGCGTTAAGGAACACGAAAGCTGTCAAACACAATAACCTTTAGTCCGGGACACACCCACTTATCATGTCTATCCTTTACAAACTTCAGGAATAAACAGAGAGGAGTGTTTGCATCGCTGCAGGCAGGACGCTAATGCAGAGCTGATAAATGACTCACATCAATTACAGATTACACACAGGTGGAAACGTTCCCCCAGGAACACGAGGTGGTCCTGATTAAATACTCCCACCATGTGGGTGAATGTTAATACTGCAACATCCACTGCACACCACATCCACAGGCTGCAGACACACACTGTAAGGTTCAGTTTTACTCAGATAAACTTGTCACTACTGAGTCATAAATTGTGTTATTACATTCACAGTCATTGAGAGGTCGTAATCATGAAGATAAGTTCCCCCTGTACCCATTCTTTCACCTCTGCTATGATTAATTATATATAGCAATATCTCCTGAGCAGGTTGGAAGTTGACTCTGCTGTAATTGGCAACTTGACAAAACTACAAAACTGTAAATGATTGAAATTAATGAAGTTCACTCAGTGAGTTTTAGATTCACTTCTAAATCAGTTAATAAATCATTAAAACTGCACTCGTCAAAGTTTTCACACAAATAATCAGATTATTATGTATAATGTGAGAAGTGTTGCTCATGCACAAAGAATTAAAACCTGATTCTGTTTCTTTTCCCTTTCTGCTTTGGTTTGGTTTTATAGTCCACAAATTTAATATTCATCTCTCACATCAACCTCAGATCCAGGTTAAAGTCTAAATGTCCTGCGACTTAAAGCTGCATTAATCAAATTTTTTTTATCAAGTGACTAAAATACACTGATTGTAGTGATGAACCCAACTGATTAAGCCACTAGTAGCACTACAACTACCCAGCACCTAATACCAGACAAACAAACTTAGAAACTAGCTGGTGAACACAGAGGAGCATTTAGCAGCTGGAAAACATCAACATTTATTTCTCTTTAGAGGTGACGTGGTTCAGTTCTGGCCAGAAACAGGACTCTGAATGAAAGCTGATGTTGCTCTGAGTCTGCAGGTCAGGCAGGTGTGATCATACTGGATTCTGTCATTAAAAAAAATATCTTTTACAGTGTGGGAAGTGTTGATCCAAAGTGCTATAAATCAGTTTTAATAATCAAATGATTGCTTTGTTGATTGGTTGATTTTGTATTTATTAATAATTCACGCTCTTAGATTAGACTGTTAAGATTAGTCAGACATGATACTGGAATTAATAACTTTCTCTCTCTTTGGGAAGGCGAGCGGCTCGGTGCTTGAGAGTCTGATCGCTAAACGGACTGAATACTGGGAGAACTGCAACAGAACTCTGATGACAGCTGCACTCTCAAAAACTGGTGAGCCCTCTGCCAAATGTTAATTATCTATTCATATCGATCTGTCTGTCTACCTATGAAATCCTCAGACTTGACTTTTCATCGCAGGAAACTACTGTAAAGGAGCATTCGACACGTTTGTGTGTTGGCCACATTCGTCTCCAGGGAACGTGTCGGTCCCCTGTCCTTCTTACTTACCGTGGATCAGTGAGGGTAACGTTATATTTTACCAGTTCACTTCAAAAGCAACTCATGTATTAGGTCATAAATAGAAAATCTCACTGTAGCTTTGACTTTATTTCATGAATGGACCTTTGTGCTTCTCAGTCTTTCTCTGTCACTGCATTTATTTCCAGCGACTCACAGGACAGACTGTTACAGTGGCTCGTCACAAGATTATCGGTTTAACAGTGTAGTTAAATGTTTCAACGCTTAATTACACAGTCATGCTTTAACTCAACCACTTTGGTCCAGTATCTGTGATGAGTCTACTGACTTTGATGAAGCCAAAACATCTCCACTGCCCCCTGGTGGCGGGCTGCAGTATAGGTCATAAGCCCCGCCCCCTCCATGTTAGCATGTTAGCAGAGGGAACGTGGGCCAAGTAAAAAATGAAATTACACGTCAAATGCATTTTTTATTTGTCCAATACTTTGGTTTATGACCAAATATATAAAAAATCTAATCAGCTTCAGCTGTGCTTTTTGTTCAGTGCTAACATTACACCTTCTACATGATGTTTCAGTAGGTGCCAACTGCAGACCCCAGATCTGTAAACCAGGTGAAAGAGAGAGACAGATTTTGTGGTGTTAGTTTTATCAATGTGAGCTTGTTAGCATCCTGATGTAGCATTTAGCTCAAAGCACTAATGTCATGGTAACTTTGTAGGCACTCAAAGCTCTGCTGCAGATTTTCAGGTAGTGACTGGCAAAGTTTTTGACTTCAGTTCACTTTCCGTTGGTAGAAAAAAACATAGATGTTCAATTTGGGTTTTGACTGTACAGTGTAAAAAAAAAAAAAAAACCTTCCTAGCTCAGGTTAAAGTGATTACTTCCCCAGCCTCAGTCAGCCAGCCGATCCTCTGACAAAACCATGCATATCAATGTTTTTTTCAATTACCTGCAGACGGCTCCAGAAGGGCACACCGAGAATGCCTAGAAAATGGGAAATGGCGGCAGAGGGAGAATTCCTCTGAGCCCTGGAGAGATGACTCTGAATGTCAGGAGCATCAATACTTTAAAGACAAGGTGAGGAGGAAGATGTGAAATAAAAAGGTTAAGTGTTGGAGCTGAAAGCCAGGATTTGTGGTTTCTCTTCCACCCTTTGTCTAAAAGTAAAAGACTTATGATATCCATTCCACAAAAACCATCAGGGAGTGTTTTCTCGACACCTGTCCTAGAACATCTTTATTTGAAATCTCTGAGGAGATGTTGTGATTTCTCCATCCATTTCCTGGTGTGTGTGTGTGTGTGTGTGTGTGTGTGTGTGTGCAGGAGGATGAAATGATTCGCCAGACAGCCCTCAGGCTCATCTCTGTCATTGGCTACTCCCTGTCCCTGACCTCCCTCACTCTGGCCACTCTCCTGATGGGCATGTTGAGGTCAGTGGCCGTGGGTAGAAGGATGCTGCAGTCAGAACACTGTGTATGAAGAGAGGGTTTTTAAAGGGCAGTTACGGTTTATTATAACTTTGGTATCTTTTTTTGTAGCAGTCAGATGATTATATGTTTACGATGGAAGGTTGTTCCACTTGTAACGATGACAGTGGCTGCGGTCGAATAGTCCTTTTAGCTTAGGAAGGTTCTGAACTGAGATGACCCTGAAGTATCTCAGTGGCAGCCATGATCAGAGCTGCTCAGAGCTTCACTGCTTCCTCTCTTATCTCCTTTAGCAGAGGAGACACTGGACCTTCCTTTTACGAAAGGAAAGGAGAGCAGCAGCGTTGAAAGCGACGCACCAGTCAAAGGTCAAAGCGCCCAGAACAGGAAACTAGTTTAATTCACTCTGGACCCGTCGCACAGTTCCTTTTTTTATCATTACTTTAATGGCTTCCTTTCATGTTATTATATTATTAGTGTTGGACAGGAAACCTTACTGAAATGTAGCCTACAGCACTGAGTTTGTCACTGTACATCTTCCATGTGTTATAAATAAAGTTTGTTTAAAAAAACACCTCGTGCAGGTCTGTGTCTAAATGCTGCAGTTCTCTGTATCAGTTCTCCTTCGTGTCTTTTCCTTCACCTCGTGACGTTTTCCATCGAGGTCGAGGAAAAGTGGTTTGGAAAGGCCGCAGCCAATCACATCTTTTAGCTTAAAGACACTGATATTATGCACAGCTACACGGTACTGGAGAGGGCCCACCAGTAAAAGGAAGCATTAAAACATATTTACAAGAGGATCAATCATTATAAATAACATTATAAAACCCAAGAAGCATCTCCATGTAGATACATGTACAGCACGTGGATCATTTGTCTCCGGCCTCAGTAATGCTTTTACAGTTGTACAGGAACTATGGATCAATGCCTTCCTCCCAGTTGTTCCTGTATCTGTTTACCAGGAAGCTCCACTGTACCAGGAACTACATCCACATGAATCTGTTTGTGTCGTTCATCCTGAGAGCCACGGCTGTCATTTCAAAGGAAATCATATTGTACATCATGTACTCCAACCTGCCCAAGGACGACCCTGGATGGAACTCCTACTCAAGCTCTGCGGTAGAAAAATCACTGCCTTATTATTCACGTATCGTCAGATACTTTATGTTGTGAAATGCCTGTGAATGACCGAACTCATTTCTCCCCAACATGTTCCTCAACAGATAGCACTGATGTGCAAATTCTCCAAAGTGTGCATGGAATACTTTGTGGCCTGTAACTACTTCTGGCTCTTGGTGGAGGCCATTTTCCTCCACACACTGCTCTTCACCGCTGTGCTGACCAAGAGACGACTGCTGAAGAAATACATGCTGCTGGGATGGGGTGAGCTGTGAATGGCTGTGGTTCAGTGTCGGCTGTTTCCCCTGGTGAGATCTAAGCAGCTGACTAACATTTCAGGGCTAAATTCAACAATATAAGTTCCCTTTTCTGTAAAGAAATCCACCAACATGAACACAACGTCATGCTGACTGAATTTCAGTCTGATCTTAAGCTAATTAAGGAACATGCAGACAGACAGAGTTCACTGTGCATCCAAATGTTAAAGGATGTAGATTCATTTTTGTTGTTAAAGAACATACAGATGAATTAAATACACAGAATTAATGTAGAGAGTTAGAAAATATGACGATTTAGCACATTTACGACCTTCAGTGTCGGACAGTCAGGAGCCTCCACAGCTCTGGTCCAATCCAGGAACAATATGACGAGTTACTTAAGTTTTACAAAAACATTTTCCATCAGAGGAAAATTAACTAGTCAGTGCTGATCTACTGATGGTGTTAATGTTACATTTAACAGCTTTAACTTTAATCTCCTGCTTTTATTCCATTTTCAGGAACTCCCGTCTTGTTTGTGACGCCATGGACAGTGGTCAAGATTATATATGAAAACACAGAGTGAGTGTTTCATTACGTTCTCTACAAGAAATGAATTACTTCTAACGTTCTCTGTCGTTTGACTTTGAAAACTTCTTTTGTTCCTCAGATGCTGGTCGATCATGAACAGATGGTTCTGGTGGATAATAAGAGGCCCGATTACTTTATCAGTGCTGGTGAGTGAACTTTCTGAATCAATCCTTGAAAGCCTTCCTTAGAAGTTACAGTACAGTTATTCAACCTGGTGTCCACGTTACTTAGAGACACATCATGTTACTCGTGCATGTGAGTCTTCCTCTGTTCCTCTGGTGCCAGATGTCATGTAAATTTCACTGATTTCATACTGAGTTAAACAGCTCCTGTCTTGTGAGGGCATGTGATATTGAATAGTGAAGTAGTCACAAGCATGACTGACTGCTGATTTCTCGGCACAGAGATACACTGACGGGTCATTTTCAGATGCACTTTTCCATGTAAATTTAATCTGATCAACCTTTAAAGCACCAGGTGTTAGATACATTTCCTTTAACTCTACCCCTGATGTGTATTGCAGGTCATTTTCTTCATATTCATCAAGATCCTGATGCTGCTGTTGTCCAAGCTGAAAGCAGATCAGGTGAAATTTACAGACTACAGATACAGGTATCTTCTCCTGCCACGACTCACTGTCGTAACTTTGTCTAAATCCAAATGTCAGCAAACAGGTCTGACCTTGACAGCTATTTCCTAAGTGGTGTCTTTAAACAGTACAGTAGGTTCCTGGTTTAACATTTAAATGTTAATCACTCCCATATACAGCACTGTTTCAAATGTCACCCCCATAAGCTCTGGCCTCTTTTCTCTACCATAAATGTCACCATGGGAGGGAAGCTAACGCTCACATTTACAAAACTCTGCACTCTCCTCTAGTTTGTCCTTTGCTCTTGTGCCAGTATAAGATTTACAGCCTTTCTCTGGCCTCTACTCTCAGGAACCATACAGTAATTATGGACCACAGTGTGTTTTTCTTTATGCCCCTCAGTTTGGCCAGAGCAACACTGGTCCTGATTCCTCTGCTGGGAATCCATGAGGTGGTCTTTACTGTGCTGATAGATGAATGTGTGGAGGGCAGCAGCCGCTACGCCAGGAACTTCATCAACCTCACCCTCAGCTCTTTCCAGGTAAAGTTGCTGACATACCTGACAAGAGTTTGTTTTTGTCCTAGACCCACATCAACCCTGATTTGTAACGTGTAGCCTGTTTTTCAGGGGTTCTTGGTAGCTGTGCTGTACTGTTTTGCTAATGGAGAGGTATGTGTCTAACCTTTGTTGTATCAGTGTTGTTTTTTACTGTGAAGCTTCAGATGCCAATTCTCATTTTGTTGTCAAATCAAGTCAATTTTTATTTATCCAGCACCAACAGATGTTATCTCAAGGTGCTGTACATATAGAGCAGGTCTAGACCGTGAGAGAGACCCAACAGTTCCCACCATGAGCAGAACCAGAAAAAGTATTTAGAAAATTGTTGTATATTGTGGTATGTGATATAACTGTAGTGTGGTGGTCTGATGTGAAGAAACAATCAGCCAATCAGAGCTTTGCATGTAGAATTAAGATGTGACATCATCCTCCTTGATGGCAGTGTTGTGTAATTATCAGGACAGGTATAATTAGTAATTATTTTCTTTTTTGTATGTAGGTCCAAGCTGAACTGAAGAAGCGCTGGCAGCTTTTCCTGTTCACCAACCACTTCCAGGTCAGGGGCTGTTTTCGGGGAGCGCCTCTCAAGCACCTGTGGAAGTGCACCCAAGGGCGCCGCCCCCAGTGCTCTCGGCAGAGCGACTCCTACGACGAGGGGGGCACCTCCACAACTCACCCGCACCTGCTCCAGGTGGCTGTGCATGGAGGGAGTGGAGTGCTTGGACTTGGAGAGGTTAAAGGTCAAGGACTGAAGGGCTGCGACGCAGGGCTCGACTTTCTCACCAGGAAGAGTCTGTCGAGCAGTGACGGAGAGATGACGCTCGGGGAGACGATGGAGGAGATTCTGGAGGAGAGCGAGTTCTGATCCTGGTTAGCCTTTTAGCGCTCAGTCACCTAACACTGTGGGAGAGTGAAACACATTCTTCCAAGGCTGGATTACCAGCCAGGTAAAGATGGTAACTGGGTGTGTATTCACAAATAAAGCTGCCTCAAACCAGTTCACACACAGACGAGCTGGTCACATTTGGGTGAAACAGGCAGTGGTAGAGGCTTGGTGATGTGCTGACTGCAGGGCTGGTTGGTGAACTACTGTAGCTGGTGAGCTAAGGGCTAACATGCTAGCAAACTGTTTACTTCCCCTCAGCATTTTATCCTCATGACTGTACATCATTTAATTCCAGAGTAATCTACTGGCAGGCTTGTTAGCTTGGTCATTTTTTTATTTATGAGCTGTATTTGTACCATCAAATCCTGTCTCATAACTGCCTAAAAATCTAGCCTCTATTGTGCAGCAACTGAGGAGGATTAGTGTGAATGAATGTAAATGAAAGTTTCCTCCAGTTTCTCTGTGGAGTCAACGTTCAGGAACGTTCACCAAAGCTGAATTTGACATGACATAGTGCAAGGAAATACACCAGTGGTGGTGATGCTATTGAAGTGATTTGATTCTGCAGGGAAGCTTCCATTTTAATGCTGATGTGACCAAACCTTAAGGCCTCTGGATCTCTGTGCAACTGTGAAAGCAGCCATGTGTCGTCCACTGAGTGCACTGTACTGAATAGTCATATGAAGTTGTTCGATATCATCACTTCTTTAATTTGCTGTATTTCCTGTTGAATCATGACAGCAAAGAATCGATCTCGGGCACGAACCAGTGGGCTGTAGTTACGGTGAGAAAGGCAGTGTGATTGCACTGCTTTCCTGCAGACATCTTGGGCTGTCCAAGACGTTTAAGTTCCCATTTAGTGAGATGTTTGATGGGAACTCGGAGACTAGGGCTGAACGATTATGGGAAAATATCTAATTGTGATTTTTTTCAGATATTGCGATTTGATTTGCAATAGAATTTTTGAAAGTCAAGCTTCAGCCCATGATTCACTAAATACATGTAAAACGTGTGATGGAGCATTACTATTTACTGCTCTATGTACTAATCCAAGGACGAAGAATTTAAGTGTTTGTTTTTGCTGCAGTCCCGGCCAATCACAGAGGCTTTATCCAGACATTATAAACAGTTACAGCATTAACATACAACAAATACATTCTTATAGCAGCCATATAATGTACAGCAGTGTTAAGCATTTAAGGTTTGTATATCATCTTCCTATGCCAGGCCAGTTATAAAGATCCATATGAAACAACATCTGGATTGAAATGTGCATATAAATACAATGTATTTGTTGTCTGAATGTGAATAATGAGGCTCTATGTGCAGCAGGTTTTACAGGCTTTATATGTTTTTTATTCTTATGAAGCTTTAAATGTATCAAAGGCATTGTTGTACAGTTAAAACCATCACATCATTTGTACATGTAGCCTCACAACAACGCATGTGCACAAATAAAACAAGAGTTCACCTGTTAGGATCATCTTCTTAATCTGCTCCTTGTCATCAGCTTACAGCCTCTAAGCTTTCTATATATGTTTATTACACCCACTGGCCTGATGAAACTGCTTTAAACATCCACTGTGGTTACAGACCAAACAAAAACCTTTTTCCAGGTGGAGATGTGATGAGTCCAGATGGATCTCCTGCAGTGAATGCTCAGTTCGTGTAGATCTCTGTCTTTAAACAGCAGGGGTAGAAATATAGGATGAATTGTTAGCAGGATTAGGGCTGGTGGCACTTGAGTTACTCTGGCCGAACAAAGGGCCACTCAGCACTCAGGCCCCTCAAATGTCCCACTGATGTGACATTAGGCCTTAAATGAAGCATGGAAGTGTCTCATTAGCACAAAACATCCTGGATACTTTCAAGGTTTCAAAAAAGGATAATGGGAGGAAAAGTGCAGCAGCAGATGTCCCCTCTGCTTCACCTGTAAAGGAGCATTACAGTAAAATGTTTTAAAAGTAACATCTGACCCATTCTTCCAGTAGTTTTCCCTTGTTCTGTTGTATTTCTGTTTTATTTTACTCTTACTTGTTTAAACCTAAGTGAAGGTAGAAGTCCACGCCTTCAGCCACCACTACAGGATGTTAATATTTCTACAGACCAACTCTTAATTACATTGCTCTCAAAATCCAATTTGCACCAAACTTTACACAGAGTTGCTCCAGTGGTCACACAGCAGCGTCTCTTCTCTGCCCTCCACATCCCACTAACTCCAGATTGCTCCTTGCAGCTATATTTCCCCCATTTTTTTCAATCGTGACGATTAATCGCTCTCCATGACCGCCGCCCTCTGTGCCATAAAGGCTGATGTACCTTCACTACGCCAGCGGCACACACACAGAACTGAAAACCACATTCATCATAGTTTATTACACCATAAACAAGCAGCACAATTACGTCTTCTAAAATGGCCTCCTGTTCATTCAGCTGAGAACAGAGAAAGCAGGACAACAACAACTCCCAAAAGAACAGAGCAGACGCTGCTGCAACAATATCACACACACACCACAACCTTTTACATGTCTGAGCCCAGGAGCCAGTCGTCTCTCAGTCCGTCCAAACCAGAGGCTGATCATTAGTCCTGCAGCTGTTTGCTCAGAACACTTAGAGTTCTGGCCTGATGATGAGAAACATGTAAGGCACACTGAACTATATCAGCCTCATAGTGACGCGGTATGAAGCAACATTTCATGGGAATACATCCAGTAACTGTTGATATATTTCATGTTCTGGACCTAAACTATACATACAATAAATACAATGAAACAGGTGTAATTAAAAACAAACAGGTCAGACAGACCACACTGAAATGTGTGATCATCACCTTTCTCCACCTGAGTCAACACGACAGTAAAATGCTTTAACTTTTGATGCTTAAAGTAAAAAGTATGAACAAAATGAACTTTTCCAGGACTTGAACTTGTCGTGTGTCGAACAGTTTCTGCTTTAAATAAATAAACTTCTTATAGCAGTAGATTTGGTACCTCACTTTCTACAAAACATTCATGTATTCATTAATCATTTACCTTTTCATCACCACCTCACTTTGTCATGATAAATGTTAAAAGGTTTTCTCCTGTGGACTTAAAATGATCAGACTGATTATACAGACGTACAGAGGGTAAACCTGATGTTCAGGATTAAACTGTGAGGTTTTAGAAATCATTTGACTTCTACTTGTGATACAGTATCTGATGGGAACTTAGAATAGGTTCATTAATTGATGATAATTCAATTATAATAGTTAGCACATGAACAGCCTTGAGTGATAGTTTTTTAATAAGTTAGTGAAGCTCAGCCTGAGGGGTCTGGATGAACATCCTGAACATGTGAGCTGTTTACGCCCTGATTTCAGCCAATGACGGAGCAGCATGAGTCACGGGGGCCGGAGCTTTTTATCCCCCGTCTTTCCGGTCTCTGAGCTCGGTATTCCTCCCACCGCTCCTCGCTCAGGTACCGACCATGGCTGGATCCTCCGCGGAGCGCATCGGATACCTCACCCGGGTCCAGAGCTTCAGCGCCTGTCACCGCCTCCACAGGTTCACACCGAGTCACGACGGAGCAGATTTTAGTTTCAGTCACTCGTCCTGTTTTATTAAACCGGGTCAAACAGCTGAGGTTTGAATATGAGAAAATGCTGCAGCAGTTTCCACATGAGCGAGAGACAGAAACGACAGAGCAGGAGAGAGAAACCTGTGAGATTAGCATCATTATCCTGGGATTTGTAGTTTATCTGAAGCAGCGGAAAGATTCGTTAAACAAGCAACTGGTGCTGCCTTCACGTGCTGTCGGCAGTATCGTAAAAACGAAGGTGGTAGCCATGTACAGGAAAATATGGATCAATAATCATGACATAACGAGAATGTAGCCTGATGATCGTGTTAAACTTCTGTTCCTGAACAGCACAGATTGATGCTGCACCGTCTGAGCTTTCAGATAAAGTCAATAAGAACCTTTTATTATATTCATTTTGTTTGTTCGTACAGTAGACTGTTGTAAACCTGTCATGCTGAGATGCACATTACTACTCACGTTATCACCAGTCTCTCTGCGCTGCCTGGTCTCTAAACGAAAACAGTAAAATTCATTTTAATGGCTGCAGCTAATGATTATTTTCACCATCAGTTATTTTTTTTGATTAATTGTTTGAGCTATAACAGATGAAAAATACTCACCAGTGTCTTCAGATGTTTGGTTAAAAACATGTTAAAAACATGTCCTCAGATCTGAGCAGCTGATCATTCTGCTTCTAGACCTTTTCCTGCATAATTTTTAGTCATTCTAACATCAAAAGTATGAGAGTACCTGATGTACCTGAAGGCAGCACATGTCAACAAACCCCTGGCACATTTTTCCTGTTTGTTTAGTGGATGAAAACAAAAACTGACACATGTTCCTTCACATCTGTCTCAGCGTTCACCTGAGTGACGAGGAGAATAAGGAAGTCTACGGGAAATGCAACAATCCCAATGGTCACGGACACAACTACAAAGGTTTGTGAACATTACTGTGTGAAATATTGTACAGCTGCTGTTTCTGTGCCTCTCGTTCATTCACTGCTCTGATCTGTTCACAGTGGAGGTAACAGTCCGACGAAAGGTGAGTGTGAAGCACAAACCCAGAGACCATCACACCATCTCTCTCTCACACACAAACAGATGTTTAACCTTCATCATGTGTGTGTCCACAGATCGATGGTGTGACCGGCATGGTCATGAACCTGACGGACCTGAAGCGATGCATCGAGGTAAGAGCATCTCCACAGCACTGAAAGAAAAGCTTTAACAGAAACGCAAACTTCACACACGTCTGTTCAGCAGCTTAAAACAAGAGACATCAAACACGTTTCTTACCACGTGTCCTTCTCATGTCATGGTTTGTTGTTGATGTTTAATATGTTCCATCATCTGGACCACAGCTTAAAAACATGTTCCTCCACACAGAGTATCTGGATAACTGTGCTTATATATATATCCTAAAGATAAATCCCCACATTATGTCTGTTAAATTAAAGCTGCATTGATCAAAATTCCCTGCACATCTGCTGCATTTGTTCACTGCACATATATTTTACCTGAGCGTTCACTGATTCTGTTCCTGTCCTACAGGACGTCATCATGACTCCACTGGACCATAAAAACCTGGATAAGGACGTCCCGTACTTTGCCGACGTTGTCAGGTGAATATTCCTCTGAGCTGCAGTTTCTACTCGTTATACGAGTGCGTTTGTTTTCAAATCCCTTTTTTCTCTTTGTCCATCAGCACGACGGAGAACCTGGCTGTTTACATTTGGGACAACATGGTGAAGGTGATGCCGCCCAACCTGCTCTACGAGATTAAGATTCACGAGACAGATAAGAACATTATCACATATCGAGGAGAGTAGACGCCTCAGTGTTGACATGATGTGATGTCTGGATGTTTACAAGTGCCTTTAATCGCTGTTTGTTCAATCACTGCAGACTCTGGTTAGTTGGACTGATGCAGGTTTTGAAGGGTGATCGATGATATTTTAGGGCTGATAAAGATGCTGTTGCACTTTATACACTAAAGATTTGTTAATCTTGTTAAGGTGGACAACCTTGTTTAGACCAGATATCCCAATTTTTCTGGGCTTTTGACACCTTAAAATACAGCGACGTCTAGTTTCCGCCATTAAACACCATGAGCATTTGTTTGCAGGTTGGAACCAAAGAGCAGTTTGTTTTGCTTCCTTGTATTTTATTGGAATCATTTTCAAAAGTCCAAAGAAAAAAAAAAAAACCTGCCTTCATGTCCTGTTAATGATTTTACAACCCTCAGATTTATCGAGTGACTCCCTGAAGCAAACCTCCAATAATTCATACATTTATACTCAGAAACACATTTTCATCCTGATTTTTTCTGTGTTCTCTAAATGGACAATTCCACTTTCAATGTCTGTCTGTTGATTAATTGGACAAATATCATCTCACCTCTGGATGAAGTCAGAACTGTGTGTTTGTGTAGATGTTTGTGCTCAGATCACATTCTGCTCAACAGTGACACCTAGTGGTAAAAACTGTACATGTCTCATCTTGTTGTGAGTGATGATGCTGTGAAGAAACTTTCTCACAATAAAATCAAAAGATGTGAGTTAATGACTTGTTTATTCCTGTATCAGGTCATTTACATTAATCATCTCTTATTCTGACACATCAACACACAAATATGTCTGTTATTGTTAATTAATATTTCAACTTAATTAAAACATGTATGTTACTTTTTATTATTTATTTGCCTATATCAGTGTGAATTGATGCCTAAAAATGAGAGTGGTGCAATTTAGTTTTTTTTTAAAGTCATCTTTTTCTCTTTTTTCCCACCAAATGTTTCCACCCATGTGTGTTTGTTGGTTTGTTTGTTTGTTTGTTTGTCATCAGGGTTACATAAAAAGTACCAAACCGATTTGCACCAAAGTTGGTGAAGGGATGAGACATGGACCAGAGAAGAAGCCGTTAGATTTTGTGAGTTGCAGATCCAGGACTTTATTACAAAATGAAGCATTTTTTGACACTTGGACCTTGTCAGAGGTGTGTGTTATTTTAGATTTCACATGATCTAAAGATTCACAACAGCAGCTAAATGATCTTGTTTGATTGTGTTTGGTACTGAGGATGTTCAGCCACTAGAGGGCGACATATTACCTCTACAGAGTGTGGGACTCGGGTGTTATTTAGAAAACTATATACTGTGTCTACACATTTCCACACTGAGTCAGGTTACAGAGACTCTCAGCAGCAACACGGACACAACAGATAATGTCACAGTCTTTGTTCATGTCGTTTTCCATTTGTCCCAGCTGTTTCCACCCACACACACACACACACACACACACACACTGCAGAAACAGATCCACGTGATTGATGGAGACAATTCTCACTGCAATGTAAAGCAGGCAGATACTCTGTCTTCCAGACATAGGATAACACATGCAGCCTGATTCATTACCCACGGCTCGGTGTAACTCTGCTGCTGTCTCTGTGGGGTTTGAAAAACTCCAGTGACAAATCACAACGTAAACACAAGTTCTCAGCCTTAGAATAATATGAAATTCAGCTCAGCTTCTCAGTCGTGCATATTTACCAACATTCCACTCCACGATATTAAACACAGCGAACACCACGACCTCTTGACCTTCACAGCCTGTCACTGTTTCACTGTTAAACTCCTGAGAAATGTTCTTTAGTGAGCTTTAATGATGCTGGTAGGTGGATTCTGTTACTTTTGGACAGAGTTAGCTGTCTCCCTCTGTCCGTGCTTTATGCTAAGCTAACCCTTCTTCATTAGGATCCTTCATCAGATAATAAAGTTTATGCTGCAGTAGCTTCATATTTCACCACAGTGGAGACCTTCAGCTCTGCCTGATGTGCTGTAGTGTGATCCCTTTAATGTCTTTGTGGATTTAGACCACAACATATGTGAAATGTCACTGGATGCACTTACATGACTGATAACAAGGGGGGCCCTCTCTTTTGTGCCAGAGTTGTAATCTTTATGTCAAGATTCAGCTGCCAGCTCCAACCTTTAATTAATCAAATTCCATAAACATGTGTCATGCACAGGCAGACGAGCCGACACCAACAAGCCGGAGCAAGACACAGCGAGCAGAGATAAGCCTGTGCAGCTCTGATTCCAGATCAGAATCTTCTCTTCTTCACCGTCTCTCCCTCACATGCCATTAAAGGTGAGCTGATCTCAGATCTGAACCCAGGTCAGCTATGCAGACAGACTTCTCACAGTAGATACACAACAAATCAGCCTCTATAATTACGCTCTGATAGAAGGCAGCTGGATTACTGCAATTAACAGGTAAAAGCCGGTGATTATCCTGCTGCTTCGTGGAAAAGGATTTTTCGCTGCACCTTATGATCCTGAATAAAGTCTGCTTTTATGTCCTGACAGGGGCAAAGCTGTGCTGTACTGTTGTGTGTATTTAGCCCACAGCAGAGTCAGATTACATCCCCTAATTGTCTTGGCAAATGTCACCACAGATACAGCTTCATCTCAGACACACAGTACACTTCCTGTGTGTTTGCTTTAGCGTAGCTTCACAGGTTTACGTGTTTTTATTTTTGCTCATGGTGGTGGTTTTACAGTGGTGTTGTCTGTGGATGTTCTGACGGCCGTGGAACGACCACCCTGCCGTACGGACGAACGCTGAGGGAGCGACACAGCAGTTCCTCTCAAACCTGAACAGCTCTGTGCTCTGTGAAAAGGGTTTGATTGATATTAGCTCTTTCATTAGGTCATTAGTTGCTGTCAGCACTTTTTCCATGTCACTGTTTAAGAACACCTGTTCTTTTCCAGGACTGATGTTTGAATAGAAGGTCGGAGTGTATAGCTGTAGTGTGTAGTCAGAGATGACAGAGCATGTGCAGAATGAAGGATCTTATAACCACAGGAAGTGTTGAGGCTGAGAAACATCTGATAAGCTGATTATAATTTAAAGCTGCATTAACTGATCTCAGGCCTCTCAGGAACATTCCTGTCAGGACACAAATGCATCTGAAAAAACACTAAATTATGTGACTTTAAATATTTACATTAAACTCCGTAGTAAAGAAAGATTAATGTTAAAGCTGCACTAGTCTCTTTTTTCTGGCAGTGTGAAGGCAGAACTCTGATCGAGCCAAAAATCACACACTTACACACACGATGGCCTGATGATGCTGACGGCTAACATGTTAGTTACTCATTCCAAAAGACACGTGCAACGTTAGCATGTTTCAGACCACCTGGTGAATGAGTCCATGTTCACTATGTTCACCAGCTGGTGGCTAACGTCTGTCCGCTCTGTGACGGTGGGGGGGAAGCGAATCGTGGGCGCTGCAGAACTTTTCTCGCTGTAAAAACGAACAGAATGTGGCAACAAATAAAAGAAGAAGAGAAGAGGCTTAAAGGCTTCTTAGAGCTGCAGAGGTGGGTGATCAGCTCCATCAAAAGGTGACACGTACAGTCATTTGATCCATTGCTAATTTTAAAAAACCCCGTCAGGGTGAATAACAGCAAACCTGGGCAGACCTGACGTATGTGTGTTGAGAATTTTAATAAGAAAAGTCAATCAATACATGGAACTGGAGCCACTGTGTCCAATAAATTACTGTTGATCCTCTACAAGACAATGTCCACGTACAAACTGATGAACGTTGTGGAGCATCAAACAAAAACAATGAGCTGGAAGATAAAGCTGAGCTGCAGAGTTGATTTTATCTGAACCAACTGAACTGGAGATCTCTTTAAATCTAAACTGAAACGTAAACAGGACTCTCACCGCGTACTGTACGCTCAGGTAAAGAGTAAATTGACTTTGACGTACAGTACGTTTTTCATGAGCACGGGGTCAAATTCTTCAGCTCTGCACACATGCTGACATCCGCTGCAGCCAGAACCCGACTGTCATCTGATCCTGTCAGACAATAAGCCTGAAAAAAGTTTCCACTGCCAGCCTGATTAAAAACTTAAATGACCTGTTCCCTTCAAACCCCCGAGATGAAACAAGATAAATTACCCTCTGCTGTCATTTTGCCTCTGCTGCGAGGTAAACACAGCGTTTTGTGCGTGATTTCCTCCAGCCTGCAGCCAGTGGATGTCACAGATCCTTAGTGAGGAGATGACTGACTGACACACTGACACATGCAGGCAGACAGGCGAGGAAATGAAAAGCTCTGTGGCAGCGGTTAAGAATTAAGAGCAGCTCATTATTCCAGGAATCCTTTGTGAGATTCGATAATTCCACATGAATAATTTGATTTCACAGGGTTTAACAGAATACTGCCTCAGCACATTTTCTCTGGTTGTGTAACGTGGCCTCTGGGTTGTTACCTGGTGTTTTTATGATATTGTAGCTGGTCAGAGTGAACACTAATATTCATGAACAACAACAGACGTTTCATGTCTACATCTTTAAGCTCCCACTTCAGAACAAGTCGTCAGCTGTAATACAGAGTTATTATACTGTAAACACTGCACTATAACCTACTTTTACTAAAGAGAGGTTTAGGACTTTTTTGAATTTCTACCCTGCACCAGAGCCACACTGCTGCATCTGAGCCCACAGACGACATCCAGTCAACTGAGGTTTGATGATGTTACTGGAGTAGATACGTTTCATCTGTTTCATCAGTTTAACAAGCAAAAAACTAATCAGAATATGTAAATACATAAATAAATCAAAGTCAAAAATGTCATTTTTAAAACTTGTATTAGTTTACAGCTTCTGACAAAACCACATGTTTATATTTATGTTTGGATATGATACAGATTGTGTAAATGACAACAAAAGTTTTAATCTAATTAAAATTTCTAATTCAATATTTCCCAATAATCCCCTATCTTAACTTCCCATGGAAAGTTTCTGGAACTTTACTGGAAATTTTCCGCCCCTTCTGCAGCCCTAGGATTTATATAGATATGACCCTAAAGTAGTTTTACCTACGAACAGAAAGTAGCAGTGAATTTTAATTCACACAGACAGACTGTGGTGATTCTGGATGAACTGTCTAACACTGTCTTTTATGAATTATATTTGACATGTTTTGGTTGCAAATTAGCTGCTTTGGGGTGTTACTGCTCTGCACAGGAATGTGTGTGTGTGTGTGTGTGTGTGTGTGTGTGTGTGTGTGTGTGTGTGTGTGTGTGTGTGTGTGTGTGTGTGTGTGTGTGTGTTGGCGGGGATTGCATATTGATGTGCTGAAGGCTGGCAGTCTGTCTCTCTGTGTTGTACTGCTGTCAGTGGGTGGTGTGGCTTTAGGCAGGAGGGAGGAGAGGTGTGTGTGTGTGTGTGTGTGTGTGTGTGTGTGTGTGGGATGGCGGGGGGTGGGGGCTGTTCAAGCTCGTTCGTGTTTTCTTTTTGCTCGTCACCTCCCTCCCTCCAGCTCCTCTCATGGTCAGGTAGCAGGCATAACACACTTTCATACACACACTTACACACCCTCTCTCTCTCTCTTTTTGTCTCTCTCTCTCTTTCTATCTCTCTCTCACACACACACACACACACACACACATACACACTCCCACAGCCTCAAGACAGCACACACACACACACATGCTTCACTTCCTCCCCAGAGCCCGCTCGGGTGAAGACAGCATGGGCGGCCGTGAGCTGTGAGGATGGAGAAGAGAGTGTGTGTGATCCAGACTGACTTCCACCAGTACAGACCCACCATCACTCTGAGCAGCAGACCCCTGGCACATGTAAGAAACCTGCCTCTCCTCCTCTCACCCTTTTCTTTTCACTGTGTTTCTGTCTCGTCTTCCATCTTTATTCTGCAGCTCCGTGTATATTCTCTCTGCTGAGCCTGGTTTCCATGTGTCACCGTGTTCTCCAGCATGTTGTGTTACAGTGTGAGGATCCAGGGCTCCTCCTCACTACAGGCCCACACCTCTGTTAAAGACGAGCTCTTCCTTCAACAGGGGGCGTCAGAGTGTGCGGGATCATTTGTGTGTGTTGTTACTGAATGTGCTTGTGACAAACAGCGTGTTTGTAGATTTTAGATTTTTTTCTGTGTTTCTGGGAGAGTGCAGCTCTTACAGCTCCAGCTGTTCATAAACCAGGGTTAAAGGGTTGTTAATGCCACTCACCAGCCTCTGTGTACACGTATGCACACACTCATACATACGCACTTATTGCAGTAGAATGCAAACATAGACAAGAATCAGACAGGAAATAAAAAATATCCACTTACTAGCTTTTTCCACAGCTTTAAGCCACATCTCATGGTTTGCTCAGTTGTCATGGAGATGTCTCAGGTGTTATAATTATGGAACTTGGTCACATGTTAGCAGGTGGTCGTACAGTGGTACTGTATAGGTGGAGGGTTGAGGGGATGGAGGTAACATGCTTGAGGAGGGCTTTTGATCGAGTTCCATGGTTTGTTTGTAACTGAAATCTCCAGACAACAATTAGTCAGCAACAAGGGAAACAAGACTAAACCAGATTCTTCTCTGTTATTTTTTTCTCTAATCTTTTCCCCTTTTTGTTAGGGCCACTTCTTTAGGTCTTTAAAAATGAAACTGAGAAGGGAGCATTACTTTTTGGTTTAACTCTTGCAACCCAAGTATGTCTTTGTAAGGCCTCATAAGCCAGAGAGGCTGGGAACCAGTTTGAAAATAACCTCCATTACACCGACTATTATCCAATATTTCATGCAAGACAAATCTGCAATGACAAACCGCTGCATATGTTTCTAACCACTGCTGTTTGCCTGTGATCTGTCTGTTTGTGATGTACGACTGTTTGACGCTGCAGACCATGATGGGCTGATCTCTTGTTCTTGTCTCCCTCTGTATTTTCACACCTGCATACATATGTAGCACACATACATACTCACAGAAGCATGGGCGAACAAAGACATGAAAAGCTGTGTGGTTTTCTCCTTTGATGATGTTACATGTGGGTCATAACGTAACTACAGTTAACACTGTCTATAACCTGCTGGTACTGTGGTCCAACTATGTCAGGTATTTCAATCAGAACAATACTGGCATTGAAGAACCAGAACCCCCACTGTGTTTATAATGTCAACAGTTATCTCTTCAGTGTAATTACCTGACAACAATCACATCACTGATCTGATTTATAAGCTGGTGTTATTGTACCTGACCTGCAGCCACTCGACCACAGGAGTGTCAGTGAATTGTGAGGCGCTTCAGTGATCAAAGGCCAGCTGTGCGTTCCTCCATGACCTGGATCCAGAGTTCAGCCAGAGGCCAGGCTTCACCCTGTGGTCCAGTCACCTGGGAGCAGTTTTACAGTACAAACTCTGCTCCTCTATGGTTCACTCAAACTACCCAAAACCAGGTCTAGTTAGGTCGTATCACTCAGCTGGAGAGCTGCAGGGTCAGCGGTGTCAGACCTTAGTTCTAACCCTGCAGCTTCAGTCCAGTCTGTGCCACAGATAGGCAAGAAGAGTGATGCAGACATGCCAAAGTATGCCATCTACAGGCACCGATAATGCAAAGAGAGATCAAAGAAATGAACATTTGAACCAGCTAAAATCACACACACACGACACATAAAACAGAAGAACTTCAGCTGTAACACTTATTGCCTGGAGGTGTAGCAGATGTTAAAATTAAAGTAGCTATTTCTTTCTTTATCTGTATTTACTTCTATCACTGTCCTTGCCTTTAGGTGGCGCAGGGTTGCAGGTGTAAAACAGAGAAAGACATAACAACTCCATCTTGTGAGGAACTGCCTGCTAAAAATGAAAATGCTGGTTTGAAAGTTTGTGAGCAACAAGCCAGTTCTGTGATTATATAACATTGTGCAGACAGGCTTCCATTTTTCTGGTCACCGAGAGTATATTGACCATCATTTATACTCTCTGGAAAAACTGTCACTCTTTGACTCTGTGCTGAGGTTAACTCGACCAGAGAGAAGATTTCTTCTTCCACAGCAGCTCTGCCTCTGAAACACTAAGTAAAACTACAATCTGCAAACACAGTCCAGACTTTGAGTGCTTTGTTGTATTAGCATAATGCTAATTTATTTGTTCGAAGGTAGTTTGGCTTCTTAGGTGTTTGAGTAGTTTGGACGTTGTCTGGGATAATGTACTCTGAGCTTGAGGCTGCAGCCAGTAGCATCGGAACCACCTGCAGGTGTGAATAGGAGCTGAGATCATGAACAGCTGTTCAAATAAAAGAAAGGAATGGAGATCATGGGATTAATATCCCAGTTACCTCCTCTCAGACGAGGAATGTCAGGAATCAGAGGAAGAGGCTGTTACTTAAGAAACTGCTGCACTGTCTCGAAAAATGTAAAAAGAGAGTCATATTTTAAACTCAGAGCTGTGAATCAGACAGACAGTTGGAAAAGTTTGCTTTGCTGGGATGTGAAGTGTGTGTCTGTTTTTGCTCTGCAGGTTTGATCAGACTAAAATCTCTGACCTTCAAGTCAAAACACGAAAACTTTGCTTAAGTGTAACTTGTATTCATGACGCTAAGAGGGATTGAGCGGCAACAAAGAGAGCATTTCATTTTTGCATTCTCAACAATAGCGCTGGCTTAAGAGGTTGAGCCCTGTGATCATGCTAAAGGTGAACCATTGATGTGTCACATTTATCTTCCTCTGCTTTTCTGGCATTGGTGTGGAAAATGATGTTGAGTGCAAGGGTAAATCCTGCACTGACAGGTAAATATATTGTGTGTTTAAACTGACTGTGGGCAAAGGAAGTTCAGGTGTGTCAGCAGGCAGATTCTCATGGCAGTTAAAACACACTTGTCCTAAATCTTATTTGGACAACTTGGCAATTACCGACGCACACTTAGGAAAGATGATACCACATTTCCCTGTCTAATTTCCTCGCTGACAAACTGTATGGTTTGTCAGGTTTGAGAGGTAAACTCACTGTCAGGGTTCAGAGAGCTGAGCTAATGACAGCTCTTTTCCAATGGCACAGATACCGGCACTCAAGCAGCAACAGGTTTCTGTATGTATGTGTGTGTGTGTGTTTTCTGCCTGTCTTTCTAACAGAGCTTTCCCTTTTAAAGCTCTTCTTCTCCTTCAGATCTCACTGTGGAAAATTAGCTCACATCTGTTTTTTCCAGGGAAGAAAACTACACTTAGTTTTTTGTGCTTTGGAAGTAAAGCCAAAATTACTTGTAGAATCTTGTTAGGTGTGGAGAGAAAATAAAAGAGGACTGATTGACTCTGGCATGAGGTGTAAATGTATGCAGGAGACAACTGCCTTCTGCAAAATGCATTAGCTGTTTTAGGTCAAGGTTGTTCGTTGTGTAAAATGCAGTAAGTTTGGGTGTTTATGGCTCACTGGGCCTTGTAACGTAAAGAATTCAGTGCTGACCCTGCAGATATTACTATTTACTTTGCATGGAAATGGCTTTACTCTTCCTAATCAATACATTAATGTTAATCTTTATGCTAAATGCACATTTTTTCTGCCCATTGTACCACTCCATCACCCATCCCAGGCTCTTCCTCCTCTAGCGCCACCATAAGGTTGATTCCTGTGGTTTAGAGTGAAATGCCCTGAGTAAAAGCACACAGAGCTGCTAGCATGGCTGTAGACTTGTTTTAAATGCAGATAAAACCAAGTGCATGTTATTCTCTTCATACAGCTGTGGGTCTGACTGTCCTGTCATAAAAGCTGTAAAGGAAACCCATTATCAGTCCTGGTGAGTCAGACGATCACTTTTGTGTTTGGCCTGACAGCAGACTGTCATCCAAGATTCTTATTCAACGTTAAACCCGAAAAATGAATTCATGCTGCCCCATCAGTTACACCCAGTCACAGTATGGTACATTTTCTCACTTACAGTAAAAGTACTAAACTGAATCATATCAAGTATAAACAAAACAATTAAACCACTATCAGTGGTTTTGGAGATCATGTTGGAGAGACTGGGCAGAATTGTTCTCATGTTGAGCTGAATTCCACTGTAGAAGAATCCAGATTTGGTTCATGTCACAGTGTGTGCAGAACATCAACTGTGTTTACATCAGTCTTAGAGGTTAACAGACGTCTGTTTAGCCTGTGAGTCTGGTTCGTAGTGGTCTGGTGGACTGGTGACGGAGAGTACAGGTTCTCCCCTGCAGCCAACATACCAACAACAGTTTACGTTATTGTCTGCTTCTGATCAACTAAACTCTGCCGGCTGAACTCTACCTTTGATCTTTGGCCTCTGTACCATGTAGTGATTGGGCCGGGGTGAAAGAGTGTTTGTTTTAACTGGCTTTAGGTACCAGAGTAGTGGATGTTTGAGGAATGCTAGAAAACAGTGCTCTGATTTTAGAAAACTATATCAAATTGACTTTGACTGTCATGGATGATTGTTTCAGTGCCTCTGCAATATGTCTGTCCTGTTTGGCAAGCCGTAGTCATCTGGTGCCAGTATAAAGTTTACAGTTCAATAAACCATACTGAAATACTACTCAGCCTGTCTTTGTTATTACAGTTACTCTGCCTGAGGTATTGCAACAGATATAATGATTGGGCCTCTATTAGATGTATGATTTGCAGCCAATTTGCAGTAAGATAGCTTATTGAATAATCGTGTTGCAGACAATAATTACTTTGTTAAAGACATTATGTAATGATACTAAGCAAAAATGGTGGTTCTTTTCAAGCCTCTGCACTACAGTGTGTTACTGAATTAGTTTTTTTTTGGAAATCGGCCTTACAGAGGGAACATTGCTCTACTGACTTGCTGACTTGCCATGAGAAACTAATTTCTAACATGATACAGTCTCTAATGAAACCACTCTGTAGTGCTGAAAATTGCTGTTGGGAAACATCAGTGAGCAGAAAATCTAAACAAACGTGTAATGGTAATTCCACGATCAGCCATACAAGGCCTGGTCAACAGCAAATGGAGCTGGGCAATAAAACGGTGACGATAAATATCGCTAAACAACTACTCCTTGATCGATACAACGTCAGTATAACTCGTTCCATCCATGTTTTGACAGACAACACGAAAAGCCAATGATATCGAGAATAGCGTCGCGCCGAACCAATCATGTGGCTGGAACAGAGTTGCGTCAGTTAGGTTGACGCACACGGCACAGAGATAGGAGCGGCAGCCGGCGGCAGCGCGCGTGCGTGCTTAAGTTTGGCCTACTGCAGCCGTGAACAGCTGGAAAATGGCGGCAGAGCGACAGCGTCATCGAAGACGACGGGTCCGTGTACATAACGGCCAGTCGATTGTCGTTGTGGAGTGGGAAAACAGAAATCAGACGGCAAGCCTTTTCTCCAAGCTGGCCTTAGCTAGCTATTTTCGCTATTTTTGGGCAGCACAGAAAGGATTGACAACCAAAACACCAAAATGTGGGCTCATAGCGGGGTGTTTCACCGTAGCTTGGTGACGATAGCTAGCTAACGCTAGCTTTATTCGCGTTAGCTGGGCAGCACAGAAAATGACTGTGCTAGCTAACAGGGATCCGGTGTTATCGTTCATTAGGTGACTTCCGGGACAGAATAAAAATAATTTAACGTACGACGAAACAGACGGGTTTAAGTCGGTAACTGATTTCTTATTTTCCCTGTGTTAACATAAAACAAAAATAAAAAATGCGGGTCGTTTTTTCGTTTCCGGTTTCTTATTTTAACACGAAAAACGGGAAATGGCTCGTCATCTGTTTTCTGTCTTCCCAATCTAAAACGAAAATCGATTGGCCGGTATGTACACGGACCCCCACCGGACACAGCCCGAGGCTCAAAAGACGACGAGACCATTGAGAAGAAGTGTCCGAGATATCTGGCTCTGTAAATCCGACAGGAAGCAGAGTAGCTGAACTGCAAAGCATGTTCCCACAAACACAGGTAACACCACTCATCTGTTTTACCATCTGAAGCAGCACATTGTAAGAGTTTACAGTCCCAGACCTCAGCAGGTGCTGGTGGTCCCCCTAAAACAACAACAACAGACCATAGTGTCACTTTCTCCAGCTCCATGTCTTACCACAAAAACATTCACCTGATGATATCTTCACATCTCACTGAGGAGAGACGGAAACAGTGAATTCATTCATATCATATCATAGACTCACTAGAAAAATAACAGAGCAGCTAATTTTTACTGTCAGTGTCTTTTTGGCCAAAATCAGATTTATTAAAATATTAATTTACAACTTTAAAGCCTCACTGATAAACACTAACACTAAATGAAATGACCATGTTTGACTCTTTAACTGTCTCCTAAATGAAAACTTAAATGAATACACATAATTAAACTATGGGTGCAGGATAGCAGCTACAGGAAACCTACTGATAACCTACAGTATTTGCCATGACTGTGATGTTTCCTCAGTCAGATGGATTAATTTGCCTAAACTCACCGACATAAACTCTCCTTTGTTAAACTGTAGAGTTGGCAAGTTTATCAAGATTGTAATCTTCTGAAAAGCACTGCCACTGGCATCATCATATATAATTTGTCACTAATTATATTACAGTCTTGGATTTTGTGGTTTGACAAATGTTGTTCACCTTCATCTTCTAATTTGCTGGACGTGATACATTTCTTAGAAGTGAGTGCAGAAGCAAAGAGAACTTTTTGACTCTGGAGCTCTCAGCAGCAGTGCAGCAGCCCAGGAGGAAAGTTTTATATTGTTCTAGTGAAAGACGGCCAGCGGGAGGCCAGAGTGGAGAGAGGGGAGGAAATGTGGGCACATGTGCGTGCATTCATACATGCATGTGGATGTCTTTTAGAGGGCAAAGAGTGTTTGTGTGTGTCAGATGTGGAGGGGGGAGAGAGAGGGGGTACAGTTCAGACTCCAGACAGAAGCCAACAAAAGTGAGAGAGACTCAGTCAGACAGTGAACCAGCCATCCAAGCTGAAATATCAGGCTTTCTGTGTGTGTGTGTGTGTGTGTGTGTGTGTGTGTGTGTGTGTGTGTGTGTGTGTGTGTGTGTGAACGTGGTTGCAGGTCGGGTCTCTGTCGTTGCAGCAGCACATTCACACACAGGCAGCAGGGATGAGGGAGAGAGAGGAGCTGAGGAGAGCTATAGAGCAGAGTGACCGACTCCTCTCCAGGGTCCGGGAGCTGGAGGAGCAGAACACTCAGCTCAACAAGGAAAAGAATGAGGTGGCCACTAAATACCGAGCTGTAAGTCTGCCGCTCTGCTCTGCTGCATCTCCCTCTTTGCTTCTCCTTCTCCTCCTCTCTCATTTTTTCCCTTTTAAACTTTCCTCTTTTGTTTCGCTCACTTGATACTTTAGAACTCACATGATTTGTGATTAAGTCTGAATTTCTGCTCGATAAGGGATTTTGAACGTGGTCATTATACCAGCCCTGGTTGGATGAAATTAAGTGGATAATGATACCCTAGCAGAGGGAGAGAGGGATGCAGCCACCATGGCAGTCGCTGTGTTCGAGCTTGTTTTAATGCTGTGGGTTTTTACTGCTGTGTTGACCATTTTCCAGCTGATCGTTTTATTGAGAGAGCGAGCGCAGAGTGTGTTTTTGACTCAGCCTGCTGTCATAGTGCTGCGAGGCACCGTGCTGTTTCCTGGCCTGAGGCGCTCTGTATGACTGATTGGTTTACTGCAGGGAGGACTGTGTGAGTGGCACATCCCCTTCTGCTGGGAGGAGGTGTTATTGTGAGAAAGTTTTATTGTGAGAAATACAAACCCACATTCCTGTTTAGAAGTGTTCAGTCCATAAATACAGCATTTAATTAGACCGCTGAGAGGATCAAAGTTTGAATCTGCTTCATATTTTTGAAAACAATTGCAAAACAGCACTGTTTATCCAGTATGATGAGGGTTTAAAGCTGCACTAACCAATAGTTTATAGACCAAAAAGGAGTTGCTCGTGGTGACCAACCCGCACAGATTTATCACCCAACTCAGCAGTTTCCCTTAGTTCTATGGAACGATGTAGTGTTTGTTTGTTTTATGGCCCACAGCTTAATTTTCACTACTCTCATGGACTTCGTCTCTAGTGGCTGCAGGCAGTCGTCATCATCAAAAAAGTTTTGATAAACCTATTGTACACTGATTGCCCAGCATCAAACAGCAGACAGACAAAGTTAGTGACTAGCTAGTGAAGAGTGGAGTATCTAGCAGCTTAAGAACCAAATATTTCCCTCAGGCGTTGGTGGTGACCAAAACAGAGTTAAATGGAGAGTGAATATTGAACTTAAGTGTGTCTGGTGTCCACAAACACGCTTCTCAATTAATGCTAATGTTTGTCAATGTTTGCTAGATGTGTTTCCCACGGCTTAATTAGATGATAAAATTTAACTGTTGTGTTTAAAGCTTGTTTATTATTGGCTTTATTTGTGACAAAAAGAAAAATACATTTAAGAGAATAAACACAAAAGTCCACTAACTTTCATCTTATGGTCTTCATATAGTAAATGGAGATGGATCTGGTGTCATCACATGACCTCAGTGTCAAACTTAGGTCACATGTTGACAAATTCATGACCACAGCTAGTAAATCCACCTTTGATCATCAAGAACATAGTGCGATGCTCAGAGAAACATTTAATGCCAGGTTTACCTTTAACCTTAAAACCATATATAGATATGACAATCTGACCGCACATAATTTGAAACTGAGTTATTGATAAGAGTACACCTCTGTCTTATAGCATTATTTGTCTGTTGTCAAACCTTTGCTAAATGAAAACAGGTTTAGTTTATGTGGACTTTACTACTACTGAAACATTACTGAGAGACTCACTGAAGTGCTTCAAGATAACCTCTGTGTTGATGACAGAAGTCATTTTGTTGGAGTAGTTTTCTCATTTTTTGAAAGTGTGGGAGAGTGAATCCCTCCTGGAGGCAGAGGATTTAGTGTGAGAGTGTGGCCTGGCACTGCTTTTGCCAGTGTTTGTGGAAAACGCTCCAGAGTTGCCCGTGGGATTTGGTCATTACTGGTGCTGAGTGCCGTAGCAGACTCTTCAGACGACTTCGATGGAACACATCGTAAACCGCCTGAAGGAGTTGGCCTGCAGCTTCCCGTCGCTCTGTGTTTTACTGTCGTCCGGATCCGACAAATTCATGTGTCACTGTTGATCTTAGTCTGCGTGTCGCTTTGAATATGGTGACCTTTAGTGGCAGTCAGTTTGTTAGACGACTTACAGCTGATCATCATCCTATTATTGTCAGAAAATCCTTTACTATAGATTTTTCTTCACTGATTTAACAAGCCAGTCTAAAAAGTGGGTTTAAGCTCACAGCAGCTCTGGTTCTCTACAACTCACATTCTTCCAGATACATTTTTTATAAAGTCTTTAATTTCAGTAGAAGTAAAAAGTTTTGTCTGTAACCTCTCTTTCCCTTTTTATTACCCTTTTACAGACAAACATAACTTTTTTTTTATCAGAATCACCAGGTGTGCTCTGGCTCCAACTGTGTATTTTCTTCACTGCTTAGATTAGCCAACCATAAATAATGAAGTTAACCTGTGGAGGAGACAGATCAGCCCGCATAATTCATACCTTGGAGCCCTTCCGATTTGACTGCAGTGAGAAATGTGACCCCTTGTCAGAGCTATTTAGTGCTGCTGCTGCCTGTAGGAAGCTTTCCAGTTTTCCAAGGGAAGTTTGTCCCGTTCCTCATTATCCCCATTGTTTGGTGGAGCTGGAGGGACACCTCACACATCTGTCATCAGGGGTACGATGAATTCCTGCTTTTCAATCAACCTTAATGCACCACTGCCCTGTGAGGTCAGTGACATTCTTTTGAATTTCTTACTTTAAATGCTGAGAAACTCTGTTCTCCAAAAAAGAGAAACTTTTTTTTCCACTTATTAATTTCAGTTTCTGACAGATATTAATTTTTTTGCATTTAATATCTGGTGTAAAGTAGGTTTATACCTTTCTAGTTCACTGGAAGTTTTTTTTTTGGGGGCCAGGTTATAATCTATGACAATGAGGTTGTAGATAAATGGTCAGGGGATCACCAGAGTTGGTTAGATTCATCCTCTGGGCACCATGAATATCTCTACCCAATTTAATTGCAATCCATTCAATAGCCCTGTTGTACCACCATGTCAACTTCATGGTGGTATAACAGGGAAAGTAAGGGAATCGTCAAAATCAAAAGGATTGATTCTCAGGGGACCGGGAGTGTATATACATATGTTTTAAAAAGCTGTTGAGATATTTCAGTCTGGACCAAAGAGATGAACTGACCATCCATGGTTGTGCCACTAAAAGAAAACTTAAGAAACCAGAGGAAAAAGACGCGACAGTACCACCCACTCTTTGTGATTAACTACCCATATTCAGAAGTGCAGCACAAAAACACCAATAAAAACAGACAATAAAACTAAATGAGGAATTTGAGGATTACCACTGCAAAAAAGGGCAAAAGAAAAGATTTTCTTTGCTTCTACAATTGTTCCAACCATCTTTGGTAGAAAGTGATATAAACAGAGAAAAGTCCACTGTTTACCCCTCAATTACTGTTAATGGGAAATAAATGTGGAGCGTTCCTGCAGAGCTATCCAGATGCCCCAGTTCTGCATGTGGAAAAACTTTCAGTCTGGACTGGCTCTGAAGTTTCTGGGGCCCAAGGCAAACGGTTGGACAAAAGACTGGCAGGGAGGGATGGATAAGGGTGGAGAGGGGAGGAGAGGGGAGGAGAGAGGAGGGTGAGGAGAGGCTAGGGAATGGAAGATTGACTTGATGGTCAAAGGCAAGGGGAAGGAAGCAAATGAGTGTGTGAACAAATTGGTGAGGAGAGAGAAACTTTGAGGTGAATTTTGAGTGAAAGTCTACGCTGACAAAATATGTATGGTAGAGACTGTCTACTGACCACTGAGGTTTAAATCCTCCACATGTCTCATACAATCTCTTAGGTTGTGTTTTAAACTTGGGTTTTTCATCTGTTATTAAAAAAGATTTCTTGTTAGCCATGCTAGCAGAATGATTCTAGGAGCAGCAGTATCAGTTTGTCTGTCTCAACAGCTCCTAAATGGATTGGCACTGAATTATGTTCAGATATTTATGGCTCCAGTACAATATATTCTAATGGCTAGTGATCCCCTGACCCTGACCCACCACCATGAGGTTAAACCGAAAAGATTTGGTTCCCAGATCCTGTAATCTAATGATTTTAGCGATCCCTTAACTTTTCATGTAGCACCGTCATCTAGTCAGAATTGTACTTTGTCTAGTTCTTGTTTACGACCAAATACCTGCAAAACTAATTAGAGCTGGTACTAAATGAATTCAGGAAGCCCTGTGTAATACTTCCAAGATAGAAGTAGGCTTGCACTCTGAGGAAGTCATTGCCTACAAAAGGTACTCTTCCTTTAAGGGGTGTTGGTGGTGACTTGGCTTTATGTGCTTGCTGCTAAGGTCTGCAGACCAGTTATATTAGATTTGGCTGCTGGTGATACCAGCTCTTGTACATACTCACTACCCCCAACATTTTCCATACAAACCAAAATGCCGCAAGGTAAGATACTGCAAGCAGCCCATCAGTACACTGAGTGCTTGTTGATCTTTGGATAGTATTACTGCTGCTTGCAAAGATCAGCGAGTCACTGCTGCAGTTGGGTCAATGTAGGGCTACTTGATGAGCATGTTAGTGGTAGTTTGCATCTTGAGTTTAGTACTTTCTCTCTTCATTCTATTATTTGAAAAACAATGCAGGTTGGATCAACACAGTTATCATAGGAGATAAAGTACGTCATGATTTCAAAACTTGTGTCTGGACCTGGTATATACAGGTATGTGTATTTTGTGGCACAAAACCTGTTGACACTCCCATCAGCCTCACATGTAGTATACATGTAATGCTAATTATCAAATGTTGCATGCTAACACATTAAACAAAGACAGTGAAGGTGATGAAGATGACATGCTGAAGCAGGCATGTTGCAGTGCAGACACTAGCATTTAGCTGAAAGCATCACTCTGACTAAGTACAGACACAGAGCCGCTATGGTTGTAGACTCTTGGTCTTGTTTTTTTACAAGACTCCATGATAGATATCTTAGGTTAAAATCATCCAGCAGCTGAAACCGCAACCTCCTCTTCCCTCCGGTGTTATCACTCATCTTGCCTTTGGGATGTTAAGAGGCAGCTGGCAGTTAAATGCCAGGTTTTCTACCTTATGGAGACACTATTTTGAACACTGAGGCTCTTAGAATGTGGGTTTCATTTGGCACGAAGGAGCCAAACATAGTGAAAGATCATCTGTGTAACCAGAGGCCTTTCCTGTAATGCTTTCATCTACAGTAACCGTGTCCTTACATTACCTTATGACTCTGTAATCAGTATCAACTGCAATTCAGATCTCTTGATGAATGAATGAATAAGACTCAAAAGCAGCAGTGTAAACAGGAAGCTGGCCTTCCTTTACAGTGTTTCAAGCCTTAGAGTTGGTATGATGAAAATCTGGTACGTATTTGAATTAGCTGCATATCTGATTCTGGGGCAGCTTTCTTGTCAGATATGAGAGTGTTGGTGTTGGACATGAGTGGTGTCTGGAGAGGCAGCCTGGGCGAGCTCAGTGTCTCAGGCTTATCCAATTCAAGTGGGAGTCACATGAAGAGAGATCTCTGTGCTGCCTCTCTGCACAAGAACCCAGACCACATTGTCAAAATAAAACAATCTGAATTCTCAGAAATCCTGTGTGTTCATGTTTTTTTGGTGGCTGGATGTCCTCCACGGCTCAGTGGCATTGGCAGAGTGCTTATCCTCGCTCATGTAACTGTCCACTTTTGGGCGGTTTTAGATTCAGTGTTATTCTAGCTTTATGTAATTTAGAGAGGTTGTACTTCCTCTAACTCTGGTGAGAATCACTATCCCTGCAAAGTCAATGTGCTGGAATTTGTCTTGGTGGTAGAGTAGTTTGTGTGCAAACCTTAGTGCGTAATTTTTTGATTTTTACATCACTGCATTACACACTGTATTCATTGTATGTGGGTTGCCAGTTTTTCCAGATACAGTCTCTCAAATCTGCACATTCTGTATATGTTGGCACACTAAAGATAAAGTGCATATATCTTGAAGGTCCAGAGTTTTTAAAGTACACATCTACATGTCGAAACATTCTGGACAGTACAAATGTATGGCCCTCTGTGGACCCATTCATCTTAAAAAATCTATTTTTTGCACCTCTAATAGCTATAAGTTTTCTTCTTATTTCAGTACTTCATGTGCTTATTTATTGCATATATTTCCACTTATTTTTATGGTACATAATTCACAGTCCTTATTGGCTTAGCTATGTTACAGTTCTTTAAAACTCTTCATATAGTAATTATTTTTCGGCTGCACCTCATGGTCTTTGTCAGTTAAAGTGCAGTTTCCAAGGTCAACAGTAAACTGTAAAAAATCATTTTCAGTACTATTAACATTACTGCTAACAGTAATAAGGTTATGGATTTGGGTTTTTCATTCTTAAATTTCTGAATGTGTTGTGAAAGTGACTAATTATGAACATTTGAACACCTGTATTTTCACGATTAAAATGTATTTATAGTTTCTTTTTCTTACTAGTATCTACTGCATTCTCTAGGATTATTAATGTTCTATCTTAATCATCACCCCATCTTGCAACCCTATGTGATGTTAACTCTAGATGTGATAATGTGTAGTCTAGTCTTTGTGAGTCTTGGTGTCTTCATTCAAGAAAATCATCCACACTTGAATCTAAAGCACAATATGCCTCGTTGTTCTTGCCGAGATGAATGTGGTGGCATTGTGGGGGACCACGTGGGCGTGGGCTCATAAGACATTTATGTCAGTTATAATCTAGACTGTGCGGAGAAAAGGCCGTTTTTACTCTGGAATAGTGCCCTTGTTTTCTTGTCTTTCTGTGGCTTTGATGGTACAGCTGTGAGCTGCATTTCTGTGGCAGAGCGTGAAAGGATTTTCTCCTGACCTGACATCCTACACCAACCACCATCCCTTTGGGACACCTTTGGATCCCCCTGAAACTCTGGAGAGCTACCTGTTTCTAGGGGAGGAGACTAGCGTGGGGAAAACATCAGGAGAAGTGGTCGCTGTGGTGAAACTCAGTCCAAGAGTGGACTGAGCGGTGGCTACCTGCATAGGGTTACTAGTAGCGGTGGCAGGCTGTGGGCCGGCTGGAGGCACGTACGGAGGAATGTTTGGATTTCAGTAGCGTATACCAACACACCCTAAAATGAAAAGATGAATGGTTGATTGAGAGGAGAGAAAGAGAGAAAGAGAGAGAAGGGAAAAAAAAAGCAAAGGCTTACAGAGAGGATTGAGAAAAACAAGGCTAAAAGATTAGGTGGTGTGTGTGAGGAAGGCAAAGAAAAGGGGAGCAGAGCTGAAAATGTGCTGTAAGAGAGGATCTGCGATCTGAGTGCACGGACTGGAATAACTACTGTTCCTCCTGCTGAAACCCACCTGGAACAACAGAACAGCTGTACACCAGGTGAAGGAAGAGAAAAAGAAGCGATTAAGCCTCTTTTCAATAGTACAGAAGCACTGTCAGAGCAGACGGGCAAGTCGCTACACTGCCAAACAGGTGAAGTCAAAACAGCGAGCCAGTGTGTAGATTGGAGGAAATATCATTGAGATGACGTCTGTGAGGCACCGGCGGCGTTGCCACTCCCTCTCTGATGACTCTGAGGAGGCCAGTGGGAACCATGCAGATCCTGGACCAGAACCAGAACCTGAAGAACTGGACTGGGATAGCTATAGCACCACACTGGAGCACAGATTAGCAGCTGTGGGTAACTCTTGCTGGTTTGTGAATACTGTATGTGTGGGCCAAAGATGCCAAAGGTTTGATGTGTTTGTGACTGTAAACTTTCTGACAATGACTTTGACATTCTGGGAAGGTCTGCAGGCACCTGATTAGCGTAGGTAGCTGTAGGTTAAAGGGGCTACTCTGAACCTGGAATATAAGCTAGGCTAACTATTTTGGCTCGTGTCAAACCCAAACAATATGTGCATGCCCTGCCTCATCTTCGTTAGTTTGAAAGGCTCACTAGCCTTCAGTGATTGGACAGAGTACAACCTGTTTATTACATATTAAAAAAGTAATTTCACAAATGTCTTAAATGAAAAATTAATTAGCCAAGCTTCAACAAAGATGCCTTTAAAATGAGACATCGTAGTTTAAGAAACGGCCAATGCTTTTATTGAGTATTAACAGCTATTTCAGTAGCTGCATGCAGGACTCCTGGATGTAGAAGTCACAGTGAAGCTTTAGGGTTGACATAAGCTCCGGTTTTAAACAAAACAGCTGCCTCCTGAATGTAGACCATACGTTAGCAAGCTAGCTAGGAAGACACAACATTAAAATAAGACCACTTTGAAGTTACAGGGAGTCGTGGTGTGTTGTGTCTTGCTTTCTAACGCCAGCGTATGGGAAGAGAAGAAAGTTCTGCTAAACAAAGCAAACTTTCATCAGACAGTAAAATCTGGCCAATATTTTTGTGTTGGTGTTTGGTGTTAACAAACAACAAACAAATATGTCTCAACCTTTGCCTATTTATCTGATTTTCAGCTGTTTTCTGATTTTTTGCTGATTTCTGGCTCCAGTGTGTCTGTACAGAAAGTGTATCAGCTGCTTTGTGCAGTCTGTGCAGACACAGTGTGAAGTGTTTGTGCAACACCAACCTGTGTGTGTGTTTGTGACTTGCATTTGCATGAACATACCTGTATGTACAGATGTGTACATTTGTGTGAACGTATCCTTTGTGTGTTGAAGCTGTGATTAATCTTGTGTTACATTCACACCTACCACCTGTTCAGTTGTTGTGGGGGGGAGGGGGGTTAAAGGTGCAAACAATTTAGCACAAGAGAGAAAATGATGCGAGTTTCAAAAAGGCAGGGAACAAAGTCAAACCAAGTACTTTTATGGAAATAAATGCAGATGGAAATGTGGTCGCCTGATCATTTCACAAATGCCCAGATATTTGGGTATGCTGTTAGCTCGTTCCAAATGCCTTGCCCATGATGACTGGTCCATAAGAAAGTAACAGTAACCAGAGCAGGCTCTCACAGTCAGGTCTTTTCACTCCTGTTATGGATGGCTGTTGACTAAGTGATCTGGTGTTTGGTAGAACTCGCTTATCTGGTCAGCACTGTACGTCACTGTGTCGCCTTTTCAGCTCTGCTATATTAAGACAAGTGAAAAATAACAAAGGGAAAGTTTCTTCTGACTCGGGGGAGGATAAGTTTCATCTTGTGGGATAACCTGCGGTAAGATCCTCTTTGTATGAGCTAATTGTCTTTATCTTTGCTTCAGCTTCTTTTATTCAACTAATTCCCTAATAACCTTTTCCCATAGTCTTTTACTAATGCTCCAAGTTTTCTCTTACCTCATCTGACCTCACCCTTTTTCTTTCTTTTAACTCTATGAACTAGTTAATCTCCTCTCTGAAAAAAGTTTAGTTTGAAGCATGTCCAGATAAAATGAACTTAGTCTTTTAAATGTAATGTAACATGATTATTGTTCAGGTTTAAGTGCTTTGAAAAGCATAAAACCAAGGAGTGATAAATACTAGATCTGCAAGCAGGTATACCAGAGTCCAACGACTCAATGCAACATAGAGTTGTATAAAATACAGCTGTGAAGCAGGACAGAGAAAAATGGATGATAATATATGCAGCACAAAATTAATTCCAGCCAGTCCAAAATCTGATCTGTTCGGTGCACGAAATGAAAACTTGCTGAAAACAAACTACAAAACATCTGCAATACTCTATGTAACAGCTGCATGTGACACATTAACTGATATAACTCTGTGCTTGTCAATCTCCAGGAGCAGGAGAGCGCTCAGGCGTCCGAGCAGCGCTGCGTCCAGCTGGAGAAGGCCAGGCGCGAGCTGGAGCGGCAGCTGTCAGGTCTGTCCGACCGACTGGAGGAGGAAGAGGCCTGCTCAGCCCAGCTGGTCCTCCACAGGGACAGGCTGGAGGCTGAGTGCAGCAGCCTCAGACGGGACCTGGATGAACTGGAGAGTGCCCTGACCACGGCTGAGCAGGGGAAACAGGTAGAGCATTATGGGATCTTCACCACTGGACAGACCCCTGGAACTGATGATACCATTTGTACAGAGACTGACTGATGGTTACAGCTCAGTTATAAGGTCAATTTAAGAAATTTAAATTTAAGGTGTAAGGAGATCTTGATCTTACTCCAAAAAAAGGACACTGAATTAGTTTATTTCCTGAGTGACGCGTCTCCATGTTGTACCACCAACCCTACCCTAAACTAGCATTAGGTTAGCATCAGAATTAAGGCTAAATTAGCAGGTTCAGTATCTGTCTTCTTATGGTGCAGCTTTGAACCTCTTCTCATCCTCGTGTAATCGTCATGTGACAGACTTAAACAATATGATTCATTTCACGTTACTTTAGCTTGAGGCTAACTAAAGGCAGCTAGCCTGATAGGCTCCCTCTGCACTTTTCAAAATGTTGAGGTAAACAAGACTCAAACACGTTAAAAGTTTTATGATGAAGTGCTGTCTTCTCTGTGGAGACACTAACAAGTGGAGGCTGCTTTGACATCTCTGTTACAGCCCCTCACTGTTCTCCTTTATCTGTTTCACTGAGGTGTATTAAAGGATTAAGATGCTATCTGAGTTCAGGAATTCCACAGGAATGTACTGTACCCTCCACACAGTAAGTGAAGATGGAAAAGGAGTTTTTACTGGCACAAGATGTTGTTGATTTAGCCTCTGAAAATATACACTGATTAATTTGATCTGGGTCATGAGTTAAGAACTTGATCCTCTGGTTAAGCGAAGATTTTCTTGGCTAATTGGTCTCCCACATGGTGAAGACACCGTAAGAGAGAAGTGTGAGAGGACCCCCGGCACATGCAACAAGACCAGACCTGTTTGATAGCACAGTTGATACAGGGCTTTGAGAAAATGACATGACCATGTCTGATATTTGTGGTATGCTGTCATAACAGCCGTTAATGCTGGACATGATGTGTTTGATCCAAAGGACCAAAGTTTTGAACAGAATTCACTCGTCTGTCTGTTCTGAAAGTTATTATAAAACAAATCTGCAGCACTTTTTGAAGAAGAGACATACAAAGCGTTTTGCATTTGTAGTCCAAAGCTTCTAAAGATTCTAAACTATCACACATGTCTCACTAGGTCCTCATAGCCAGAGCTCCACATGCAAATATGAAGCTTTGATGTTCGGAAGAAGGAGGCAAAATAATGACATCGCCTTCTGTCATGAAAGGAGATAATTGTTTTATGGTGTGGCTGAAAAGGCAGAGGCTGCAGACTGAGTCTGCTGTATTCACAAGACATCATGGCTGCTTGCCCAAGAGGAAAACATTAATAACCACAGAGAGAAGGGTTCTAACAGAGCCAGGTTAGGAAGGAATCCAGCATGTGTTAATAAATGTAATAAATATTATTTTTGCTGATGATGATTCAGGATGTGTATTAGCTCACGTGATATAATCAAACACCCGTGTCTCTGTAGTCGTCAGACAGCGAGCTGAGGAGGCTGTCGGAGCAGCTGTTTCAGAGGGACGAGGTGGTGCAGAAGCTCCAGAAGGAGAAAGAACACCTGGTGGAGCTCAGCCAGGTGAGAGCACAGAGAGCGCTGTAATGACTGTTCAGTTCACCCAAACTCTTAGTTTTTCAACATGAAAATTGAGATATTTCAACATCCTCAAAAAAGAATAAGAAAGTAACAGTGACCAGAATAACAGCTGGCTAAATTAGCCGTGTTGAGTCATGACACTTTAACTTAAGTTGACTTAAGTCATATTTACATGCTTGTGAAGGCCTGAAGGAATGACATTAGATGATTCAGTCAAGTTTTAGTCTTGCTGCATATTGTAGGAAAGCTAGATTGAGTAATAATCCCCAAGACAAGTAAAATGACCTTTGTGCGTAAAATATGTTGAATATCCCATTAAACGAAGAATAGGAAAACTCTGATCTGCCATTAATGATAATATAATGTAACATAAGAACTTGCATTAGTTCAAAGTAGTTTCATATTTTCATATTTACTTGGAGCTCTCAGCTTCGTCTCCTCGGCTGATAGATTTCATACATGTGCAGCCCAGGCTCAGACATCTTGGAAATATTTCAGTTGTCATCACCTAACTTAAGTATGAAACTTCTGAAGCTCTGGTCTTTAATACATGACAACAGAACAAACTCTCATCTGCTGATGAAAACAGTGAGAATCGGCTGAAAGCTCTGTTTAGATTTTAATTTTTTATCAAACTATTGTTTCCAAAGTCAAGAATGAACCATGGCCATCTACTGTAATATATACCACAAAGTCAGTTATAATAAAGATTTACATCAGGCTCAGTGTAAATGATGTAAACTATACCCATACTCAGACAGCATGTCCTGCTGTTTGACTTTATTTGTGATTGTTCATTAGCGTAGTCGATAGCCTTGTCCCATTTGTCAGAGCGTACAGGGAAACTGGTCGACTGAGACTGAAACATAAGCTGGGGTAAACAGAACCATATGGCCTGAGGACCTGCCAGAAGTGGCACTCGTGATAAATGTGCTCCCTATCACACAAAGCACCATACTTTAAAAAGCAGAGCAGATGCTTTGAAATCTAAAAAAAATCTTAACCCTCGACAACCTCATCATGCTCCATGTCAGCTATAAGAGGCCCTGTTCGCTAATTCCTCCCAGATGCTTTGACCAACAGTAGCAGTCTGCTTCATTGTGTAATCTGTGGGAACAATGTAACATCAGGCCTCATTATCTTCCTACTGTTTGTTGAACATGTCTCACATTATGGATTTACTCTGGAATACAAAGAGAAACTTGTTAAAAAACAACATAATATGGATGATCTTGGCATCATGGAGGCTCTTACAGCTTTTTCAGTGAGTTTAGGCTCAGTTACAGATACTGGTGTCTCCAATGCTTTTGTTCCCAGTTGATGGAAAGACAGAGAGAATATTTCTGATCCATCAGATCAAACTAGAGACGAGTGCTTTGCAACCAAACAACTCCTATCTTTCCAAGTGCCAATGTGGTACACAGATGGACGTGAGGCAATGCGATGGAGGATCAGTGATTTAGGGACACATGTGCAGCCCAGGCTCAGGCGTCTTGTTTCACTCCAACAGCAGGCCATCGAGGACCTGCAGAGTGAGGAGGAGAAAGTGAACCTACTGACCAAAGAGAAAACCAAGCTACAGATGCAAGCTGAGGATGTAAGTATATTTGTATATGTAGTGTATGTTCTCAGAATACTACATATTTTTTCAGAGGTAGACCATATTCATTATTAATGTTTGGTCTAACCTGTACATCCAACAGAAACACACATTCTGCACATGTTAAATGCTGTAGTAATATTAAGATTATGAACTGACTATTTGACAGTAATATGAGGAATGGAAACTTAAAGTTATTTGGCTTAATTGTAACCCTGTTAGCCAATAGGCCTTGGCAAATCTGGGGAAACACTGAATACATGTAATTTCACGCATGAAAATGGTCAAATGTAATAAATGGTCAATATAAAAATATTGATTACTCACACAAAATACTTCAAGTACTGGCAGTCATGTTTAAAAAAAATATTAGAATCCATTTCAGTCTCCAAAACCTCAGTTCAGCTGAACCCTGCTTTGAACTTTATTTTCTACTCCTGCAAATCTACGATATTTTCATAGAGTACAATATTTTCTGCTTCCTGTAACATTGGTTGTGTTCAGTTGGAGTACCAGCTGGAGCAGGAGCGCCGTCAGCGTGGCGAGCTGGAGAAGAGCAGGAGGAAGCTGGAAGGTGATAGCAGATCTACTCAGGACAGTCTGGGAGAGATGGAGAAGATGAGGAGTGGTCTGGAAGACCTCATCAAAAGGTCAGTCAAAGAAATTCCCCTGACTGATATCATAGATCTTACAGTGTGTGGGAAAATTCAAGTGTCTTAGCCGTCACAAAATGTGGCAGCAAAAGATAAGAACATCTCATCCAGCCAAACGAGTATTTGAAGATTCACATTTGTGCATAAAATGAAATTAAATCTGGTGTTGGTCAAAGCTAAATGTATTTTTAGCCATGATAGCGGCATGGCTGTAGGTATTTGGCAATGTTGGTCTGTCTGTATGTCAACCAGTTTGGTCCCAGAGGATGAACTGACTTTTCATCATCCTTTGACTTTGACTTTGAAGTTTTAGTGAACTGCCATGACAACTGTTAGATGTATTATTGTGAAATTGGTTTAGACGTTCATGGTCACCAGAGGATAAAACCCAGTGACTTTGGTGATCCTTTGATCTGGTGCGAACAGCAGATCAAAATTAATGGATTGGCTCAGAATGTTGTAGAGACATTCCTGGTTCCCAGAGGATGAATCTTAATAATGGTAATTATTCCAAGGTGTTTCATTTAGTGTCATTTTTACATTTTTGGCTTTTAGTGACACATCTCAATAACTATCAAATGGATTACCAAACAGTTTGGTAGAGACATTCATGATCCCCTCAAGATGAATTTTGCAGATTCCTTAACTTTTCATCCAGCACCATCATCATCCCATCAGCCTCGGCTGTACTTTAGTGCTAATTAGCAAATCTTAGTTTAGCATGCTAACATGCTAAACTAAGATGGTGTAAGTGATAGACGTACCTGCTAAATATCAGCATTTTAACATTGTCATTGTGAGTGTGCTAGCATGCTGATGTTAAAGCACCAGTACAGCCTCACAGAGCAGCTAACATGGTGGTAAACTCTTATTAACTCTTTCCCTTGATAACATATTTAACATTTTTATTTATTTTAATTTATAGGTTTTTTTGTTTTGTTTTGTAGTTCAGATCATTATAATTCCCTGTAACGTGTAGTCAGTCATGAAGTTTTAAATGAGTTAAACTAAACCCTCCAGTGAGTGATCATACAGATCAAACACAAACATAAACACAAACATATATGTTTATAGCCTACATCATAGTTGGCATAAATGTATACTTTCTGAAAATGTTTATGTATGCCATAAACTCACCTCATAAACATTTACATCTGCCTACACTTAGAGCAGATACATGTGACAACAGGTCTTCTTCTATGGATTGAATGGAAAGCTGCTCTGATCTTATCTGTTAACCCCAAGAAAGAGACAAGAGGCTGTAATGTGTAATATACCTGCTCCTCAGTCCAGTGATCTACCCCACTCACTACAACCCCAACATGTTGCTACCTGCCCTCAGTAATATGAGAGCAAATGAAATCATTCAGTGTACTTTACCTTGCAGCAACAATCAACTGAAGACAAGAGCCAACTGTCAGAACACACACACACACACACACACACACACACACACACACACACACACACGTGTATATAAAACTTGTTCTCTTGGCATCAATAGTTGTATGACCCTCTTGAACATTAATAAAGAGAGTGACTCACCTTGTTGCTAAGCTGCTGTTTTTCAAACAGACTATTGGAAGAGAATCTGTCACTCTCTTCAACTCTTCAGCTTTTACTCAATAAAGCTTTATTGGCATGATGCTTTGATCAAAAATACAAAAATATGTTGTCATGGCTTTTACACAAACACAGTACAATGAGGAACTGATACAGATGATTCCTGATAAAACTTTTTGCAGGGCTTTCTACTTTGCTCAGTGGCATCTTACTGTCTTTGTTTAGCTTCAGTTTAAGTTTTAGGAAACTCAGTCAGTTCTGAGGAAGACTGTGAAATGTGCTTGAAAGTCATGGAAGACGCTAGTAAGTGACCTTGTGTTAAGGTTTTTTTCCTTTCTCGATTCTACCAGGCTTTCAGTTGGTACTACAGTAAATATAGGGCTAAATAAAATGGCACTCAGTAACCTTTAAGCGTCTGAACTGACTGGTCTTTCTCTCTGAAGGAAGGATCTGGAGATCAGCAGCACCAGCTCCAAGTTAGAGGCAGAGGAGGCCCTCAACATTGGACTGCAGAGGAGGAGCAAAGAGCTGCAGGTCAGAATATACAGTGTTCATCTAGTGTGAGTGATGGTGCTTGGTTACTGTCATTCATACACGAGGCAGAATGCTAATTTGTAGGATTGTGACCACACCGGGTCACTTGTTGAAGGCACAAGGTGGAGTCATGATTGGTGCTGTTTTATGGCTTTAGTTGGTGCAGCTGTATCCATTCAAACACCAGAAAATCAAATCAGGCCATTTCATGTATTTGGGGATTACCTAATGTAAATTCTTTGATCTCTAGACTAGTTTCCTCATTACAAAAACATAAAAGCTAATTCAGTAGTTCAGTAACATCATAGAGTCAGTACTGGTCTCAGGGCTCAACTGCATGTAGAACACATGACGTCCTTCCCTTTTTGGTTGATAGTCATCTTCCAGGCAGCAGGGCTGGTATGTGCCTTCTGTCTCCAGCCTCTAATTTGAGAAGATGTGGTGAAATTTTTCAAAGGGCTGCAAATTACACATATCTCATCCAGTACGGGTACTGCGATAAAATCCTGCTCAACCTGCACCCACGAGAGCGCTGATTGTTGCATTCTCAGGACATAGCAGCTCCATGGAGGATCACCAGGTAAAACCACAAAAAGTAGCAGATACAGTGACACTGCAAGAATTTCTGAAAGTTGTGTTTTTCCTCTTTAACCAGAAAAGAGGAACTAATCAGTAATAATTGGTAGTATTTGGTTGGAATGACAACCTGCGGAATGGCAGGAAATCAGTTTTCCTAAAAGGACACGCGGTGAGCTCAGCTGTAGCTTACAGAAGAGCAGAGAAATGCATTCCTGTCTTTCAGCAGAGCTGCTGGGCCCTGCTCTGTGATTGGAGCAGTCACTTCACAGCTCCATGCCTGTCAGGAGATAGTTAAAACACACCGCCTACATCCAGACTGAAAACCATCTCCTGCTTCCCTCTGACGGTGTCACAAGACGCAGTCAGCAACAGTTCCCTCTCGTTCCCACTCTGAACATCTTCAGATGTGTTTTTTTGTTTCTGGTTTCTAACATTGCAAGACCATTGAGATAAATGACTTAATGTTTGTTTGATTATCGTGCTTTAGCTGACTGTTATCCATATCACCGCTGGTATTATCACGTGTCTACAAATGACATGATGGCATGAACATGTGATGATGTAATCAACATTTTCTTGGCGCTATATAACTGAAACAAAAACATAGGAAAGAGGGCGTGTTTAATGGGTCAGTGATTGAGAGACTGAGAGCGCAGGTCCTGAAGACATCAGCTTTTCGCTTCACAGATGTTTCTGCGAAGGAGGCGTTGTAGAGGTTGTACAGTAATGCAATACAAAAAAGTGTTGATGTTCCTTACTGTAAGTCAGAGAAACCAAACTGAGTGGAGGCCTACAAAGGATTTATGTGTGTGTATTGTTTAGTTAATGAATGTAACGTCACTGTAGTTCAACATGAAATACTGTCTTAATCAATTTAATCAACTATGGAATGGACTTCCATCAAATTTTGTGACATTCATGCTCCCCAGAGGATGAATCCTGGTAACGTTTTCTCTGTTGTCACAAATTTAATGAAGACTTTGGGTCAGACTGAAATATCTCAACATAATTAAACAGAATAGTGGATGGAATTCCATGTCATATGGTACAGAGATTCATGGTCTGCAGAAGATTAATTGTAATGACTTTCATCTTCTGCCAACAGCAGGTCACATTTTCCCATAGTCAGTGAAAGTTCTCCACATCTGTTGTGCAGAGAGGCACAAAATTTGGTTCAGACGTTCATGATTCCCAGAAGATATGTCCATTTGACTTTGGTGACGCTTATCTAGGTGTATGGTGAAATGTTTGACTACTACTGGATGGGTTGCCAATCAGTTTTCTATAAACATTCATTCTCTGAGAATGTACTCCTGACTTTTTAACACAGTTATCAGCTCTATTTTGAAATCCAACGCTTAAGTTTATGAACAAACACCTGCAGATCCAATGAGTGTTGAGTGGAAACATTAGCATGCTAATATGTTTTAACAGTTTCATGTCAACCTTGGTACATGACCATGTGAATCTGCAGGGCTAAATCAGAAACACATGCATCAGTCACTGCAAACTTCATTTCATCTATATCTTTAGTCTTACTGTCTGCCCCCTCGTTAGTAATTCATGTCTCATCATGTCAGTTGTTAGCTGAAGTCCAGGAGTAGAATCTTTTATTTGGCTGTAGTGTTTCGCTGACTGTGGATGAATTGAAGACTTGAGGTGTCATGATTGCATTTAATTTTGGAGCAGTAAACTAGATTTATGCTTGCTCAACATTCCAAACTGTATTTCTCAACAAAAGATAATATTGCATCTCATTTTCCCTCGGTGATAGGAAGTAGAAAGACAGTAAAATAACACACAGCTGACCTGCTGTGGTAGTTATAGATCTCTCTTACGCAGGCATGTTGACGTGTTATAGCAGGAAAAACACAGGTGCAACTAAGAACATTATCAATGGATCTGTTCCATGTGGATGTTCCAGTAAATCATGCCAGGGATTCAGCGTATCAGTGGCCTGTCAGTGCAACACCTGAATGCAATGTAGCTGTTATTAATGGTGTTAGTTACACAGTGGGTTTGACAAGTCACTGTGAGAAAGGTCTTGTTCATTCAGAGAATTACACAACGATAAAAGTATACAGTTTTATGTAAGTCATATAAGTCATATAACTTGCCATCCTTGTCATGCTCTGTTTGCTAGCATCAGGTACAGTCTCTGAACTTTTTGATTGCACCTCATGCTAACTTTACCCATAATTCTGATGCAGCAAATAGCAGCAAAGGCAACTAGTGTTACACGAGCTTCTACACAGTGGTTGTGTCATTCATTTTTGAACATGATCTCTCAAAATATTTTAGCTAGCTAAAGATATGCTAACACTTAGAAGCACTAGGTATTAGTGTAGAAGGTAAGCTAGTTAGCCAGGCATGCTAATGTTAGCAGATGTTTCTGCAGATAAACACATTGTTTAATCCATTCCTTGGACACTTTCAATGTCGTCTTTCCCTAAGGAGATAAAGCTCAGCCATGGTTTTGGAAATGCAACAAAAAGAAAAGCCCCAGTTACACCACTCCAACATGTGAATTAAAAATCAAAGCTTGACAGAGCCATCAGTGACTAAAACCACTGTGGCCCTAACAGTGGAACAAAACAGCCCCACTTAACTGAACCTCAGACAGCAACAAAATTAAGGAAAAAGTTGTTGCAGATTATTAACAACAAGGTTTTGGTGTGTGCAGTGGAAAACCACCACAGCCGTGACCACCTACCATACTACTGAAGATGTTGACATTTAAAAGGCCATCTTTAGGATTACAACTCTGAAAGGCCTTGTAGCATGTAATCATTGTATAATTATGATTAGAACAGCTTTATTTGTTTGGATTGTATTGGTTTTAGTGCTCTATTTACTCTGGTGTTTAGTCTGCCTCTGTACAGAAGACAGTGAAGTTTACACTGAGGCTTTTCCTGTGAATCTTACTGTTCCATCCAGATACAATCAAGCAAGTCTGAGAGCTTTCATCTGTGTTACTGGTGCATGCTGAAGATAATGTGTTTTGTCTGTGTCTGTCCCTTCAATGGAGCAAATGAGATGAGAGAGAGAGGGAGACTGAGAGAGAAAGACGTCAGACGTCAGTGGTAATTTCAAAGTTCAGGTGGCTCTGCCGATGCCTCCGGGAGCCTGATGTTTCCTCCAGAGGTTTGTCAGGGGAAGAATAAAGAGCGTCTTTGTGGAGTGAAAGGCGATCCGTGTGTCTTTGAGGTTGGACATGTTTTCACATTTACTGTAGCTTTGGCATTCTCCCTATCTCACAATGAGGCTATTATATGTGTGTTTCTGTGAGCCTACATGCATGTGTGTGTAGAGATGCAGGTGGCCAGCCAGCTGAGTGGACGGCCCATCACTTCTGTCGCCCACTCAGTCTGGTTTTGACGTAAAGGTCACATGAATATATCCACAATCATGAGCAGAATCAAAGACATAGCTTTGTCTATCTTTAATGATGACGCCGCCTCTCCCTCCCTGGTGTGCTGTAATTCAAAGCAGTTGGCTTGAAGGCAGTGTGATGGCGGTTGCAGGCCTGCAGTCCTGATCTCCTACAACAACCCAGCTCTCCTTACTGGTTTTATTATGTGGTCGTAAAGCAGTTGGACTCAGTAACAGTGCTGTAAAAGGGTCATCACAGTCTGAGGAGATAGAGCTCAGCTCAGCCATGCCCTGCGGTCTGTTTGGTTTGTACCAGATGTTTCTCTGGAGGTGTTTCATCTGACTGTGCCACAGTGGTGATGACAGTCTTAACTTTCACGAGGTGCTTTTCACTTTCATCCCAAACAAACAGAGGTGAATAGAATTTAGTTTGAGGTGTTCAAAAATACAATAACATCCACAGAAAGTATTTCAGTAAATGTATAAACTATAAACTGTGAAACAGCAGTTTGAAGTTTTGTGTCTGACCATCTGACTAATGTGGAATATACCTACAGGCTGATTCAAGCAGAAAACAAAATAGTTTGCATCCTAACTTTCTTTCTTCTGTACAAATACCAAACACTTTTCTAAAGGCTTAGAGCAAAGAAAAACTCTGGAAGTGGTTGATCCTGCACTTTACACAGCAGCATCTTGTTAAAAAAAAAAGCAACATATTGAATTTAACTTGGACAAAAAATACATATTTGTTTTAATTCAGAGAGTGAGATGAACAGACAGATAGTAATCTCTGTGAGTCTGGACTTTGCTAGCTGAGCTTGACTTGTTGTCTCTGCCCAGAGTTAAAGTCTCATTTGTTTAATCCAAACTCAGTCAGACAGTCTCTATGCTTTTAGGGGGAGTTGTGTGGTTTATATTATTTTTCAGAGTCTTGCTGTCACAGTGAAGTTGCCAGGTTTGGTAACATGGTGCCTGCAGTAAAGCCTTCACTCACTGACTGCATCTGGCAACCTGCACTGCAGCAGGAGATGCTGAGTTTTCACCAGTGAGTTTAAAATGGAGTGTGAGACTGACGGACAGAATGTAAAAAATGTTAAACTATTTATTTATTTTAAGTTAATTCAGTTTCAGTGTGTTCTCACAGTATTCAGATGAAACGCTGGCCTGGATCTCTAAAGATTTTAGTTACATAGCGTCAGTTCAGACTGCTGCACAAAGCACAAGTACTGTCGTTATGCAGGGAAAATGCAACCTTGGTCCCCAACACTGCCCCCAGATGACCGACCCTCCTCCCAGCTCACTGTGGACAGCTGAGGTTTAAAACAGCGAGCTGAGGGGGAATTTCAGGATTTGGAAACAGTGCGGAGCATTGTGAGAAAATCAAGGAGTGTATCTTAATGATGCATTTCCTGTAACTGATCTGAAACTGCTTTATTTTTGGAAACTTACAAACACAATCAGCAGATACACTCATGGTGCACAGAGACAATATTTTATCTCTCTCCCTCTGTACCATGTGCACCTGTGCTGGAGAGGCAGGGCATCGTCTGATTTGACCGACGTCGTCGCCTGGCTTTGTCCGGGTCAACGGGACCTGTCATCACCCGCCCAATCAAACAGCCATGACTCCTGCTGTTGGAAGCTGTGCACTGCCATCTGAAGGCATTTAAAAGAACAAAGCGTGGAGATTCCTCCACCACTGCAGCGACCTGAATTATGTGAGCATGTGTGGACAGTATGGTGGACTCCTCAGCAGGGGGTGCAGAGGCAGGGCTCCCACTTGTTTGGCTCTTATTTTCCCCTCTGACTGACATGGCGAGGAGGGGGGGTCTGACAGGATATAACTGCCCACGCCACTGAACATCCCCTCAGACACAAGCGAGGAGACATCAGCTATGAGGCCACATCTGATTGCAATTTATGGACAATTATTATGGTTTCTGAGTGCAGCGGAAAAAAGAAAACTTTAAGCACATACAATTATGGAGATCAAACCCTCCAACCATTCTCAGCAATGATGGGCTAATTTTGTTATTTCCCTGTGCTGCTCCAAGAGAGCTCCTAAGTAGAAAAGTTGATGTGGGATAATTTAGAATAAATGTCATTTAGAAAAGTGCTCAGAATCAATGTATAAACTCTCTCTGCCATAGGTAAGTAGGCCAAATTGCATTTATCCATGCAGCCTGGCTCAGACATCTTAACACTGTTAGTACACTGTGTTTTCTACAATTGTATTAGAGCCACAATATTTATTTTGAGGCTGGTTTGAGGCTGTGGAAAGTAGGAATTTAACAAGAAACAGATATGTGAGTGGGGAACTGAGAGACAGAAAGAGGCTGTGCATGCATAAGGGGGTGTGGACAGTAAAATGCCGGAGGGGATCAACAGTTTGTGTGTGTGTTTGAGAGAGAGTGTGTGTGTGTGTGTGGGGGACAGTCAGTCAGTCAGTTGGGCTGCTGCTGCCTCACCATGGCTGTTCTCTCTGCAGATGTCCTGCGCTGGCATGTGAGTTTTTATTTCACTTTCTCTGTCTTTTCTGTTGGAGCTTCAGTTTTAGGGCAGCTGATATAAAGCAGAGCTGTGCAGTGGCTTTATGTCCTGGTTTTGGTGTTTAGGCTGTGATATGTCTGAGCTCACATTTGGGACATTTTTAAGTATTTAGATTAACCCTCCTTGCATTATGATGAATCAAATATGGTACAAGTGCAAGAGAATTCCTCGTCCATGTGTTTATTTTGTCCTGTAATGTCTGATAGTTTGATGTTTGGGGAGCTTTGGGTGCCGTGTGGCCGGTGAGAGGCTTTCACCACATCAGTGAGAGGAGGTGTTGTTTCTGTGAATGGCCCTGGGCTACACGCCATGTCAGACACACTTCCTGACACTGAGACGTAGATAGAAACTGGAGATAGCGCAGAACATGACACAACTTGGAAGGATTCGGTCGTGTTGGGAAACCAGCAATAAATTTTTATTAGCAGCACAAAACGCGGCTTTGGCATGAGATGAGTGGAAGAGAAATGTGCTGCTGGTGATTTATTTATGTCAGATCATTCTGATTGTTTTATATGTCGGAGCATGGATAATATTAGGATCACTTAGTCACACTTCAAGTGCACACAAAGGGTGGTGGAGGAAGAATTCAGATCTTCTCCTGAAGTAGCAGAAGAACAGTGTAGACCTGCAGTATTTAATAAGTAATACCACTAAAATATACATAAAATATTGAAAGTAAGTTTATAAAATGACCCCAGGTAGTGTTATACAACAGTATATTAGATGATTATATCACCATTACTATTGCATTAACATGTAAGGAGCATTTTACTGTTGTAGTTTGTCTTTGTGGAGCTAATGTGAGCTGCTTGAGTAGAAGTTAAATCTACAATAATGCATCATATTTTATGGATGCAGTAACAACACTATTATTCACATTTTTAAGTGAAGATTTATTTGATCTGCATGTCAGAAAATCATTTATTTCTCATTTTGGATTCGGTTTACAAACATTTTCTATTCAGTTATTAATTAATTATAATTTATAATTTATTTTATTAATTTATAAGTCAGTGTACAAGCTGCTATGACTGAATGTTTCATTACACACTGTGATGTAGCTGTGGACATTTATTGAGTTATTAGCATATCTGTCGACAACTTTTATTATGATTGTGCGTAAATTCTTTAACCATTAATGTCACTTAGATTGACGTTTTACAGCGTGAGTGTCACGGCCACAGTAACAGCATAAAACACAGGGTACAGAATACGCAGCACAGACTTATTGAATCAGATCAGTTGACTAACACACTGTATATTCAGTCCTGGATGCTGCTTGGGAAATCATCACTGACTTGAAGCCAGGACTGTAAAACCAAGAGAGAGCAAAAACATAACACAAATTCCTCGAGTGTCATGAAAATGGCACCGGTACGTTTTTGGTCTCTGTGACCGGACATAGCAAACCAAGCCCTGGGTCAGAATACAGATAATGACGGTGGCTACAGACATTCTTGCTCTAAATTGCTACCTGAGGAAAAAGCCAGAGGCGTGCCAAATCCCCAGAGAAAGCAGAGTGTATGAGACGGCCTCACCACACACAAGTGTTGCCTTGAAATAGCAAACGATGTGCAGAGGTGACGCCCCATTTGTTTTCTGTCAGGATGATATAGGCACTGTGAAACCAGAGCATAACAGCTCAACTGCAGATATCCTAGCCATATTTTATATTTTAGTGAAAGCAGACTGTTTTTTTTTCTGACTGAAGTCCATTTCAACATCAGCTTTTCTCCCTCTTTAGGCCCGCATCGAGGAGCTGGAGGAGGAGCTGGAAGCGGAGCGGGCCATGAGAGCCAAGGTACGGTATATCTCCACAAACTAGAAGGCACTGTGTAACATCTCCCCTCTACCCAGAATGAAACAAAGAGCAGATGAGCCTTAAATCTGTCTGTCAGGCTGCAGGGCAGATAAGACCGTGCCAAGCAGCTCTGGGATCAGCTTGGCTCGGCTGTAACGTTCAGGCTCTGTGGTGTTGAGAGCAGTTTGTGGGTTGAAGGGAGCAGAGGAAAATAAGAGGAAAAAAGAAAAGCTTGCTGATGTGTTGGCAGCCGGTGGGGTACGTGTGTTGGTGCTGCGCCTCTGGTCACCCCAAACCATCTGCACCTGTGATAATAAACTTCAGGGGAGAGATCTTGTGTTTCTGATTAACATACAGGGCAACCCCAGAGGCGAGGAGGGACCCCAACATCCTTTTTCCTCTTTCTTATTTCTTATTTTTCCCAATCTTTCTCTATCCCTTATGCTCACACACACACACACACACATCAGTGCACTTTCTGTTTCTTGTAATCCCCTCATCTTGCTCCTAGAAGCAAATCGGAAGAACAGGACTTTTTTTTTTTTGCCTTCTTTCTTTTCACCGCAGCAGCAGCGTTTCCAAGACATCTTCTTTGTAATGTAAAAGTGTTTCAGAGCAGCATACCTGGTTCATATAAAACTAATCTACCAAGGTGGGCGTTTTAAGTGCTTGTTGTTTCAAACAAGACCCTCTTAAAGCGTGTGTGTGTTTAAGCCACAGAACCAGGTCGTCCCTCTTAAGACCTGACTGCAGTTCCCATGTTACAGTAGGTAAAGGCTGAGAAGCAAAAGGTACATATTTCACCCCGAGTGTTGAATAGAGTGACAGCAGGCCCGAGGGTGTGTTTTGCACACTTCTCCCCACTCTGGGTGGTATTCTTAATGGTGCAGGCTGGGTCTCCCCCCTCCTCCCCTCGCCCCCTCACCCCACCAGTCTCCAGAAAGCCATGGAGCGGTGAAAGGGGGCAGGCAGAGACATGCAGGTCTTTATCTGTTCCACAGCCTGCGTCTTCAGAGGAGCTCAAATCCAACATACCTCTGCTGCAGACAGGCTCGCTATTGTTAGGCTCAGCTCCTCAGGTCACACAGGGGAGATATCATCAGCAGATAGAGGCTGACAGACGGCACTATTTTCCATGGGATCTTCTTCCAGCTGGAATGCCAGCCGGTCTCACACACATGTATATTTGTACAGTAGAGTGTTCTCATTCGCTGAGACACAAACACACAAATAAAGAGCACACAGAGCAGCATGAAAACTGAAAGACAAAGACAGGAAGATGAATATTTGAATTGGACCGTTTTCGTTCTTGTGGGGATGAAAATGTGTCTGAAACAACAGTGAATTAGTGACTTTACTGCGTCTGTTTGCTGCTTGTTTCTGCTGCTGCTGAAAACGTGTGGTGGTCCTCACAATAATGAAAAAAAAATCAGCTTGACATTGCATATATTCACCTTCACAAGCAGCAACACTTCACCCCACCTTGTTAACAGTAATGAAAACAGGGTGTTAACAGAGATTAGATTCTCTTGTGTGTAGCTGTGATCATGCTGGAGGCTGAGGTGATGGATGGGCTGATGAGGACACATGTACACATGCAAACACTCATTGGCATGTGAACACCGACCGAACAGAGGCACACTCCTGCTCTTTCACGCTCTTGTGCAAACAAAGATGAATCTCCCCCTCTCCAGCAGCAGACCTCAGGAGCATTGACCCTCCATTAGCATGTGAATGGGAACGAGTGGTGTCGGGTGGTGCTGATCCAGAGGAGCTGTTGACTCAGTCAGCAGTGCGGAGGAGAGCGATGAGTGAACTGAGTGCTCAGCGTTAACCCTCGACACAGAGCCAGGTTGTAGATACAGAGGGTGGGGCCGGAGGGAGCCGATGGGCCACAGGTTTCTGGAGACTGACCGGGGTGGGGGGTGAAAGAGGAGGCCCCCAGTGAGTATCATCTGTTTTCCCTTGTCCTGCCTGAGGTGTGTTGACGGCTGCGGCTCATTGCTGCGATCAGGGAGGCCTGAGACTGCAGCTTTTACAGACCAGTCTCAACAGCTACGTCTTTAAACCAGCTGTAAAAGATCGGTGTAAAAACAACAAGTGCTTGTAACTACAGAGTGCTGGCTGTTTGTGTGTGTAATGGCCCTGCATTATAAACTCTCTCCATGTGTTCTGTCCCACGTTCCAGCACGAGAGGAGCCACTCTGATGGTTTTGTTGAGGACGTTCAACGTTTCTGCAGCTTTAAATATTTTTATTTGTTTTGAATTTCAATGCAGAAATGTATTTTATATTTCTTTTGATGTATGCTGTGAAGTTATACTGCATACTATACTGGTATCACGTTTTATTACACTGGTGGAGCCAGTGTGGATTTTGAGTGTGAAATAGAGTTTTAATTACTGAAGGTGCTGATATTTTATGATAGTATATGAAAAAGAATTAGTTCATGAGAAAACAAAACTCTTACTTGTAGCCAGAGAAAGTCAGAACAAGATAATATATAGTTCTAATTTAGCAACTACTGCTCTACTGTGATATATCTGATGTTTCATGAGAGTCAAATAAGGCTCAGGGCTTTAGTTTCCAGTCAAAGCTGCACTAAAGCAGAATGTTTTTATATTAACACTGGATCAGTTGACTTCATGTGAGGTTAAACGTGGTGACAAACCAACAGATGATGGTTCCACATCTCTCATCAGCATCATTTCTAGCAGCAGCTGTTTTCAGTGGAAAAGCTCTGATAAACCCACTGTACTCTACCTGCAGCTGGGGAACATGGTGGAGTTGGCTGATATTTTACTCTGAGGTTACTCTAGAGTTGGTGGAGACCGTTCTGTGTTATTGTTAATGTGTTAGGATGGTCCCAGGTAACCAAAATCAGAAAAGTAAAATAATGAATTGCCCGGCTGCTTTGTTAAACCGTCTGTGTAGAAAGATCAAAATCCAGCATCACATGGAGAAGTGAGACTGAAACCAGCTTGGTTTCACATTGTAAGATGTTTAGCAGTGAGGAGAGCGTTGAATAACATCCACAGGAAGCTGGAGTTCACAGATCATATTTGGACTGTGTGACAGCAGCGAAATCCTGCCGTGCTCTGATTGGATACCAGCTACTCTCCTGACCTCTGACCTCAGGAAAGATCACTTCCTATTGTGGGCTGTCAGTCACACCGATCCCCCGGTGGTTCGATATCCTGCCCTCGCAGGTGGGACTGCTTCAGAGACAGAGCAGATGAAGTCCTCAGCCTGATGTTTGATATATCTGAGGTTATGAATGCTGGACTCATGTATGTTCATACATGTTCAGATGGAGGCTTTTTATTCACTTATCACTCATATTATTGTGTTTGAACTGCGTGTTTATCAGGTGGAGAAGCAGAGAGCAGATCTGACCAGAGAACTGGATGATCTCACTGACCGACTGGAGGAAGCAGGAGGAGTCACCGCCTCACAGGTAAATTACGTGTTCTTACAGATACATGCTAGTGGCTTTGCTCGTCGCTAATCAACACAAAACATAAAGTGGAGCCGAGGTTGATGGGTGTAACAAATTTCATATCAGTGCCTTAAACATACAGTAGAACGTTACCTGCAGTGTGTGTGTGATTAACAGATGGAGGTGAACAAGAAGCGAGAGGCTGAGCTGCAGCGTCTGAGGAGGGACCTGGAGGAGTCCTCTGTCCAGTCTGAAGCTCTGGCTGCGTCTCTGAGGAAGCGGCACGGCGATGCCATGGCTGAGCTGAGCGAGCAGTGCGAGGCTCTGCAGAGGGCCAGAGCCAAACTGGAGAAGGAGAAGCAGAACCTGAGGATGGAGGTGGACGAGCTGGCAGCGTCACTGGACAGTCTGCAGAAGGCCAAGGTCAGGATCTGGATCTGCTGTCGCTCCGACAGCATCGCAGGCCTGTGTGGCTCGTGACTGTGGTGTAACGCGTGCTGGTGTGTTTGTGCTGCAGATGTCCTCAGACGGTCAGATGAAGAAGCTGGAGGAGCAGCTGTCAGAGGCCAACAGGAGAGGAGACGACCTGCAGAGGACGCTCACTGAGCTCAGCGTGGCCAAGAACAGACTCACAGGTACGCTGATGTCAGACCCCTTCAACCTGAATTCAACCTGAACTCTATGCACTGTTCAGACAGTTATACTCCATCTTTAGATGAGTTCAGTCATTCAGCTGATTTCTGTTTCGCAGTATTTCTGTTTAAAGTCAAGAAATCTGGGATCTTATTATGACTAAGTTACTATATGATCAGACATGGACACATTATTTTCTCTGTGCTCTTCTCATTGGTTTAAGTGGGCGGGACTCACACACTTATGCACCAATCAAACTTTGATATTTGTCAATCAAATGTGATCAAACCACGCCCTCATGGCCCTGATGAAAAATTGTTTATTTAGTGAGATAGAAAAATAATGTTTAAAATAAATGAGATTTCAGGTGTCAGGAGCTTTAAAGGAATAGTTTATACATGATTGATTGTGTTGATCCTCTTGTCTTCATAAAGCAAATGTTTCCCCAAAATATGTAAGTAGAGAGAGACTGAACATGTCTGAGATATCAGGCGCTGATGTGTCAGTGCTTCGAGATGCTTCGCTTCGTTAACAGTCAGTGATCGTCTGTGTCTCGTCAGCTGATAACGCAGACGTGAGTCGACAGATGGAGGAGGCAGAGAGCAGAGCCAGTCAGCTGACACGCTCCAAAACTCTGCTCCAAACCCAGCTGGAGGAGCTGAAGAAACACCTGGACGAGGAGCTCAAGGTCTGTGTTTTCAGCTCAGTATGGAAATATCAAATATGAGAATGATTTTGTATTCAAATAAATGGAGAAAAAAAAGTCTTCAATGTGTGTTTTTCCACTCAGAGTCATATATTCACATGTGTCTGTGGTGTCGTTGCCAGTGTAAGCAGGCAGTCAGCGGCAGTCTGAGCTCAATGAGGCAGGAGTGCGAGGTTCTGAAGGAGCAGCTGGAGGAGGAGCAGGAGAGCAAGCAGGAGCTGCAGCGCCTGGTCTCCAAACTCAACAGCGAGGTGACGCACTGGAAGACCAAGCACGAGTCTGACACCATCCAGCACGCCGATGAGCTGGAAGAAACCAAGTAGGTGGTGTTGATACTGGCAGTCAGAGGTCACATCTGACACTGAATGTTTCTCAGTGCTTTAATAACGTGTGTGTCACAGGAAGAAGCTGGCAACCAGGCTGCAGGAGGCCGAGGAGGCCGTGGAAGCCACTCAGGCCAAATGTTCCTCGCTGGAGAAAACTAAACAGAGGCTGCAGGGAGAAGTGGAGGAGCTCTGCATGGACCTGGAGAAGGTAGAGCTGGAGACACACTGAGTGAGTGTTGCAGTGCCATCAACTTCTCTGTTGTTATGTTTGAGCGTGTGTTGTGTGTCGCAGGCCAGCAGCTGCGGTCAGGCTCTGGATAAGAAGCAGCGGGTCCTGGAGAAGCAGCTCGGAGACTGGAAGCAGAAGTGCGAGGAGCTGGTGGCCGAGGTGGAGGGCGCCAGAAGGAGAGCAGGCAACACGCCAGCGAGCTCTTCAAAGTCAAGACAGCACACGAAGAGTGTCTGGAGCAGCTGGAGGCTGTGCGCCGGGAGAACAAGGCCTACCAGGGTATGACTAGACACATGTGGTGGGGAGGGCTGATGCCACTCAGGCATTTTATTTGGAAACAGTGCCATTTTCTTTATTTTCTATTATTATTTTTATTACTAACATCAGCACCAGCACTTTGTGTCTGAATCTCTGCTCCTTTCTTCTTCTTCTTATTTTCATCTCATAAGGTTTAGTCAAACTATTCTACTATTAATATTTATCTATTGGTAGTTAATGTTAGCTAACAGTGGCTAATAGTAACCATGGCTGAATTAGCGGTGTGTGTTTTTTCTGTGTGACAGAGGAGATCGCTGACCTCACAGACCAGCTGTCCGATGGAGGTAAGAGTGTCCATGAGCTTCAGAAAGCAAAGAAGAAGATTGAGATGGAGAAGGAGGAGTTACAGGCCTCACTGGAGGAGTCTGAGGCAGCTTTGGAGGTACACAGAAAATCTGCTGCTCATTTTGAATGTGGAAATAGGCGATTGTTTGCTGAGACATTTGCCATAACAGCTTTATGACAGTGTTGTGTGTACAGCTCGTTGTGTTGCACCCAGGATGCAAAAAAATAAAAATAAAAATCAGTTATTGCTGCTTTAAGGCAGAATTAAAAGCAAACTATTGTCATAGTTGAGGTTTTTGTCCCTGTTCTTCAGGCTGAGGAGACCAAGGTGCTGAGGCTGCAGCTGGAGTTGTCCCAGGCGAAAGGAGACCTGGAGCGCAGACTGCAGGAGAAGGAGGAAGAGATGGAAGCTACACGGTACCTCATCTTCCCCTGACAGTCTCCTCATCCACAGCACTAATACTCTTTAACACTCTAACATAATTATTTTTCATCCTGTCCTTTATCTCCCTTTACTCCCTCTACAAAGTCATAGTACATTATACTAAGAGGTAAGAGCTGTCTCATTAATCTGTTCCTCCCTTCAAACCGTGCTTCACTGTCTCTGCAGCGACACATGCTCGGCTCATTGTTAATACCTCTTTCCTCCATCCGTTCACTCCTCTCTCTTCTGTCAGAAAAAGCCACCAGAGGGCGTTAGAGTCCCTGCAGGCCAGTCTGGATGTGGAGGTGAAAGGCAGAGCGGAGGGACTGAAGCTGAAGAAGAAGCTGGAGGCCGACGTCAACGAGCTGGAGCTGCAGGTGGACCTGCTCACCAAGAACAACGCAGAGCTCAGCAAGAACAGCAAGAAGATGCAGCAGCAGATCAAGGTCTGATGACGAGATACAGCCTGGTTTTCTACAGCTGTGGTTTGAAACAGTCAGAGACTGAGTTCTTCTCTGTCCCAGGAGCTGCAGGCTCAGCTGGAGGAGGAGGTGCGGAGCCACGAGGAGCGCAGGGAGGAGCAGGCTGCTGTGGAACGACGCTGTGGTCTGTTGGTCAGCGAGGGGGAGGAGACTCGAGCAGCGCTGGAGAGCGCAGAGAGGGCCCGCAAGGCCCTGGAGACCGAGCTGCAGGAGGCCAGCGAGAAATACACTGACCTCAACAACCAGGTGATAGACAGTGTCTTTGATTTGGTGCCGTGCAGACAATAAGAGTCTGATCTGATCCGTGACATTCTTTGTTTTCTCCTGTGTGCTCAGTTCCAGTTGGCTCTGAGTGGGAGGAGGAAGCTGGAGGTGGATCTCCAGACTCTGCAGCAGGAGCATGAGGAGCTACAGGGAGAGCTGAGAGGATCCACAGACAAGGCCAAGAAGGCCAGCTGTGAGGTAAAACCAAGTATTAACTGAGATACAACAGCAGCAGTTGAATACACACTCAGTCACATGACTTTTTAATGAAATGGTTTGATTGTTTCAGTTGGCACGCGTTGGGGAGGAGCTGCGTCTGGAGCAGGAGCACACACTCCACCTGGAGAGGGTGAAGAAAGGTCTGGAGGCTCAGATCAAAGACATGAGCAGCAGGCTGGATGAGGCCGAGCAGATGGCTCTGAAAGGAGGAAAGAAGATCATCCAGAAGTTAGAGGGAAAGGTATGAAACCCTGACCTGCAGGACCCGACAGAGTCCAGGAGCCACCTTAACAACCTGAAGTTGTTCCTTCAGTGTAATGCTAAACAGATTTTCCGTTCGCCAGATAATCACAAAACTAGAGAGTCTGGGGTCTTTGTTGCCCTGAGGGTCTGAAAACTACATCCTGCTTTAATGGCCTAGTGAGTTTTTATCTAGCGCCATCTTCAGGACAAAGTTTACATTTAACAAATTCAAATGTGTCTGTGTGCAGGTGAAGGAGCTGGAGCTGGAGCTGGACTCGGAGCAGAAGCGGCACGCTGAGACGGTGAAGACGCTACGGAAGAACGAGCGTCGGCTGAAGGAGCTGCTGTTCCAGTCGGAGGAGGACCAGAAGAACCAGCAGAGGATGCAGGAGCTGGTGGAGAGGCTGCAGAACAAGATGAGGGCGTACAAGAGACAAGTGGAGGAGGCCGTACGTCACCCTGTCCTCTTACTACAACACCATGTAACCTAGAGCACACGTCTCACCATGGTATTCCTTTGATCACACACACTGCGCTGTCGTTACAGGAGGAACAAGCTAACATGAACTTGGCGAAGTACAGGAAGACCGTCCATGAGCTGGATGATGCAGAGGAGCGGGCTGACATCGCCGAGTCAGCACTCACCAAGATCAGGACCAAGAACAGAGGCAGCTTCGGCAAAGGATACTCCTCTGTGAGTAACACATAGAATGGAAACTGAAATACTACAACTACTATTACTAATAATAATAATGATTAATGGAGCATTTTAAAGGAAATTTTAAGTTTTTTAAAATCACAAAACATATTCAAAATAAGTCAGACAGTCTTGTCAACAGTTTTATTTAAATAAAGATATTCTATCAGCCAGTGTGCCATAAAATTTGACATGCACATTAATGATCCACACAGGATTATTTCTGATAATGTTGGTGAACTCCTGAGTTTGGGCCTCTTTGAACTTTGATCATGTGATAGCAGGAGGCTGTATATGGTGACGTATCCTGTGTGATGTCATAGAGGACGCCAAACAGCAGACAGGATATATACAATACATTTTATAAAAAATGACCTACTGAAATGAACAAACTACTTTCATTGTGTGTTTAATACGTACAGGTGGTTACATCCTTCAGGTGCCACTTTATGAACTGATTTCATTTGATGTTAAACTGCATAAATGTAGAGTTAAAGGTGTAGAATGAGTTGAATCATAATGAATCACGTTTGTTTCATAATGTTAGGTAGGACATTATTCTGTTGTATGTTACTGATGCTTTAGGATCATTGTTTCTTTCACTGACAGGAAATATTTTAACCGTTCTTGCAATTATACTTCAAAATATTGTAAAATGTCATTGTGTTTTTTGAGGGAACATATAAACATCTTTGTGAAAAAAGTAAGGAAAGTTAAAAAACAGACCTAAGAATATGCCAGATGTGTTATTTTCTGTGTTTGTTCTGAATAATGACTGAGGTATGTGTCGCTCCACCAGGGTTACAGCACTCCGTACCCCGGCCTGGTCAGGTCACCCAGCTCTGTGGGCTCAGAGGGCAGAGGGGAGAAGATCCTCAACGATGACAACGAATCCGTCAGCTCCCTCATCCCAGCATATCTCAACTCCCTCAAGAAGCTCATGATTGATTAGAAAGACGAGTGTGAGGTCACCATGGTCAGCCCTGACTCTTTCTACGTCGTCCCAGCTTAAACACAGTATGAAATCTAAAACATCAGGGAGCCTGAAACTATAGTTTCACAACACTTTCAGGTCATAAACAAACCATTCAGTGTGTCACCTGTTTGTGATTACTGTTCATGCCAGTTAAATGTACTCAGTCCCTCCTCTCTGTGTTATGACTACAGTCTGTAGGATCACAGCTTTAATAACACACTGCGGCTTTAATACAATACATTTTTATATCCACTTCATAATGTAATATTTGTATGTAAAAACAAGTTGAATATGGAAAACTGTGTTTCAACATTCCACTTTAGTAAAAAGTAACACTTGACTACAGTGACCAGTTATAAGTCATGTGTAAATCATAATGTAAATAATGAACATTTACATTTATGAATGAATTCAAAATAATTATAAATCACACTATTGTCAGCAATTGGAGAGAAGCTTTTAATCTTAAGTATAAAATATTCTGTAACTTTAAATGACTGAGAACTTTTATAACATTTTCTATTTGCTTGTACAGCAGGAAAAACAGGTTAGAAAATATGTAGAGGGCAACAAGGGTTTTCATTCTATGTTCCCCAGATTTATATGGCACATAATAGGAACATGACAAAGAGTCCTGTGTTCTCCATTTCTACATATGTCCTCTCCCAGGGTCCTGTGTTCCTGAAAAAGATGTTCTCAGCTCTGTCTTCACTTAATATGACATGGGCTAACTTGTCAAAGGGGTTTTCTGGTCCCCAACACTGCTGTATGCTTCAGTATAACAGGCCTATACTTAAGATCCTAATAATTATGAAATAAATTACATATAAATGACATGAATATAGTTCATCAGGGATTTGTAAATGATTAGTTCATCATTAACTAATGGTTTATAAATGACTTATAACCAGTCATTATTATAAAGTGTTACAAACTAAGATACACGACAAGGTGCCATCAGAACATGGGTTATTTTAGGTCAGTAATAAGAAATGCAGTGTCTGTGTATTGTAACTATTTGATAAAGTCCAAGTGTATCTCTGCCTGAACTTTTAACCACATCTTTATTATCACTGTCTAAACCTGTAACAAGGCTTGACCAAACCATTTTATTGTTGAATGTGAAAATGTGGTTTTTAGGAAATAAAATACTTTTTTTTCATTTATTATATGTTCTACTCTGCTTTTTATTCCATTTTGTCCTGGGTGGACATGGAGGGAAAAATTCAGAAAGTTAGGAAAAAAGATGTACCTTGCGAGATCTCGACTCAACCTAACCTAGCCAAACTAAACTGTTAGCACCTAGCCCTAAGAACCCCACCCCTAGCCTAACAGCTACAGGCTCAAACCTAGTAACTATTTCAGGGGCCCCTAACCCTAACCCAAGCCTAAACCTAAGTAACCTACCCCTAAACCCACCAACCTAACAACCCTAAAGCTAGTGAACCCTAACCCTAAGAACCCAACCCTAAAGCTAGTAACCCTAACCTTAACCCTAACAAACCAACCTGAACAACCCTAACCCTAACAAAAATGTCATTAAAATGTCATAGTATACTATGACATTTTTATGACATTTTTGACACCTTACTATACTATGACATTTTTATGACATTTTGATACGTTACTATATTATGGCATTTTTTGACCATTTTTGACACCTTACTATACTATGACATTTTTTGATCATTTTTGACACCTTACTATATTATGACATTTTTTGACCATTTTTGACACCTTACTATATTATGACATTTTTTGACCATTTTTGACACCTTACTATGACATTTTTACTGACATTTTGGCCTTGTTCTATACTATGACATTTTTTACGTTTTGACACCGCTACTATCTCTGCAGCCATTTTGTAGCATTTTGACGCCATACTATACTATAGCATTTTTACCCAGCATTTTGGCCATTTATACTATGACGTTTTGTGTTTTTAGCGTATGTACTATATACAAGCATTTTTTGACCATTTTGACACCTTACTATACTATTAAATTTTGACCATTTTGACACGTTACTATACTATGACATTTTTATGACATTTTGACCGCGTTACTATGTGCATAGCATTTATTGACCATTTGGCGCCTTACTATACTATGACACTTTTGTATTTTGGCTTAACCTATACTATGACGTTTTGACCATTTTGACACCATACTATACTATTAAATTTGCGAGCCATTTTGTGCATTACTATACTGCAGCATTTTTGACCATTTTAGCGTCTACTATACTATGACATTTTTGACCATTTTTGGCCATACTATACCATAACATTTTCATATTTCTCTTCACCCAAGCATTTTGGCCATTTTGTGCGTTACTATACTATGACATTTTTATTATTTTGACCACGTTACTATGACATTTTTGACCATTTTAGCGTCTTACTATACTATGACATTTTATATTTGGCGCCACACTATACTACTGACATTTTGACCGTTACTATATTGACGTTTTGACCATTTTTAGCGCCATTCTATACTGACATTTTTATGACATTTTGGTAACCATTCTATACTATGCCAACATTTTTATGTGTTTTGGCGTTACTATATGCCAACATTTTTTGACCATTTTTGGCGTCTTACTATATTTATGACATTTTTGACCATTTTGGCGCTATACTATACTACTGACTTTACAACTTTTGTACATTCTATACTATGACATTTTTATGGCATTTTGACGCTATTACTATACTATGACATTTTTATGACATTTTGGCCTTACTATACCATGACATTTTTTTATGACATTTTTCATTACACTATATTATGACATTTTTGGCCATTTTTGACACCTTACTATACTATGACATTTTGGCCATTTTGACACCATACTTTACTGACTTTTTTACCGTTTGACACCATACTATACTATGACATTTTACTTGGCTTGTTTTTAGCGCCATTCTATACTATGGCTTTTTATGACGCGGTGCCATACTATACTGACATTTTTTGACGCGTTACTATATTGTAACATTTTTGGCCATTTTGTACCCATACTTTACTATGACATTTTTACCGTTTTGACACCCTGCTATACTACAGCATTTTATGACATTTTTTGGCGCTTCATTCTATACTAAGCGTTTTATGACATTTTGTTACCCATACTATACTACCAACATTTTTTTACCGTTTTTGACACCATACTATACCTATGACATTTTGCCAACTGTTTTGACATATACTACTATACTGTTTTATGACATTTTGGCGGCCCATTCTATACCTATGACATTTTAACTTATTTTGGCCTTATACTATACTACAGCATTTTGTATTTTGACACGTTACTATATTACCCAGCATTTATTATTATTTTGGCCATGCCCTATGCTGCAAGCATTTTATGACATTTTGGTATGCCTATACTATGACATTTTTTGACCATTTTTGACACCTTACTATACTATTAAATTTTTTGACCATTTTTGACACGTTACTATACTATGACATTTTTTGACCATTTTTGACGTCTTACTATACTATGACATTTTTTGACCATTTTTGACGCCATACTATACTATGACATTTTTGACACGTTACTATACTATGACATTTTTATGACATTTTTGACACGTTACTATATTATGACATTTTTTGACCATTTTTGACGTCTTACTATACTATGACATTTTTTAACCATTTTTGACGCCACACTATACTATGACATTTTTGACACGTTACTATATTATGACATTTTTTGACCATTTTTGATGCCATTCTATACTATGACATTTTTGTAACATTTTTGACGCCATTCTATACTATGACATTTTTATGACATTTTTGACACGTTACTATATTATGACATTTTTTGACCATTTTTGACGTCTTACTATATTATGACATTTTTTGACCATTTTTGACGACATACTATACTATGACATTTTTATGACATTTTTGACAATTACTATACTACCCAGCATTTTATGACATTTTGGCGCTGCTACATACTATGACATTTTTGCTTGTTTTGGCGTGCCACTATACTGCTGTGTTTTGCTGACATTTTTGCATTCACTATATTATGACATTTTTGACCATTTTTGACACCTTATACTATGACATTTTTATTCATTTTTGACACCATACTTTACTATGACATTTTTTTTACCATTTTTGACACCATACTATACTACAAGCTTGTTTTATGACATTTTAAGCGGCCATTCTATACTAAGCGTTTTACCAACATTTTGATACCGCTATACTATGACATTTTGACGTTACTATATTGCAGCTTGTTTTTTTTGACCATTTTTGACACCATACTTTACTATGACATTTTACGTTTTGACACCTTTTTATACTGCAGCATTTTACTTACAGCATTTTGGCATACGTCTATACTACAGCATTTTTATAGCATTTTGATGCCATACTATACTACTGACATTTTTTACGTTTTGTACCGCCTATACTGCAAGCATTTTGCCCAGCATTTTTGGCGCCATACTATACTGCAGCATTTTACTGGCATTTTTGGCGCCATTCTGCTATAGCGTTTTTATGACATTTTTGGCCATACTACTGGCATTTTGTGACATTTTTTTGTGCATTACTATATGCAGCATTTATTGACCATTTTTAACCTTACTATACTATGACATTTTCATATTTTGACGCCTTACTACTATGACATTTTTTTGTGTTTTGACACCTTACTATATAATAAATTTTTTGACCATTTTTGACCGTTACTATACTATGACATTTTTGACCATTTTGACGTCTTACTATACTATAATTTTGGCCATTTTGGCACTTCATACTATACTATGACATTTCACATGTTACTATATTGCAACATTTTGTACCATTTTTTGACACGTTACTATACTGCAACATTTTATGACATTTTTGACGTTACTATATTACCCAGCATTTTGACATTTTTGGCGTCTTACTATACTACCAGCATTTTGCTCATTTTAGCGCTTTACTATACTATGACATTTTGACACATTATATATTAGCAACATTTTGTCGCTTTAGCGCCATTCTATACTATGACATTTTGACATTTTGACGCGTTACTATATTGCAAGCGTTTTGGCCATTTTGGCGTCTTACTATATTACTTGACATTTTGGCCATTTTGGCGCCATACTATACTACCAACATTTTGCAACATTTTGACACATTACTATACCGCAGCATTTTTACCCAGCATTTTGTGCCTTCTACTATACCTGACATTTTGCAACATTTTTAGCGCTACCCTATACTACCAACATTTTTATGTGTTTTTCATTATATTATAACATTTTGACCATTTTGTACCTTACTATATTTATGACATTTTATTATTTTTTGACGCCATACTATACTATGACATTTTGACACGTTACTATATTATGACATTTTTTGACCATTTTTGACACCATACTTTACTATGACATTTTTTTTACCGTTTTTGACACCATACTATACTATGACATTTTTATGACATTTTTGACGCCATTCTATACTATGACGTTTTTATGACAGTTTTGATGCCATACTATACTATGACATTTTTATGACATTTTGGCGCACTTACTATACTATGACATTTTTATATTTTTGGCATGCCTATACTATGACATTTTTGGCCATTTTTGACACCCTTACTATACTATAACATTTTTGGCCATTTTGGCATATACCTACTACCCATTTTTATGACATTTTTGGCCTTATACTATACTATGACATTTTTATAGCGGCTGACACGTTACTATATTATGACATTTTTGACCATTTGACACCATACTTTACTATAACATTTTTGGCGCCATACTATACTATGACATTTACTTGTGACATTTTTTGGCTCATTCTATATACTATGATGTTTTTATGACATTTTTTGACCGTTACTATATTATGACATTTTGACCATTTTTGACCGTTACTGCTCTGCTAACATTTTGTATTTTGGCGCCATACTATACTATGACATTTTGCCCAGCATTTTGGCCGATCCTATGTATGACATTTTGACCATTTTGACGTCTTACTATACCACTGTTTTGCAGCCATTTTGGCATAGCCTATACTATGACATTTTGCCCAGCCATTTTGACACGTTACTATATTTATGACATTTTGACCATTTTGACTTCATACTATACTACCAGCATTTTGACCATTTTTAGCGCCATACTATACTACAACATTTTGCAAGCATTTTTTGGCGCCTATACTACCGCAAGCATTTTTATAGCATTTGGCGCCATACACCTGTAGCATTTTTACAGCATTTTGACACGTTACTATATTGCCTGACATTTTTTGGCCATTTTGGCGCCATACTATACTATGACATTTTGACCATTTTGGCATATACTATACTACCAACATTTTACCCGGCATTTTTTAGCGCCCTTACTGCTATGACATTTTTATGACATTTTGGCCTTATACTATACTATGACATTTTATGACATTTTGTACGTTACTATATTACTGAGCATTTTTGACCATTTTTGGCCTTTATACTATGACATTTTTGGCTTTTTTGACATACTATACTATGACATTTTTGCAGCCATTTTGGCCATACTATATGACATTTTCACGTTGCTATATTAGCAACATTTTTTGACCATTTTGACACCTTACTATACTATGACATTTTTGGCCATTTTGGCCTTCGCCTGTCTGCAGCATTTTTTTGACCGCATTACTATATTGCAGCATTTTGACCATTTTGTACCATACTTTACTACAACTTGTTTTACGTTTTTGACACATACTATACTGCAACTTTTTACTTGACATTTTTGACGCCATTCTATACTATAACATTTTGGCCATTTTTAGCGCCCATACTATACTATGACATTTTGCCAACATTTTGGCCTTACTATACTACCCAGCATTTTACTTGTTTTGACCGCATTATACTATATGACATTTTGTGTTTTGGCTTCATACTTTACCTCATGACATTTTTGGCGCCATACTATACTACTGACATTTTGCCAACATTTTGGCCATTCTATACTACATGACATTTTTACTTATGACATTTTTGGCGCCATACTATACTCTGTGACATTTTTCCAGCATTTTGACCGTTACTATATTACCCGGCATTTTTGACGGCCATTTTGGCGTATTTTATACTGCAGCATTTTATGACACTGCGTTACTATATTACAGCATTTTTTGACCATTTTTGACCATACTATACTATGACATTTTTTGACCATTTTGAATCCATACTATACTATGACATTTTTGACACGTTACTATATTATGACATTTTTTGACCATTTTTGACACCATACTTTACTATGACATTTTTTGACATTTTTGTACGCCATACTATACTATGACATTTTATGACATTTTTGGCGCCATTTCTATACTGCACCAGCGTTTTTACTGTTTTTGATGCCATACTATGCTACTTGTGACATTTTATGACATTTTTGTTGTATATACTATAGCATTTTATGACATTTTGTGTATACTATACTATGACATTTTTGGCTTCATTTTGACACCTTACTGTACTATGACATTTTATGACATTTTGACACGTTACTATATTACAGCATTTTGGCCATTTTGACACCTTACTATACTATGACTTGTTTTGACAGCCATTTTTGACGCCCATACTATACAACGTTTTGCTGACATTTTGGCATACTTACTATACTATATTGTTTTTGACCATTTTGACCACGTTACTACTCTTACATTTTGGCTATTTTGGCCTTATACTATACTATGACATTTTGACCATTTTTTGACACCTTACTATACTACTGACATTTGACCATTTTGGCGCCATACTATACTATGACATTTTACTGGCCCATTTTTGACATTTTAGCCATACTATACTATGACATTTCTGATGATTTTTGATGTCTTACTATACTATGACATTTTGACCATTTTGACACATACTATACCTGACATTTCTGATGATTTTGATGTTTTACTATACTATGACGTTTTGGCCATTTATTTTATACTATACACCAACACTTATTTATATTGTTTTGACGCCTTACTATACTACTGACATTTTGTCATTTTTGACAGTTATATACTATTACATTTTGTGTGTTTTGGCCTTACTATACTATGACATTTTTTGACCATTTTTGATCCCATACTATACTATGACCATTTTTGACGCCATACTATACTATGACATTTTCTGATGATTTTTGATGTCTTACTATACTATGACATTTTTTGACCATTTTTGACACCTTACTATACTATGACATTTTCTGATGATTTTTGATGTCTTACTATACTATGACATTTTTTGACCATTTTTGATGCCTTACTCATACTATGACATTTAACCACTTTTCTTGTCCTCTTTAGGTGATGCGGTCTCCTCCTTCTCCTGCAGAGATGGATCATGTTCATCACAGAAACTGCCCAAAGCTTCAAGTCTTGCAATTTCATTTCAAATATATATATAAAAAAGGAAAAGATACCTCTTACATGTGAGACAGTATGTCATTTTCTGATAGTGACCACACAGTATGCAATGACATTTTTGATGCCTTAGTATACTATGACATTTTTTTTGTATTATTGTTTTTTGGGCATTTTTCAGCCTTTTTTAGATAGGACAGTAGAGAGAGACAGGAAACAGGGAGAGAGAGTTGGGGAATGACATGCAACACAGGTCAGACTGCATCGGGAGTCAAATCGGGGTCCAGCTGCTCAGGGCACTGAGGTCCATGGGGTACGCGCCCTAACCATTCGGTCATCAGGGCATTTTTTTTAGCCATTTTTGACACCTTACTATACTATGATATTTTTTTATGCCTTAATATACTGTGACAATTTGGGACCGTTTTTGACACCTCACTATACTATAACATGCCTTGTAAGACAAAAAGTATTTCAAAAGCAGCTGTCTTACCTTTGATTTCCACAGACACACACATGTTCACAGACTCACACCTCTACACAGTGTTTGTGGGTTAGGTTAGATTTTGTGTTTGTCATTTCATTTTGGTATTTTGCCATTTCAGTGTAATATGTGTACATAGTTCTGTTTATACTGTTCATATTGTTTATAATGTTTGTATATTGTTATATATTATCTTGTTTTTTTATCTTGTCTTGTTTATATCATGCCTTTTTCTATTTTTGCTGTTGCAACACTGAATTTTTCCCACTGGGGGATTAATTGTTTTATTCAAATAAATATTTCTGAACACTGAATATTTTGCAGTCTGTTTAATATTATATGAAAGTGAATATTTTTGGCCAGAGGCCACTTGTAGCTGGACGTTAGGGTTACAGCTTTTAGCCACTATTAGCCAGAGGCCAGAGGTTAGGGTTAGGGTTACAGCTCTTAGCCAGATGTTAGGGTTAGGGTTACAGTTTTTAGCCACTTTTAGCCAGAGCTTAGGGTTAGGGTTACAGCTTTTAGCCAGATGTTAGGGTTAGGGTTACGGCTACGGTTTTAGCTCAGAGGTTAGGGTTAGGTTACGGCTTTTAGCCAGATGTTGCTAGGGCTACAGCTTTAGCCAGAGGCCAGTTAGGCTACGGCTTTCAGCCAGATGTTAGGGGTTAGGTTACGGTTTTTAAGCCAGGAGGTTAGGGGCTAGGGTTGCAGCTTTCAGCCAGAGTGTTAGTTAGGGCTACGTTTTAGCTGTTAGGGTTAGGTTACGGCTTTTTTTTTAAATGATGTTAGGTTAGGCACATGCTTTTAGCTGTATGTTAGGTTAGGGGTTACGCTTTAGCCAGAGGTTAGTTATAGGGTTACTGCTTTAGCCAGAGCTTAGAGCTAGGCTACAGCTTCAGTCAGATGTTAGGCTAGGGGCTACAGCTTTTAGCCAGAGGTTGAAGAAGTTACGGCTTTCTTTAGGGTTAGGGGTTAGGCTACGGCTTGTTTCAGAGGTTGGTTAGGTTACGGCTTTAGCCAGAGGTTAGGTTAGTTACAGCTTTAGTCAGAGCAGCTAGGGCTACAGCTGTCAGAGTTAGGTTGTGCTACGGCTTTAGGTTAGGGTTAGGTTGCGCTTTTAGCCAGACAAGTTAGGGTTACGGCTTTTAGCCAGAGGTTAGGGTTAGGGTTACAGCTTTTAGTCAGATGTTAGGGTTAGGGTTAAGGTTAGACAATAGTTGGCAATTCTACATTACAAAATCATTGATATGATATTAATATCAATAATGACATTTTTGACCATTTTTGACGCCTTACTATAGTATGGCGTCAAATGTCATAGTATAGTAACCTGTCAAAAATGTCATAAAAATTTCATAGTATAGTATGGTGTCAAAAATGGTCAAAAAATGTCATAATATAGTAAGGTGTCAAAAATGTCATAAAAATGTCATAGTATAGTAAGGCATCAAAAATGGTCAAAAAATGTCATAGTATAGTAACGTGTCAAAAATGGTCCATGCTCGCCGTATGCGTGTCGTAACCTGTCAAAATGGCAGAAAATATCGCCAAATGTAAGGTAATCAAATGTCATAGTATAAACAACCAAATAATCTCGAAAATAATCGCGGGTGTAATGTCAAGGAAATGTCCTGGAAGAAATAATCGCGGGTATGACGAAATGTCGCAAATGTCATGGTATGGCCTGTGAAATATCAGCAAGGGCTAAGTATGTGTGGTGTCAAAATGGTCCAATCAAAAATGTCCTAGAAATGTCATAGTATAGTAACCTGTCAAAAATGGTCAAAAATGTCATAGTATAGTAAGGTGTCAAAAATGGTCAAAAATGTCATAGTATAGTAACCTGTCAAAAATGTCCTAGAAATGTCATAGTATAGTAACCTGTCAAAAATGGTCAAAAATGTCATAGTATAGTAAGGTGTCAAAAATGGTCAAAAATGTCATAGTATAGTAACCTGTCAAAAATGTCCTAGAAATGTCATAGTATAGTAACCTGTCAAAAATGTCAAAAATGTCATAGTATAGTAACCTGTCAAAAATGTCATAGAAATGTCATAGTATAGTAAGGTGTCAAAAATGTCCTAAAAATGTCATAGTATAGTATGGTGTCAAAAATGGTCAAAAAATGTCATAGTATAGTAAGGTGTCAAAAATGGTCAAAAAATGTCATAGTATAGGTGTCAAAATGGTCAAAAATGTCATAGTATAGTAAGGCGTCAAAATGTCATAAAAAATTCATGTAGTATAGTAAGGTGTCAAAAATGGTCAAAAAATGTCATAGTATAGTAACGTGAAAAATGGTCAAAAAATGTCATAGTATAGTAAGGTGTCAAAAATGTCATAGTATAGTAAGGTGTCAAAAATGTCATAGTATAGTAATGTGTCAAAAATGTCATAAAAAATGTCATAGCATAGTAAGGTGTCAAAAATGTCATAAAAATGTCATAGTATAGTAAGGCGTCAAAAATGGTCAAAAAATGTCATAGTATAGTAAGGTGTCAAAAATGTCATAAAAATGTCATAGTATAGTAAGGTGTCAAAAATATCATAAAATTCACAGCATAGTAGTTTTTTCCCTCCATGTCCCTTCTGGGGGTCCTTAATTTTGTGACACAAACGAAGCAAAAACACACCAGAGAGCCTGTGTTTTGACATATGATACATATTTTCATTTTATTAATGAAAAATGCCAACCTTTAGCTGTTAATGTACAAAAACATCTCAATCCTCATCTCAGTTGTAATACTAAGCAGTAATACTGGATAAGACATGGTAGTAAAAGAGCACTTTGTACAACACTGAGCTTCTGCAGGCAGCAGCACTGACACTGAATCCAACTGAAGCAACTGACTGCTAGTTTCAGAGCTGTAGAATATGATAGGAGAGCTGTCACTGCTTTTGCATATAAAACACTTTGTATATTTCATATATTATCAGTACCAAATGTCTGTATATCATATGTCTTTTGTAAGATTCTACTATTTACTGTATTTTACATCCTTCACTCCACTGCGTCCTTTCAGAGCAAATCACACATCTCATATATTTACAGCAGGCCACCCTGAACATAAGCAACACACTTTTACTTCCATTAGTAATAAAATGTCTGACAATTAAGTTCTCTTTAGAATATTTTTCATATGAACAACCACTTACAGTATGTTTATTAAAAAATCACTTGGGTATAAAGTGCAATTGGCTGATTTTTTAATTCTTAGTAGGAATGAAATAAAAACAGGAGATGAAACTGAGTGTTCTTGAGCTCTTGATTTCTGATTTTTTATTTTTTTTAAAACAGAGATTTGTGATGTTAGCCTGCAGGAATTGACTGTTCATTAATCCCTGGTGCAGCAGCCTGTCAAGCTTTGGATTAGCTTTGGAAAAGAGTAAGAAATGTCATAAACAATGTGCTTCTCTGGTTTAATGTAGGCTACAATCATTAGCATGCCTGGCCCACAGTAGAAGCCAAGCATTATTTCTGATAGTAAGGGGCTTGTCACTTAAACATTATGGACACTGAACACTTGATCTCTCCATGTAAGTTTTTCTATGCATTCAAACCATGTAAGGTTTATACTTGAATAAATATTTTAGTTACATTTTCCCTCTAATATTATATAACACTAAGGCTACAAACATACAAACAGTCTCTCTTTAGATCTTCTTCATGGCTCATCAGCTGGTGAGGAATGTTGACTTTGTGCTGTGTTAGCCGTAGTTTCAGTATTTTAACGTCGGGTGTGTGTGTGTAGCATTTGTGTGCATATTTAAGACACTTTTGCAGGCTTCTCATTTTAAAACAGATTGGAAACTTTAAAAAGTCAACTGGAGAGCTCACATCAGCTAACTACAGCCATCGTCACTGACTAGAAATGAGAAACGTACTTTTGTTATTATTATTATTATCAAAATGACTTAGAATTTGTGTAGTAAATCTGCCACCGTTAGCTTGGCTTTTTTCTTGTCTGTGCTGTGACAGTGCAGTAAGCTTGACAGGTGGAGCAACAGTAAGAAGAAACAGGGGCTTAACAAAGAGTCAATACTTGCACATGGTTGATATTAATATTAAAATACTTTTTCCTTATTCTGGTACACAGTAATATATCACTCTTAGGTCAGAATGCATTTAGCCTAGCAGCATCTGTTATATCATTTTTGCTAACAACTTTGCAGTCCTCTGATTCACCTGTGTGTCGATACACAGGTGAATCAGAGAATCACCTCACAGAGCAAAAGCACATACAAACTGCTGCATGACATAAAGCTGTTCAACATGTACACATATTAAATGTTCATCGTCGGTGCCTCTTCATCATTCGCCCCAGCTGAGCTTCCTGTAGTAATGAATTCATTCTCCTGTGCTGTGTTCCAGTCGGGCAGAAACAGAAAATGACCACCCATCACTATCAGCTTCATTCTTCTCTTAGAGTTCTCACTAAACTGCCCAAATACCTGACGTCCTCCTCAGAGGAAGAGCCAGTGACTGCTCAGCACAGGTTTCATCTCCCAGTCAGTCCTCAGGCATGTAGGCTGTGGGTCAGTGTCAGAGCCATCAGACAGCACTGAGATCAGATCTCTATGTCCACCGGCCTGATCTCTCCAGTCTTATTCTCCTGCACCCACAGCTCTCGGTCTTTGGATGGGTCCACACACTGCAGGAGCTGGTCCACCGGCTCCATCGTCTGGACAGACAGGGAACAACGTTATTATATGTGTTATATTAATGTGTGATAATACATTAGGCACAAGACACTGTGTCGATGATGTTAATGAGATGTTAAAGGCTTTGAAAACTCAAACTGATTCTTCTATGAGTGATTGATCCTGTGAGAACAAACTGTTTCTGTTTTTTCATTGGAGATTCATCTGTATTTGTGTTTTTGTTCTTGCTTTTGTTTCTTCTTTAAAGTGGCTCAGGTGGATAAAGCCTCTGAATAAAATGTGCTGAGAGTTTTAGTTACACACTGTCAATAAACCCACAGAGTTAAATATTTAAGGATTCTTCTTTCCAGACTTTGATATTGATTTTTGCTTATTCAGTGGTGAATGTTTAATGCTACAGATTAAGTTTTTTGGGGCTTTAAAGTTGCACTTATCAGTTTAGCTCCTTGGGGACGGAAGCTTAGAACAGACTGAATATCAAACACATCTGCTTTTTAAAGCTGATGAGTCAAACATGTTAGCATCCAGCAGACATGGAGCAACATTAGCATTCAGTTAGAGTTGAACCTGTATGACCGCACATGTGATTAAACCACTCAGCTTCTCATTTTCTTTAGTAAGCAGTGGTTCGGCGCTTAGAGTTAAAGTCGTACTTACACTTTGGTTGAACATGTCCGTCTCGTGCCGAAGGGTGGTGTACTGACACAGATGCTGTCGGATCATCTCCACCCGCTCCACCTCCAGCCGCTCCAGCTCCTGAGGAGAAGAGCAGTTTGTGATGAGTCACAGAGAAATCTCCACACTTCCATCTGTCCACGCTGAGCAGACACAGGGATCAGATCCCTGTTTAACAATCTAAAAACTAGACGTCTGTATATTTACATATTTCACGAAAGAGGTCAAAGTTCAGGTCCTTTGACACATGATCAAACTTACACAATATCTGACATCAAATATGTCTGATGTTACACAACCAGTGCATACAGTCGGAGTGTCACATGACTTTTATTTTCCAAAGTAAATTGTTTTCTGTAATTTTTGTAAAGAATGATCTGAAACCACTGTAAAATACTGAAACACTGCAGCAGTAGCCTCAGTACACATCATCTAACGCATGATTTCTTACCAGGCTTGTAGTGACCATCTCCTCAAACCATTTGGACTGGGACTGGTTATAAAGGTCGACACAGCGCATCAGATCGTCTCCTGTCACACAGAGAGAAAAACAAGCTGATCAGGGGCTTTTATTCTGGAAATATCTGCAGACAAGTGACTGTAGTGCCCCTGCTGACTGCATGTACTGTATTTGACCACCAGGTGGTGCTACCACCCAACTGTTCCCTCACAGCTGATGCGTTGGTTCCACCTCACTCAGCTGATATGACTATCCCAAACAGTGTAGACGATCTGGACTGATAATAGATTTCATTCTGATGCCATAAGTCATGATAAAAGTCTAATCTGTCCTTTTATTAAAGTTACCGCCTGTATCCTGCTGACAACACAAACACACACTAATCATGTGTGAGATTAGATCAGAGAGGAAATGATGCTGATCATCCTGTTCTTTAGCAGATGACTCTCAGTCCTCTGAAGTGAATGTCTGCTGTTTTATATTCATATTATATTCTCCTTTAAACTGGGTGACAGCATGATAGCTCACAGCCAGTGTAGGACAGTGATTCTCAAAGTGGAATCTGGGGATCAACAGAAATTCAATTCAACAAAATGCAACAAAATGACAGATTTTTATAAATGTTGTGTATCTCCTCCTCCTCTGAATCATCTCCCACATGTTAGATTCGTCTGTGATTCAAACAGAATCAGTGAAAAATAGTGACAGACATAATGACTGCAGCTGTACAGGTTGTTAGAGAAATAACAGCTCATAAATCAGCATATCATCACAGAAACATCAAGCTACTACAGCTACTGTGTCCACTGAAAATGATGTTGCATGAAAGTGTCATTCACTGCTGTTTGGTTAGAGCTGCAGTTTTCACTGTAAAATATCGAAACATCAACTTTTATTCGATCTTAAATCTGCAATAACTGTTCTTTTTGTGGCCAACAGGGGGCAGCAGAAACAACACAACATTTCTAAATATACTGTCACATTAAAAAGATTATACAGCAGATGAAAGTCCAATATTCACTCTCCTGCAACATTTGTGTGTTCAGCTGCTAAATGCTCCACTGTGTTTGTCAGTTAGTTGCTAAAGTGCCCAGCAGGTGGTGTACAGTTCTTTTTCGTTAAGAACAGGTACCTGATCTGGAAATGACACTGAGGAGAGTCAAAACCACTCAGCTGCTGCAAAACCAAAACACTGAGCTAAAAGACGTCATGACGCTCTGCAGAGCTGAGGGAAACTGCAGAGCTGGGTAATAAATCTTTATAAGTTTGTCAGTACAAACGACACCTATCACATTACATCTAATCATTCCACCCACTGTGTTCAGTATTTCCTACACGGAGCTCAAACTCTGTCTTGTGCATCGTTTCACATCCATCTCCACAAAATTCAGCCCGACACATTCAGGATGTTTGGAAACTGTTTTCTCCACGAGAATTGAAACTACAGTTGTGTGAGTGTCAGATCAGTATCAGAGGTGAAAAGGAGCAGATCTAGTTAATTGGATGTTTATGAGGATGGTGTGTTCGAGCACATCAAAAAGTTGTAGTATTTGCAGCTGCAGTACAGTTTACAGTAAACAGGGTCTTCAGGTCAGATCAGAACGTCTCTATAAATAGAAACTGGGAGGAAAATGTTTCTGCTGCAGAGAAGTCCTCACATCAGGCCACCAACTCCTACAAAAAGCAAAAATGGCTGTTTTGTAAATAAAAAGCAAAAGTAATGAGCTCCATAAAGAGGTGATCACGGCCTCAGGTGACTGATATAAAAACATTAGGAAATCCCTGGAATAAGGAGCTGGATCTGTGTGTGAGAGCACGAAGCGATAATGAGTCTTTGTTATGAGCAGACAGATGCCGCGCTTTAGTTGTTTTGGCATCAGACTCGTCTCTGCTTCCCTTGCTCTGCAGTCATCATCACTGGCAGCCAGACGCCACCAGCACCGTCAACAACTGCTGCTGTTTTTCTCCCTGGTTGCATAAGCAGCACGGAGGAGGGATGACTCTGAGTGTGTGTGTGTGTGAAGAGAGGCAGTTTGGATAAGGACTCGTACTTGTGTGTGACAGCGTGTGGTTGTGCCTGGTTGGTCATGACATCACAGCCTACATCTGTTTACTCTCAGCCGCTCACTTTCCTCAGGTCGCTAACATATTAAAAACTTTTACAAACCAACCCGGCTGCTGCTAATGCTACTCCCCCTCACACCCCTCTAACATGCTCATGTATCTTCCCTGTTTCAGAGCTGACCCTGCAGCGACGTGCAGTCTGATTAACTGTCATTTCAGTTACACTTCACCGTCTGTCAGTCTGACAGTGTTCACGTTGGTCGTTTTGTTTGTGAGGAGGTTTAATTTGCTTTCACTGACGCATCAGACAAGCAGTTCACTCGAGGTCTTGTCGTGTCAATTAAACAGAATACGTCATTTAAAGGATAAGTCTGGTGAACAAATCCCATGAAAACACCTCCTACTGTGTGAAGTCTGACACGTCTTATTCCTCTGTGCCATCGACCTCCATGTTGTCCAGAAACTATTAAAAACACATCAGTGAGCCACACTGCGTGCCACGTTTCTTCATTACAATAAATATTATTTTCAAACCCACACACACACCGTCCCAAATACTCAAGAGCACCTAATGTTCAGTGTATGCATCACGTCTGTGTGTGCTGTACGGAAAAAAACACAAAAACGGAGCTAATCAGCTTAATTAGAGCTGTGTGGGTGTGGTTTGACTGACACGACACTTATCCACATTCAGCTGGAGAAGTTTGTAAAAGCGTGTTTCACACTCTTCACACCACCGGCCCTGTGTCCAGACTCAAACAGCGTCTGTCTCCCTCCAAAATGGAGCTTTTCCAAAATGGCCTCCAGAGTGTGTAAATCAAAACGTCAGCTTGGTGTTTCATTGTGTGCGTGGTAAACAGAGCTCTCACCAAACAATGTTGTGAGCTGCCCACTGAGGGTCGGGGGCTGTGTGGGCTGCACAGAGCAGTTGTCGTTAATCATGTGTTAAATGTTATCATTTAAAATGTCAACTGTGTACAGATTCAACAGAGGACAGAAAGGATTTGTGGACAATAAGGAAAATATAGAATTTCAGCTCCTCCTTCAGAACTGTCTTTGCTTAAGCAAAAAACACACAAGTCACACATGTTCACGAGTATTTCAGCAGAGCGAGAGAGTCTGATCACAACATGTTGAAAGAAGCTGACCCTCACATTACACTGGAGTCAGTCACACGATCTTAGTCAATTCATTCTCCCCACTAATTAAAAAATAAATACATTTCACACTGTATGAGCTCTGTGATAGATGAAGTGACTTTGTGGGACGGATCTTTTTTGCAGTGGCATTATTAATGTGCATGCATGTACAGTATGTGTGTGTGTAGTGCTCCCAGGGGGCTGTGGAGTTAGTCCTCGCCCACGCCTCTCTGTCAGTCTGCTGTGAACAGACCAGTCGTGTGAAGAATGTTTCTGAGCCCTCTCCTTCCCTCCTCTCCCTCCTCTGCATTAAAAACCTCCCAGTCTGGCTCAAAGTGCTGATAAAGCTCATGACTCATGTATAAAGACAAACACATCATCTGAGTTCACGGCCGATCCCCAGTGACCGTTCCACTGAAGGGCTGCAGAAACACTGAAGGAGGATCCAGAATCAGGTCCAGTAAGTTGACTATTTACTAAACTGAGTGAGCTGAGCTGCCAGTGGAGTGTGATTTGTAGCTGACCTGAGGGCAGCGCCAACACAAACCACTGCTGATGGCGCTCAGATGATCTCTGATAAGTGAGAAGCTCACATCTGGAGGGGACGGACTTTTATCGAGTGAATGATGAAATCCAGACGCACATTTCTGCTATATGGAGAAATTCTGAGCTCCAGAATGTGTGTGTGTTTTTTAGGCACACTGTCATGAGGTTTAGGACAGATATTCATGGTCCCCAGAGGTCAAATGATCTCAGTGACTCCCTCACTTTTTGAATTGTGCCAGTGTTGGGTCAACATTTCCAATAAACACAATAAACACTGACCAGGTTTTCATTCTCACTGAACTTACTCAGTGTCCCCAGAGGATGGATCCTAATATCTCAGTGCTGCAATCTGAAAATTTCAATTAAATTCATTTTCAATAAAAGAGACTGGAAGAGGAACCAAAGACAGATCTGACCCAAACAGACCCGAGGATCCAAAACAAGCTGGACCTGAACACAGACTCCGGCAGCAGCACGATGCCTGATGCATTAATTCAATCTATTAACAAGCAGCTGCTGTGGAGAAGGACAGCGATATAATAATAATAATAATGCTAATGTCCTAAGAAGAAATGTACAACATAGAAACTAAAATAATGAATCAAACAATCATTTAATTTCAGAAATCTTGTAGATTTCAGCTCAGCTTCAGTTCCCTCCCTCAGATGCATTCTTGTCTGATTTGGTTTATTTTCATCTCAAAGTAAAAACCTAAACAGTCTTAGAAAGATGAATGACCTGAGATCAGTAAGATGATGTGACGCTGTTTGAGATGAGAAGCACTCGTTCGCTCTCTGAGAGTCAAAGTATGACTGATATTAAAGAATAATCTGAAACCGTGACGTCACTGCAGCCTGTGGAGCTTTAGACGTCTCTTCTCACAGAGTTTCCTCTTTGTTCACGGGGCTGCCGACCTGACAAGAACTAGATTACATTCTGGGTTTAATGTCGGCTAATTGTGTAAAGGCTTGTTAAGATCTCTTCCCTTCTTTTAGAGCTCACAAAAAAAACTGATCAGCATCAGAGATCAACAGCTTTTACTGGGCACACCCTGTTTTTTTACACCCACGTACATGAAAGAGCTTACGACATAAATACACTGACCGGCACTTCCTCCCATTTAAACTAACAAACACCTGAGCAAGCCTGTGACCTCCACGGTCACCTGCGGTGTGACCTTTGACCTCTGGCTCTGACCTGCTTGTGTGGATTTCCTGCGGGCCTTCTTGATGTCTTCTTCGATCTTGTTGCTGAGTTTGATCTCCAGCTGCTGAGTCTTCAGCTCCAGCTCTTTCTGTCTGTCAGCCAGAGCTTTGCGGGCCTGATGGCGATAAGGGAACCAGACAAAATCAGATCTCACAGCTGCACGTATAGAAAACTTCAGAGTCCCTGTTTGCAAAAACACCAGGTTTACGTTTACAACCTGCTGTTACATTTCTTTCTCTTTAACAAGGAAACAAACATTATGATTAAAGTGGTAAAATTCTGCAGCGATTATAATGTCACAGTCTGCTTCCATTCAGCACAGTGATAATGCAGCCTGCTACACACTTTGTCAGCATCATGGTGTGTTCAGGGTCCTTTCTGAAAACCAACACGTCTCTTATTTCCTGAGCAGCTTTAAATACTCAGTTGTCCATCAGATGAGTTTATCAGAGAGAAGCTGTGTTGTCCTTCTCAGAGCTCAGATGACAGATGATGTGAGACAGATTTGCAGTTGCTTTCAGGCTTCAGCCAATTGCTTTTCATTGTACATATACAAAAAGCAGGAAGCATTCCAGGCACAGGAAACAGCCGTCTGCTTATGGAAGAGATGTGGAATTTTAATCACCAGCGAGATGATTCCTGAAGTTCTGCTGCTGCCAAACGCAGCGACAGAGCTGTGTTACATTAAGAGCTGCTTAGCTTGTTCTTATATGTGTGTGTGTGTGTGTGTGTGTACCTTCTCCACTGCTGCATAGCGACCGACCAGTTGCTTCCGCAGGTCTGCGATGTGATGGTCGAACCTCTTCATGTCCTTCTTGAAGTTCTCCCTGAAGGTCAGCAGAGGCTTCTCCACTTCACTATGGAGCTGTTCAGAAAGACACAACCATCACTTTAACACTGACAACGGATTTTCAGTTGGACCCTGTTGGAGAACGCAGACCAAAGCTCTGCATAGTGAAGCAACAACAGACTCAGTGTGAGACTGCTCCTCTGACAGGCTCACACTGATGCTGAAATAAACTAGGCCAGAGCTGTATTTGGCTCCTCAGCTTATCACTTTCAGTTGCACGGTGTCATGTGAGGACAGCAAGTTTTCAACAGCACAAATATAGAGGAAGAAAAGTCAGAAAAGTAATTTTCACTCAGCTCTGTTGTGTTTCCTCGGCATCAGCGTGTGGTGGGAGAGAGAGAGAATTTATTATTCGGCGTAGTGTGAAGCTGAATTTCAATTCGGCGTCAGTCAGTGATCCTCGTGACATATTGTGTTCACCGTCCAAAAGCATGTGCAACTTCTGATTACTTTCAGACTCTTGATAACTGAGAAGAATAAATCTGGTGGCAGCTTTAAGTGCTGAATGACAATATGAGTCAGGACGCAGATACAGTAACTCTTCATGCATATAAAGTGGTGATGAAGCTGAATTACCTCTTTTCCCAGCAGCAAGTCATGAAGAGAATTATGCTTTTTAAATTTCAGCGGTGATAAAGTTATCAATCAAAGAGGGAAATCTCTTTAACCCCCCCACATATCTGATTTAATTATCTAAAAACCATAATTAGCTCCATTCCCTCTGGTTGCTTTCTACATTATGTCATCATCCTCTCATACTGTGCTGCTTTACATGAGAAATGTTTGATTTTATGAAGCCAAACAACAACCAGAACATTAGATGTCGACGCTGCTCAGCTTCCTTTACAGAGTTTCTGGAGTAAAGTCGTGTTTGATGACATGTAGTATGAAAACTCACCGATCCAGGAATGTGACAGAGATGGTATTACTTTTGACATGACTAGCTTGTGAGCAGCGAGCTTGTCATTGGTTATATGATCTTGCAGAGCGAAGAGGAGCTGTGCTCCAGCTGTCAGTGATGTATGAGACCTACAGCTCCACATTAGACGCCATCATTCAAAGTTCATTTCCACTCAAATCCTTCCTTCTCCTGCAAGAGGCTGGAACAGCGCCGCACATCTGTGCATCTCTGGAGGATAACATCACCGACTCCATTTCCTCCATCAGTCCAGCTGTAATCCTGGCCTCTATCTCTTTCGTCTTCCTTCCCAAGACAAACTCATCCAAAGCTTACTCTTCACAACTTTAAAATTAAGAGCAATGCTCCCCTAGAAGCCGGTGATGGGGGTAAGAAAAACTCAAGACTTAACTCATGTCTGGCAAGCGTGATGATTTCTTTTCGTGCTTTTATATGGATTTCATATGCATGGGGTTAAACCCACAGCCATTGTGAGGAAGTCACGACTAGAGCAAGAAAAAAGGTGGTGGTTGATAAGCGCTGACTCAAAGCCTCAGTGTTATATGCATGTGCTTCAGCCCACAGAGACACTGTGTGTAACTACATCTGAAGGCCGGGTGGCTTCCTCATGAGTCACATGTGCTGTAGGCTGCAGAGCCCACCGTCAATATGGAATCACATACTGTTCAGCAAGAGGTTCCTCACTCCATGTAACACTTATCAGCTCTGTACGCCAACTCACACCTCAGTGAAATGTCACAGATTTATGCTCTTTGAACGTGGTACCTTTACTCATGTAAAGGACCGCGATACTTCGTCTCACAGATCTATATATCACTACCTGGTGATATCACACCAGGTAGTGATATATGGTGATGTTTCAGGTTAAACTAAAAGGATCTTTCTCTGTAATAAAAAGTTCTATCTCTGCAGGAATCCTTTCCATAATGTTGAATAACATCCTGAGCCTCTCAGTGGCAAAAACAAGAACGTCAGTGGACGGACTTTGTATTATACTGCAGCAGCTGTTGGCGGTCGTCCCTGCTCAGTCCATCAGCTTTTTGTCCCTACCAATAATTTACACCCAGAGACACTGGAAAATAAGGCCCAGGTTCAAAAATATTAGAATTATGCTCCTAGTTGCGCAAATTGAGGTGAAGATGTGCCAACTGAAAATCTTTCAACTTGAGCTTTCTGACTCCTTATGAGGTAAAGACAGACACAACTGGAGGACCAGTGGTTGAGCTGTTAAACAAACACGACACAGATGATGGTTAATTATCTACAGCTAATACATAAGTACATATCTTCTGGTGCAGGCACCAAACAGGCTGCAGCTACTTAGAGGTGAAGCAAAATGTGCTCTCTTACCTTTGAGGAGAACTTTAGGTGAACCTCGGCCTCGTCTGCCAGACTCTTCTTCAGCTGGGCCCAAGCCTCCCCCAGAGTCCTGAGAACAGATACGAAGGAGGGAGAGTGTGTGTGTGTTAATATCTTACACAAGAGAGGACCACACACACTTTTACATAAAGACATGGAGGGAGGGCAGAAAGTGTCGGGGCTGTGGAGGGGGCAGGGTGAATCCTAACACTCACACACACACACACACACACACACACACAGGGTTCAGCAGCGGAGTCGGAGCAAAAGTTCACAGATACACAAGTACCCAGTAAAATCTAGAGAGCTGAGCTGAGGTCCACAGCCAGTTCAACAGATGATTAGGATGTATGGGACATGAGATATGGCTCAGCTTATTCTCTCAGCACAGCTGGGGGCAGTGACACTGAGAAGGCTCATATTGTTCTGAAGAGAAGCGTTAAAATTTTGTTAGCCGATGCACATTACGCAATAATTACAGGCCAGACATTTGTTTTGATTTAAAGGCAGTGAATCATGAGTCATAATTATCCCTGACAGAGGACGGAATAAGGCAGAAAGCCTCTTCATACGTCTGGACTGTAAATCAATCACGAGCCACAAGGCTGCGGGTCCAGAGCTGACCGTCTCTCTGGGTAAGCGGGTCACTTCAAAGCATCGGCTCTGAATGAAGACATGTGAGGAATTCCCTCAGACTGACATCCAAAACATTCCTAACACTGTCAGAGCAAAGTCTGGCACCTGCAACTCTACCGCCACAAAAAAAAATCACATTCAGACAGTTGATGATCACCTGGATACAGACAAGGTTTATAATCCAATTAGACTGAATTATCTGTCCCACCGCACAGGTTGTGGAAGGTAATGTCAGTACTGTTAAATGTTTAATCAGTTTCCTGCTTTGAAACCTCATACATTCACTACGCTGTTGAAATAATGTCTGCTCGAGTATCCTCGTTTTTGTTTCTTGTTTCTGCTCATTCACAGGTTGGATGTTTTACATCCCTCCATAGCACAATGGGAACTGTGAGATATGAGACTTGCGTATGATCACAATGAAAGCTGATGTGGTTTGAACTGACATGGTTTATGTTACACATGAGGCTCAGTGGTCTGGTTGGAATGAGGAGAGCTGTGCTGTAAGCCTGAGCTGAAACAGCTGCTGTTACTGAACAAAGAACACAACCTACAGAAACTTCATTAACTACTTGTAAACAAGTTACATTTCTGTTTACATTCAGCTTTACTCACCCAAACACATTGTGTGTGTCCTTGAGGTGTAATAAACTGAATGTACTGAATGCATTTCCTTCCTTGTACAACTTCCTTAGTGCAACATTTGCAAAGCCAATTTAAAAAAAACCTTGTTTACATGCTAGAAGTCTTCTCTGCCTTTGTTGTGTTTAGAGCTTCAGACACGTTACTGCCACCTGCAGGTCAGTGGACCATTGGCAGGGAACATGAATCACATCAACCACGTGCATGCATGAGTCCTTGTGCGCTTTCAAGAGCACAAAAAAAAGACGGCGACTCATAAAACCACTGCTCTACAGCACCACTAATGGATAAAAACTCCACAGGATACCTTTAATGAACGATCCAAAGAAAAACCTGATCAGTCATCGCTGTCCTGTAAGACTCATGGAGGTGGACTGTACAAGAGACGGTGCAACGACTGATGGTCTCATCTGATGGAGTCAACGACTCTTATTGAAGCAGTCTACAGTGTTTCCTCATCACTGGTGACTTCAATCAGGCGCATTTACAGACTGTTTCTGATGAAATCCCAGCATGACAAAGTTTCCTGTGTGTATGTCATGTATGTGTGTGGAAATGACAGTAAAGCTGAACTGGAACTTATGTGTTTGTTGTTTTTGGGAGTTGAAAAGTGACACAGTCTTAGTGGAAACTGATGCATGCTGTGTGTCACTGGGCAGTCATCACTGTTTCATAGAATCTTTTTTCCATACAACCACCAGGCACCAAGGTTTGAAAACTGTCCTTCTGCACATAGGGGTTTTAATGAATTAACACTTTGACGTTGGCCTCATCCTGCTTTAGTAGGTGCAAAAAAATGTAACTGGCTGTGAAGCTGAAAATCAGTGTTTCACTGCACTCTGTCTGTTTCACCTCTGAGCACGTTGAGTATCACAGATGACTGTGGTTAGATGTGCTCAGATGTGTCTCGTGATAAACACCTGTATATCACTGCAGCACGGTGAGGAACCAAAGCACTGGAGGTCATCAAAAACAAGACTTTCAGCCTTCCATTTACATCAGAGCTCAGACGTCACCTCTGCGTTAACGGCGTTCCAGTTGAGAAGTCGGAAAAACACGGACGCATGGAGCAACAAATCTGCTTCACCTGAAGAACACCTCAGCTGTTAACATTAGATTTTAATGTTCACACTTCAGAACGTTCTTAAAAAGCTGCTCGAAACATTAAGTCATGAACAGATTCACAAGCCAATGCTATAGCTAATTTGTTTGCAATCCCAGTTGATAACAACGCTCCACAAACAGCGTAGCAACATTTCCACAGATAAAAACTGAACAGTACTATGTGTCTGACTGACTTAATGTGAAACTAATAAGACAGAACATTAGCAGAGTGTTCACCACTATTGATGTGAGTAGCAGTCATCTTGAATTCTTGCGTCAGGGTTGGTGGGTTGCTCCAACGTTCAGAGTTGGAAATCCGACTTGTGGCGAGTGGGCGTTCCAGTTGAAACTTCTGACTAGGAACTCAAATTCCAACTTCTCAGTACAACTGGAAGGCATCATAAATAAACCCACCCTCCTGTGTAATCAAACAGATTCTCTCTCCTTAATTGATTTTCCATTCATTAACACTTTCCCTGACTGTGCCATTTCAGGAAGGTAAAGAGCTCATTTCATGATGTCTTTCAAACCGTTGATTCAAGCCAGGCCAGATTGAAAGCTCATACAGGTACAGTATGTTCCGTACCTTTAAACCACATGAGACTGTAAAGGTTGCACCGCTCCAACTGTTATTCACACTCAATAAATTACATCTGTCATGTGTCTGCAGTCTTACAGTCCTTAGTGACAGGAAATCACTGCCAGCAAAATACTGTATCTAAGGGAAAATGAATCTTCTGCCATGTCCTCCCTCCGTTCAACAGAGCTGATAGAGTGCATGATTGGTGGCAATAAAGGGCGGTCACATGCCTCGCAGCCACATCTCTACCAAACAAATGGTAAATTCAGGAATAAATAGATGGCTGGTTCTGGGCTGCGGCCGCTCGGATGGTAGGAACTGACCAACAAAACAGCGATTGTCCTGTCTGACAACAGAGCGGCCTGAGGGAGAGAATAATGAAAGTATTGTGTTGCACTTTTCTGGGTGTGGGCAGACTAAGCCGGCTGGCATAATCTGGATTCTATATAGGACAATTCCATCCCACTCTGGCCCTCTATTACCATGCTAATACGAAGAGGGGTTATCTTATATGCACGTAAACAGTGCAGGGGAGGGTAAGCCGAACTAAACCTCTTTCCATTCCACTTTCCATCCATGTAAAAACTTTTAATATGAAAGTTATTTCTTTGTTTAACTTTAAACCTCACCGTGTAAACCATGTTTCCTGTCACTATTATATCAGGGCGAAACACCAAAAACAAAAGCTTTAAATAGCAGAGCAGCATTAGATTAAATAACCCAGTGTTGTCGTATTTTTCCATGAGTGGATATAGATTTACCAGTAAGTTTAAAATATTATTAGACTTCTATTATTGGACTTCTGAAACTGTCATTTTTAAAAGTTAACAAACAGAAATTGATTTATTAATAGTTGTTGTGACCCATCTACATTCAGCCCTAAAGTAACTACCAGTGAGATGTTGAAATCTTATACTTGGATTATGTTTTTCAACGTGTTTTTCAGACACAGATCTTCACACTCTTTGCACTCCCACTGTGTCCTTGAGGAATCTCTTAATAAAGATGAGTTTAATAACGAAGCCGTGGGCGGCGTCCGTACAAATCACAGCTTCTTCTCTTTGTGGGTGTCTGTAGCTGGCCTTGCCCCTCTCAGCTTCCTGTTACTTTACTTTCCATGTTCCTGCGTCCCCTCGGTGAATCAGACAAAGAGCTGCCCTCAGCGTGATATCCCCTCTGCTGTCAGGCTGAAGAAAAGAGGAGTGGCTGGAAACTCTTTCTCCCTGCAGGGCTTCCCCGGATCTCCCCCTCATCCACTCCAACCCCCAACACACACAACTAAATGTCTGTCTCCTCAAATCTCACTGCTCTCATCTTCACTCTTACTACCCCTCCTTTGCCTCGAAGCTTTCTCTCCTCCCTCCCTCCTCCCCTCCGCTCTCTAATAGCTGAAGTATGCTGCAGGACAAAGATCAAAGCATCCAGTGATTTACAGGAAAGCCATTCTGTTTCACAGCATCACTGACAGGGCCTCCAGACCCAGACTCACACCAGGACGTCTCGCCTGGACGACTGGCTGACCTACTCTGATATTAGCATTTATTTACAACAAACTGAAAATACTCAGAACAAGCTGTGATGCTAAACAACTACGCTAAGTTGTGTTTTATCAACTTGCTTCATTTTTCTGTGTCAAGTAGTGACTTGTCTCTATGCGCTACAGTTTCACGACATTTTAGCATTTACCATCGTCCTGTGTGTCATGTGACCCATCACCAGGTCAAAAAGTCCAAAAGAGCATATTCTCTTTTTTTTCTAACACGAGAAAAACAGGAAGTTCTCACATTTGAGAAGCTGGAACCAGTGAATGTTTGACATTTTTACTTGAGTTAAATCATTCTTTTTTTGTCAAACTGATGAATCAACTAATCTTTTCAGCACTAATTTGTACACTCTCATCTATCTCATTATTTTCATGTTCTCTGAGATTATAAATCATCTGAAACTGAAATTCTACCAGCTCTATGTTCCTCTGTAGTTGACCCTGACCTTTGACCTCTGTGGGAGGAAATATGCCCTCTCACATTATTATTATTATTATTATTACAACATATACTGTGGAGGAAGGAGCCCAAAAACACATCATTTACAGCCTCCACATCGCAGCGGCTGCAGAGTGGAAAGTCTGACAGACTGCTGTTAAAGTGTTGACCTGTTTTTTTTATTGAATCACGTCTTCCATGCAGCCACGAGTATCAAGCTCCACTATGATGAGAAGGGGTTTGTCCTCCCTCCTGAAAATCCTTCACAGAAGAAGGTCACTCACCCTTCTTCCTGGCCTGCGAGAGGGATCTGGGAGAGTTTGGAGAGATTCTTGGCGTACTCCTCTTCTATCTTTATCCTGAGAGGGAAGTAGAAAGTCTCATTACCACACAGCCTTTATGCAACTCTGACTGTTTCCATGTGCCCTCTCAGTGTTGTGCAACTCAGTGATGTACATGAATGAGCATAAAAAAGGGGAAATGGTTTGTTTAAGGAGAGCTGTATGGTTTTCATGGTAACCTGAGGATGAAGCACGAAAAAAAAAAAGCTGATTATAAAGCTGATACCTTTCTCGTATGAACTCGGCCATCTCTTTCTGCATCTGTTTCCCCTTCAGCTGTTTCTGCAGCAAAACCTCAAATCCTGTGATGCAGCCGTTGCCTTGGGGATCTTTCTTATCAGTCTGAGATAAACACAACAAGCACAAGAGAAACACACTGAACAAACACACACTTAGCAACAAACACGAGAACATCACACCTTGACCAAGTAGCTGAGGGAAATTAATCACCTGCTGCAAACTCCCTGGAATAGAAAGAGGTGACACAGAAGCATCACATCAGGTCTGTCATGTTGCTAAGGTTTTACTGAGTGAATATACAGTTGACTTGAGGAGTGAGTGTAATAATTAAATAAAGGCTGATCAACCCAGACAGCAGGTCACCACACACACTGTTAGTAAACTGTTTATCTGCATTTATAGGCCTCTCTAATCCTGATTACAGGGCTCTTGTTTATGTGATGTTTAAGAAAACAGATTAGTGCAGTAAACTGATAGTGAACTGGTTCCTTAAGTGCACAAAAACACACTGATTATAAAGCTCAGAAACTTGTTTTCATCCAAACTTGCCCATCCCCCGTTTCTGGTTTCAACTTTCCCTTCTCACTCTTTCTTTCCACTGTGTTGTCGCCTCTGTGTGTGTGTGTGTGTGTGACTACAGCTCTACACACACACACCTGGTAGAGATTACGCTGCAGGGGAGGGAGATGTCCAAACAGAGCAGCAGAGGCCGGCTGACTCGCTGTGCTGCAGCCGGTTAGGTGTAATGTATCATCCGACCGCGCCGTCCGTTGGATCTTATTAAAGCCGGTGCGGCGTGTGTCTCAGCGTGCGGCGCGGCTCGTACGGGATAAATATGGAGTCACATTAAAAGATGAAAAGGATCCAGTGTTGTTTTTGTTCTCATGGACTCTTGGGGATGTTCATTTAATGATTTACTGAGGAGAGCAGCAATGTCAACACAGGCAGAGCGACTTTTAAAAAGAACTCAGAAGTCCTCCTCCAGATCATTTTCTTTAGTCATGTCCCTCATGGTCTCAGTCATCTAATCAGTAAACCTGTTGTCATCATCAGTCACCATGCAGATTACTGGAATAAAAACTGCTGTGGCGTTTGCTTTTCAGTTTTCACAGTGCAGCGTTATGTCTGCGACACCTGTTGTTGACTCAGTGTGTGGAGAATTCTTGTTCAGAAACAGAGTATGTGACTTTTAAAGGTCAGGAATCTTTGTTTTTGGCACAGCCACATGTCTTAACTGGGAACGCCATAAACAGGGAAAAATTGTATTATTTTGCATTGTCTAAAAGAAGTTTTACACAATCTGAAATTGCTTGGATGGTTTTGGTTTCTTCTTACTTTAAAATCAAATGGTATCACGATATATTTCAGTGTAATTTGCAGTAACGATATTCAAGACAACGTGAAATAAAAAACAACTTTTTGGCAGCACATCACCAGCTACAGCCGATAGAATCAAGTTTTGTTTGTGGTCTTGATGAAACAAACTGGTTGTGTTGCCACCTCTGGCTGTGACTGTTAAAAACTGAGGCTCACTGGAGGTGTGACCTCTTAAAGCCAAAACAGGGACCAGTTCCCTGTTAAAGGTCGATGCACTGCTCTGGCTTCCCTCCATTGTTGTGGTGAGAAAAACTAGATTGTAGCTGTCACAGGAAAAGGAGTGCAAGTGTAGATTTTTGGGTTTCTGTTACTGTTCCCCTTCTCTGGTATTTTACAGCCAGTTTGTGCTTCGGGGCAGTAGACAACAAATTTATAGCCTCTTAAATGTTGAGGTAAATTTACCCAGAAGTAGTCGCAGTAGCTCCATTCGTTTGGTTTTAGCAGCTGTTGCTCCGGCATGCATGCAGGCGATGGGAACGTCACACAGTTAATCTGAGAGAGAGAGAGAGAGAGAGAGAGAGAGAGAACCACAGGGAGGGCAGTTTAATGGGGCAGTTTATAGTATCACAACAGATAACTTTGCTTTGATGCCGCAGTTCTGTACAGCAGCATTATTAGCGCTCTAGGTGTTGACAGACAGTTTATAGACACACACACATACACACACACACACTTCTGCTCTGGTATTCAAGGTAGTCTGCACTCTGTTGCTTTGGCAACACTCTCATCTTGGCAGCTCCGACAACACACCAAAGTAAAAAAGACATCTCCAATCGACCCAGCATTGTTCATTCACTTTTCTCTATGCACCTCGTCCTCCATTATCAATACACAGCCTTTGTGGTTCTCGGCCTTTTTGGGATTCTTCGTTCAGCTCTCCACCACAACAATCTCAACTTCTGCTTTGGCCCAGAGCAATCAGCAAAATGGATTCAGAAAGACGGCCTTTAATGATCCTGGTGCAGTTAATTGTCTCCTTGTTCTCCCAGCAGCCGTGATGTAGAATCTGCCGGCTGCAGGGCTCCCTGCTGTGAACGGCTTGGTTCTGCTCTGGGGTTCCGCTCAATAGGACTGTACACAGAGCATGACACTCTGGTAGTCTCTGTGCCCACGGGCTCGGAGCTGCTCTCTGACATTTTTTCTTTAAACCTCCAGGGTGGTCAGGGAGTTAGAGGACGAGCTCTGCAACAAATGAACCCCCTCTAACCTCGTCAGTTTGTGAAACACAGGGTAATCAAACTGCCTGAAATCACAGCTTCTTTGGACACAACTGCAGGGTCAGGATTTGACAAGTCATCAGAACAAAAACTCTGGTTTGCCATGAAAACGCAAAACCAGCTCTGCAAATTCCTCAGCTGCCAATTCAATTCAATTCAGCTGAAAGAAAAAAGGGAAAAGAGAGAAAAGTAAAGAAACCACACGTCTTGAAAAGAAAATAAATGAAGAGGCATGTCCTCGCAGTAAAGACATACAAACAGATACCAGGTTTAGCAAAGACTCCAGGACAAACAAAAGGAGCTTTATCTTCTCTCACATTCATTCCAATTAACCTCAGGAGGTAAACAGCCTGCAGCAAGGATGCACTGTTTCTATTTTAACTTCAGTGGCACCAGAGAGCACCCGTCTCTAACGCCAGAGCCTCGCCTTTCACAGCAAATCGACAAGTACGTTCTCACTGATGACTTTTCCAGAGCCAATATATTCAGATTGAAATGGCAGGAAGAAAAAGAAAAAGGCCTCTAATTCAACCTTATCTTGGCTTATGAAGCTTATAATTTGTTTGAGGGAATGGCTTCCTATTTAATCACTGCTGAGGTCCAGAGGTTGACAGCGAGCAGAGATTTAAACTGACCCCTGTTTCCGCTGGTAAAGATGAGGGTAAGGCTACTTCCAACACTCTTCAGCCATGGGTTTGTTTGAATTCTCACCCACACACCGCTTCCAACACTTTCTTTTCTGATCAGTGACCTCAACAAATGACCGTTCCTTAAACCCCTCCCCCAAACACTGACAGTCCAATCGTAGCGTAGCACTTGTCACAGCAGGTCAGTCAAGGTTTAGACTTGTCCACAGAAAAAATATATTCAGCAACCAAAGAGTTTGAATGGTGTCATTCAAAAACCAAAAATGCAAGAGTGAAACCATTAGCATGTCTCAGTAGCTAGCTCAGTACTCACAATAGTAACCCAGTGTTACAGTGTTAGCCACTTGTCATTTGCTAACTTCATCTTTTTGTACAGTTCCAGGTTACATTTGACCTTTGTTGTTATGTTAGCAAGGCTAATCAATTAGCTCTCACCCTCCTGTAAAAAAATTAACACACTTGTAGTCCACCCACCTCGCAGAGATAAAGTTATGATGGGTAGATACAGCGGGTAAAATCTGAAAGTTGTCGTAACAGCTAGAAAAACAACGGCTGCTAGCTAGAGATGAGAAATCTGCGTTTAGCCAAACTCATATTTACTGCAGTATTAGCCTCTGGCAATGTGTGTGTAGCAGCAAAGATTATTTAAGACCTTTTTACATGGTTCTTATTTTTAAAAAGTGTCAGCTGAAAACAGTCTTCAGGCAACTCGCGTAGTTAACGTTACACTGGCTGAACTCTGCTGGTGAAAGTTGCATTTTCAGCAAGAAAAATCAAAAATTAAACTGTTGTCAGCTAAAAATGAAAAGATGCTTTTGTCAACTTCTGTCTGAAATCACTGATTCTGTCATTGTTATCATTATAAACTGCATGTGCCAAGGGTCAGATAACCTCTGAAGCCCGTGGTATATAGTGTCAGTAGCAGTTCATTTGGTAGCGAGTGTGGCTCTCCTCACTTCTCTTTCTCTCATGTTTCCTGTTATAACCATCTGCTTATCAATAGCATCACCCTGGTTGCTATGGAAGCCGAGACATGCCCCCTCCAACCACCTCAACACTGTGGTTTTTAATGTACAGTAAGAAAAAGAAAGTCCTAGGAAAATAAAAGTCAGGGACAAATTCATTAGCGTCACAGCAGCAGCACCTCTGCCACAGAGCGAGAGGCCAAACAGGATGCAACAACCTGACAACAGAGGAGAAACGATCTGGATGCTGGATGGGATGATGTCACTGTGTATCTGTACACTAGCAACTGAAAACAAGCACCAAACACTTCTCACATGAGAGGACACACAGGAAAAAGAGAAAATGGAAATTTCCACATTTACAGCTGCAGCTCATATAGTCAAGATTTTAGTTTGTATTTCAATTCAAAATGTACGTATTAATGATCCTCTCACAGGTGGTTTGTATTTCATGCCCACAGCTGATGCAGGATATGTGAGAGAATAAACCCCACCAGGGAAATGTGTACTCTTCAAATTTTCTATATCATCATTTTCAAACTTGGGGAGGGGGGGGGGGAATTTTGCCCCCCCCCCCCCTGCTGGTACCAAATCAAGTCTGTTGCACAGAGCTGAGGTGAGTTCATGCTCAGTAAAGAGTTCCCCTGAGTTGCCCCACTCACCGTGACCGTGGTCTCCTTGTTCTGCTTCCTGGTGGGCGACGTTGATCCCGGGCTCTGCAGAGGGAAGAAGAAGGACGCTCCGTCAAAACCTCTGTCCTCTGTGTCAGACATGACTGCTCGACATACACACAGCGTCACTCGCACACAAACACAGTTGTTTTCCTGGCGAGCGCTGTTAGCGTCTGTCTGCTGCTCGCTCTGCTCCTGCTGCTGCTGCTGCTGGTGTGTGAGTATGTGTGTTAATGTGTGTGTGTGTTGCTGTGCAGAGTAGGGAGGATAGTTCTGCAGAGCAAAGCAAAGCACGGTTGGCTTTTTCTCTCTTTGTGTGCGAGTGTGGATGTATGAGAGTGTGTGATTTCTAACACTTAGAGTAATTTCCAGTCTCATGTTAAAGGAGGAGACAGACGTCAGGACAAAAGTCTAAATATAAAAGTGCACCTGCTGCTGTCCTGCAGTGAAACTACAGAGGATGAAACAGGGAGCAAGACCTTGAATAGTCAGTAGCTGAAGTGTGATTTTATTTTTTGAATGACTGGGTGTGTGTGCACGAGTGTGAGATGCAGAAGAGCAGCGAGACGAGGAGACAGAGTGAAGAAGTGGTGGGTGGATCCTGTATAACTGTGCCCTGACTGCCTGGTTAATTATGATCAAGAGAGCAGATACTGTAGGAGGGATTAATCTGCTCTGACTGCCATCAGCCTCTCCATTAATAATTAGAGAGGGGGGGTTTAATAATCTGAAATGTGGAGAGACTACATCATATATCTGATCTTTATGACTGTGTGAAGATGCTATAAGAGGTGAGCTGTCCCACAGTTTTATGTGTTAATTTAAGTTGAATCATTACATTGTTATCTGAGCTTTAAGACGAGCGCTGAATTAAACCCTCAAGCTGCACTCGTCAACGTTTTAATGTTAACAATGAATCACATTACCATATGTAATATAAAAGGGAGAATTATCACCAGACACAGAGAACAACAGAGATCTGGAGGGACGAGTTCTGTCTCATATAAAAGCCTGTGAATGAGAAGCTGCTGTTAAGGAGGAGATTAATTCATAAATATAGGGTCAGTAAAGGGGCTTAAACTGCCAGAGAGAGGCTGCAACTAACAACTATTTTCACTCCTGATTAACTGATTATTATGTTCTGATCCTGATTTAATGATGATGATGTAGTTAATCTTGTTGAGACGACTTATTTACATGAAACGCTCTGATGGGCGATGGAAAGAAGAAGCTGGCAGCGTCTCTGGCTCCAGCTGTAGAGGTGTCCTTAGATGGTGCATGAAAGAAGTGAGTCATACTATCCTCTGTGTGTTGTTAGAATGAGTGAGGCTGAAAATCCAAAGGAACAAAGGTTGGTATGGGTGTGATGTCTATGAAAAGCCCGGCAGGATGAACTGTGCCAGGGAGGAGACACCACCGAGACTGGGACGACTCGGTGTTTGTGACACAGACATTTCTTTTTTTCCCATCAGAGGGCAAAGTGACAAAACCAGTTACCACCGTTACACAGACTTGTGCAACAATGTTAAATAATGCATAAAGTGACAATTAAAAAAGGAAGTAGTGTGATTTTAACATGGCTCAATGGAAACTTTCAGGCACAGTTTCTGCTCACTCAACAGCCTTCAGGAAAAACAAGAGCGAGACGTCTTTACCTGTGGCTCTGTACTGCTCTTCCTAACCGGACTGTTGTGTGAATGCTCCACGTGATGCAAGGGACTTCCACCTGAGTGAAATCCATTGACTGGAGAAACAAATAAGAGAGAGGAGGAGAGAGGAGGACAGACAGAGAGAAAGAAATTTCATTATTTCTTGTGCTGATCCAAGTTCTTCTTTCTGAGTAGAACCAAGCCAGTGCTGAACTGTCTTTTTGTTTTTACAGCTTGATAAATGTCTCTAATGGAGACGTGGACTGGACGGCATCAGTTATTATAAATCAATCACAAAGTTCAACTGAATTTCTTAGTAACTGTGAGCTAGTTTAACTTTGTTAAGATCATGAGGGCTGAAAATTCTTAGTGCAGGTCCTGTGGATACTCATTTATCTGTGTAAATCCCAGGAACATGTTGCATGGTAACGTAGTGAAACAGCAGCTAGCTTGAAAGTGGCATCAGGACTTTAACTCTGTGCTACAGCTAACTAGCTAGAGTTACAGTGTAATATAAGTAAAAATATTCCAGTTTACATTATTATTTAGCACATTTTTGATGAAGTGTGACATCAGATATGTTAGCTACCTCTTTTGCTTTGCGGTCTAAACCAGGTAAGTTTGTTGAGTTAGCTACACAACAGTTAGACCTTCAATAGGCTACACAGCAGTTACAGCAGGTGCATTAGTACTAGAACTAGTTTGTCTGATGTAATCCATTTTAATTTAGTGACTTAGTAAACTCTTATTTTTCACAATAACTAAGCAAAGTGAACTTGCGAACAGTCGATATAACGAGATCCTGAACTTAAAAAGATATCGTCAAGAATATCGTTCAGCCGCCGACATGAACGAGCATTTTCCTTTCTACTGTTACTTCCCACTTCAGTACCTAGGTACGAGGGAGAGTCTCTGCTGTTTGGTTTGAGGTGAAGTGGTTTGTGATAGAAGTGATGTAAATGAACGAGTGTCGCTCCCAGCGTTTGGGAAACATCTCACAAACCTTACTGCTGCTTTCTGTTTGTCTGCCTTTAGCAGCAGGGCCAAAAGAAAGACAGAGGAGGCCTTAGTCCTGCAGTTGAGGCTACAGATAAAATTAGTCACAGGAAGTGTCTGTGTGCATGAGTGGCGTGCATGAGTGGGTGCTTTGTGCCACCATGGAAGTTGAGGAGAATTCACAGCCCTGGGGCAGTAAAAACCTGAGGAAGCTGAAGTGACAGCGAGTTCAGACGGAGGAGGACAGATTTGTAGTACCTGCCGGCAGGGAGTTCTTGTGTCGGATTGAGGTTCTGGGGGTCCCGGGTGCACTGGACGGTCTCTCCCATGTCGTCTCTGACAGCGTTCAGGAGAAGGGGAAGAAAAACAGTGACATTAGAAGAGAAATACCATCTGTCATATCATTTCTGTTAACAGTGCTGGAACTATTTGTGGTCGACGATAAGAAGAAGTGATTCCATCCATGGGTGCAAACATGGCACTTGTTACAATAGTCAGAGGGAACATCCTGTACAACAGCCGCGTGCTTCTTCACCTCAGTCATTTTAAGTGACACTGGATAAAATCTATTTTTCATCATCCGTCTTTTGAGGTAAACTTAAAACAACAGGTGCAAACATTTAACCACACACCAAATAAAAGTAAAACCTTCCTTCGATGGGTCTCTAAAGTTGCTCTCTAAAGATACGTCTATTCACATTTCACTTAAAGATGCTGGAGAACGAGGATACAAAAAGCATGACTGACAAAAGCCCCTCATATACAAGGGCTCTCTTTGATTTTTACTCCCCTATGTCCATTCTCACCATCGCACTGAGCTCAATTAGTGCTTTACTGTCAGCACAGAAAGAAGAGGGACAGACATGTAAAGAGCTCTTATTTCATTTGGGTCTCTCTGGCTGGCTCTGCTCTTGGTGCTGCTTAGCAGAGGAGACAACTGAGCCAAGCCCATCAGCTCAAATGACACGCATGGAGAGGATAACTGGCAGCAGGCTTATGGAGCGAGGCTGCGCCTTCACGTTTGATGTACAACACCAGCGCAGAGCCTTTACTCACAGGCCCTAAATGCCTCAATTTCTCCCTGTTAGCCTGTCATAAACAAATCGATACTGTGAGGAATATAGGATATTAATGCAGAAAAATACAGCATAATCTGCTTAGCCCGAGGAAATTGTTTTTTATTGTGACTGTCTTTCCTTGGCAGAAGGATAGCAGTCAAAACACCACTTTAAAAAACAATTTATATTACATCTATTATGTGATTAATACTCAGTTTACCAGATTCAGAGCCCAGGAGGCTGAACTGAAACGACAAATCAAGTTAACATCAATATTATTTTCACTGTAACATGTTAAACACAAACAGGAGATTCTGGTTCTCTGTATGTTTCAGTCACAACATTAAAACCAGCTTCCGGTTTTAATGTGTACATGTATATTTGTAGTTTAATGAACCGTGGGTGCGACGTGTGAATCCTATATATTTACTACAACATCTGACACCCCAGTGAAACAGGTTGAGTTTCTAGGCAACTGGCTCTTGAAATGCAAATGTCTGATCGTTTCCGTCAAACAGGGTTTTACACAAATGAGAGATTGCTGTTGGCACCTGCCAGATTCATACCTCCAGATACGCTGATACACATGCAGGAGCAGCAGGAGTAATTCTCATCAGCTGCCTCGTCACACACACGAACTGAAGTCTAAAAAGTCTAAAAAGTCTAAATTGCTTTGATAGTCTTGATTGTGGAATATAAACCCGAGTCAGCTCAGTTTACCCTCTTTTACGTTTGTGGAATAGCACATCCGTTCTTTTCAGGCTCGTCACATTTCTTAATGATGTGAATTCACATTAGTGTGTGGCATCTAACGACATAAAAGCATCAATTAATGCTTTTCTGACTCCCCACAGACAGTCATAACCGCATTTTAATCCTGCATACATGGCTGATTCAGGCTCAGCAGAGTGTGGCTGACAGCAGATGTGCACACGTGAATGTATGAATGAAAACAGTCAACAGCTGATCTATACGCAAAAACTAACCCTGCCACGAGTGATGCAGCACATCCCTGATTCTGAACAGGAGGGAGGAATGGCCTAGTTAGCTTTGACACTTCTATATTTTATTCACAACCATATGACGCTGGTCTCTGATGCATTAGCTACCTCCTGTCTCTGGTTTTTATCAATCAAAACAGCCCATTCACTCTGTATCATCCCAGAGAGGACAGACCTGTGACAGGCAGCGTTCAGAGGAAAAAGGAAAAAGCTGAAGACACACTATGACTGAAAAAAGTTACCGCTGACTCCATGTTATTTTTTCAGGTTCAACTTAAATTTCAAGTCATGTGATTTTACCGTCAAAATATTTTCAAATTCTAGTTCATGTCGTGTTTTTTTACTTATAAGAGGAGAAAGGAGATTAGAGACATTAGAGAAGCTCAGGCCAGTGTATCTGACTGAAAGACGACAGAAGAAGGTGTGATATCATGAATAAAGAAGAAAAGATTACAGTACTAACAGATTACATGTAACACCTTTCCATAGACAGAAGCTGGTGAACAGCAGCTAGCTAATGTGTTTAAACCAGCAGTAAACTAATGTCAGTGCTGAGCTTTTTCCTCCAGTGGATGTTTGTTTGGTTTGGGACACGTGTTCACACTGACACATACAAAGACATTCTAGCTTTATAGTTAATGCAGGTAACACATCCCCATAAATATACATTTCTCCCTTTGGATACCCTGAAGAGAAGAACACAGGATATTTACTGGCCAGATCATGTGCTGACTTATCATAAGTCAAAAAACTGTCAAAATATTTTATACCTGGAAAGTGTCTGCAGTAAATCTAAGTGTGTGTGCTGGGGCTGCTGAGTGTTTGGTTTGGTGTGTGTCATTAAACAGTTCACTGGTCAGGCCGGGATGAGTGGAGAGTCTTAGGAGACGACTGGTACAAACCACAGCACCCAGCGCCGCTGCACCCAGCAACACAGGAAGGAAAACCCAGAAAAAAACAAACTCTGACACAAGGACATTCAGCCCTCACCCACGCACACTGCTCTGTTACTATGGTGATGCAGAAACACAAACGCACACACAAAAACACACTCTCTCTCTCTCTCTCTCTCACACACACACACACACACAGGGCAGTATCTAATCTAGCTGAACTTTAGCGTAACGAAAGGGAGGTCCAGCAAAATTAGCAGAGATGCTATAAATACCAATTGTTTCAGAAAAATGTTATCAGATGGGTTTGTTTGGAAACTGCTGCTGCTGCTGCGGTGAATTTGAAAGAGCCACAGGCCTGTAGTACAGTGAGTGTGTGTGTCAGGACTGAGCATCATTTAGGATTTCATTTATCCATCGTGCAGCGAAGACACAGAAAATAAATCCTGGAGGTTTTCTGTGCCCTCAGAGGCCAGTTTCACAGCACCACAGCAACAACACGGCCTTCTTTATGAGTCAGGATACAGATGCTGCTGATGTGTTTTATCACACGCAAAAAAAGTTATGAAAAATTTAGCATTTTTTCCTCTTAGGAAATATTTTTTCCAGCACTTCACTCTTGTCATTTCTGACTGTGTCCATCTGGAATACGATCAGTTTTACTGCTAAAGAAGCCTCCAAATCCTGTCACATCAAAACAAGACAGATCTGTCAAATTCCCACAGGAATAACATGTAGACCAAGAGGGAGGAACAGAAAGTTTTCAGGTTATCTTCACTCATCCTCTCTCAATGATATTATAATGTGAAAAGAGAGTCTCCATTGTTTCCACCTGTTTGACATTAGCATATTTAGCATCTAATTTAATCTTTATAGAGAGGGCGAGGAGGAAAGGGAGGAACAGCTCTCCTGGTCTCGTGCTTGGGTGGAGCCCCCGGCTAAATATAGATCCTTCCTCGTGGCCACAACTTGACCACTGCAGCCGTGATCAGAGACGTACATGATGTGAACAGCTCTAATGTGAAGCTGGTTACTGTCTTAAGTGACTGCTAAACCACAGTCCCAGTTACATGAAGGCTACAGGTGCACAGAGTCACTGGGCCTCAGGGAAGAACCACGTGCCAATGATTTAACACCACAGATAAACCAAGAGCTGTTTGCCTGAAGTCACATGGACTCACAGGTAACTCACTGATTGGACGGCTTTAGTGATGTCATGTCAACTTTAAAATAAAAAGCTCATAATGAAATAATACTAAACCAGACCTCATTTATCATTTACTGTATATAAACAGTATCAAACTAAAAGAGGAGTTTTGTGCTGTACTGTTATGAGAGGACAGTTACTGTGTGGTTGCTACATTAAACTCACACTTTAACAAGAAACTGCAAAAACACGTCAGTGCGACGTATGAGGGTAAATCCCCACGCTCATCCTGACACACGTACAGCATGTGTTACCATGGTTACCAAGTAATCTTGCATAAATAAAAGCCAGAGGTCGCAGATGGATTTAATGGCAGTTTATCTTTTGTTCAATTTTAAATGCTAACGCTAAAATCACACATCTACTATCTCAAAATCGCATGGTTGGTCTGTTTGTTTTCAAACCACAAGTTGACCTCTTCCTTTGTACAGCTCATCTGACAACTTTCACACCAGCTGAACCAAACCAAACACGTGTGAGGAAAGTCGTCCTCATTGCATGTACATTCTGTTCAGTCACCACTTTCTGCTGATCAAATCCAAACTGTAACACTTTAATGAGCGAGGATAAAGGCCTGGTCACACCAACATTTAAAATGGTTAAAACAAACCACAATTAGTTCACAGTTCAACATTAATGAACCTTTCCACACCGAACAGACCTCTGCAGCAGCGGAGAGTCAAACCCAGAGGAAGCTGTTGTAGCTTATTAGCTGTGTTGCACCGTCCACCTTTATTTAACCTCCTCAGTCAGTGTATAAACATTCTCCCATGGTTTGCAGGAGAGACAGGAGTTAATGCTGCAAATACGTCTTTTGAATATTGTGTGAATTTATTGTCCTGCTAGCAACTAAGCTAACAACCTTGCTAACTGTGACAGAGCATTAGAGCAGAGACCGACTTTCTCTTCAGTAAAACTCATATTGAATAAAATGATGTAGCCGATAAACAAAATGCCTGGGGGCAGTAAACGGCATGGTACAGAGAGAATAGTTCACTTGCCACCTACACTTCATAGTTCACCATCTAGTCCTACAAGCAGTCACTACATTTTGTCACCCATTGTCTTTATGACTGTGTCTTTCTCACCTTTATTACATTGTCAAGTCAAAGGCACATGAGAGCTGCCTCTGTGCCAAGACCAGATATTAGCACCATCAGTCAGGTTTTACAGTGAGTTCACCCAGGGATAGTAAAAGCAGGCTATGTTGCTATCTGCTATCTGCTGTCTGCGGAACAGAGGAGGGTATTAAGCTGTCTCCGTGCCAATGTGTGTGTGTGTGCTCAGGGAGACACTGAGTGGTGATTGTGTTGACAGAAACAAGGCAGTATCAGCAGTATCAGTTCTTCTGCGCCCTCTGTCTCTCTCTGGTACCATCACTGCAGCACTGACACAGAGCGTACGTTAAACTCCATTACACACTGATGAAACTGCTCAGGTATCATTATCAAGATAAATACAAGCTGCACAAATTAAAACATTTTAAATGAGAAATATTGTTTTATTTTCAGTCCCATGTGTTGTGTTTTTTCTCTGCAACAGTCTGAGGTATCAGTTCATCTCACAGAAACACATTCTAACTTAACTAATATAAGTGATCACAGAGCAGACCTAACATATGTACTAGAATGAAAGCTGCGTCTGAAAGCGAAGATATGACATGTTTAAATAACAAAGCTCTGATCCACCTGATCAAACTCGGTCCAGTGTGTTCAGGCTGGATATGAATTCAGCAGAACACAGTAGGAGAAGAAGTTGCTTTAGAGCAGTTTTATGGACATAACTGACCATTTGCTGCAGCCCATCTCTGAACAGCGATTCATAGCCTCACAAGCATAACTAAGGACAGAAGGCCTGCCAAGCTTTGGATTTCTCTGCATGCTGAAGTGGTGTGCATGGATCCAATAAGAGACATACTTGGCATTTAAAGAGTACAGAGGGTGGTGGTTTTTTCTAGCCTCTCCAAAACCAAAAATACAAGGCACACAATGACACTTCTTATAACTCCAGAACTTGCCTGAGAACCAGCGTATTTTTATGTTTTCTTCAGTGTCAAAGTAATCCAGTGATATTTGACTGTACACCCACAGGTCCTCTGCAAACAGGAACTGCTAACAGCTGATTCAGCATAATTTTATTGGTGCCACTTTGCCAGAATGTGAATACATATGGGTTAAATGGGCTCAAGTTGTAGCCTATGGTGTAATTCACATAATCCATGACAGTATTGTACAACTGGAGGAAGGGGGGAACAGTTATGTGCAGATATGAACTGTCTCCTGCATCTCTAAAGCTCAGTAATTAACACTTACCTTGATTAATCAGTCTGCATTTTAAAGAGTAAAAACAACAGTTTGTGGGTTTACATAAACTGTTGTCTGTCAAGAAACAGTAGCATTTCATATACATTCATATATCCACATTAAAAGGAAAATGTCTCCTCACCATTGTTTGTGGTGTTGACGTAGTATCGCCGCCCTTGTGGAGACATGTAGCATTTCCAGTGAGGAGGCAGGGGGTCTCTGAGGTCCTCCACAGGAAGTTGGCTCAGAGATGCCGTCCTCTGGCAAAACAGAAAAGGTGAAACCAACATTAGTAAGTGTGAATAATCAGCACGTTAGGAGTGAATTAAAGCACAATCATATTTCTCAGGGATTCGTCATAATTCAACTTAAATGTTGGAAATAAACAGACACAAGAAGATCAAACCACTGACAAACAGGCTTCACCAGCCGTGCAGGAGAAATGTGCAGCGCTCAGCTCGGGTTCAATGAGGTTCTCATTTCCTCAAGTATTTCACAACCAGCAACCAGTGACATCATAGCAGAGCATGCTGAGCACAACAAACTGGCAGGGCTCTGCAGCTGGACCGAGACCGAGATATCCAGAGTCACCGTTCGAGCACACAGCACACAGCTGAAGAACAGGGGAGAGAGCGTGGAGGCAATCTGAACACATCTGCTTCTGATTAGCAGGAGAACAACAGGCTGAGACCATTGTAGCATTGTAGCACACTTCGGAGATTCTGTTTGGAGACTCGACAGAGCCAGATGAAATTCCATATCAGCCACAGTTTGGTTGTTGAGGTCCACGCCAAGTCATTCAAGCATCTAGAAGAGGTTAGTTTTAGTAACCGCAACGAAACTCAATCCAACATGTGCAGGCTAGATATGAACTCTATGAATACAGTAGGAGAAGAAGGGGACACAACTGACCCCATCTCTGAACAGCAACTCATAGCTTCATGACTGTAACTAGGGAGAGAAGACATGCCAAGCTTTGGATTTCTCAGTGGATCCAGGAGGAGACATACTTGGCATTTAGTACGGAGTACGGAGGGTGGTGGTTTTCTTTCTAGCCTCTCCAAAACCAAAAGTACAAGGGCAACAGTGTAATGACTGACTGTTGTGTTTGTCTCTTCTCATAGAAGATGCAAACCTTAGCACGTCCAGCTAACTAGCTTACTACTTAGACCAGTAACATTACGCAGCACTACCTTTTTGTGGGGTTTACGACAGCACGTTTACTGTGCTGGGGTGCAAACCTACAGGTCAGTTTAGCTGTTTGTGTGCACGGGAACAACAACAGGAAATGAGGAAACAGCCCTGATTTCTCTCCCCTACATCTCAGAAGCCTTGGGAGGAGATGTGTTTGGGTGTGGGGGTAAGACGAGTGTGATTAATTATCATTAGACGCTGCCACACACCAAACAAAGGACAGAGAATATCAGCTCTGCACAAACATTTCCTCATAGATATTTACTATCTCATCATCCATTTATATTGGTAATCGAGCAGTAGTAAGTATTGATTTAAGAACAAACTGTGCCTGGAGCTAAAAGCTGAATCACTTCAGAGAATGAAGTCATTATATGTAACTGCTTCCCTGGAAGAAGTGAAGGGAAGAAACCCGGAGCTCTCTGGTCCCACAGGACTGGAGAGTATGAATCCATGTCAGCCCCGGGTGACTTATGACTGCATGTAATTACACAGTCTCCGACAGCATCGCAGCGATGTTTTCTCTTTGATGGTCTTGGTGGCCACTGTTATATTTGTCCGTCATGTGCCTTTGAAAAGCGGATTTTGCTCCAGTAATTTCCTACAGCAATGAAAAGTGGCCATGGATGTAACAATGGATAAACATGCCATAAAAGAAAATCTGAGCTATCCTCAATCATGTCAGTGACACAGGATCACGTGTTTATGAACTGAAAAAGAAATAGAAGGAGGAAACAAAACAAAAGTCAATACCACTGCCAAAGCACAGATACAGTTACAGTAGAGCAGGACACAAACAGGTCGCACACACACGTCGTTCCTCAGTCAAACAACATGGGTTACTATACATTTGTTTTCACTGTTCTATGGTAGGACTGTGTGAAAACAGGACGGAGCAGGCGGTGGGTGAAAGCAGGGCAGGACTGAGCTGCCAGGGGGCACATCAAATATACAACACTCTGTTTGTGTTGTAAATGTTCCCAACTGCATCCAAGTATTAAAACTACCTGCTCCCAGTAAAAGGTTTGTGATATTCTGCTTTAACACAAAATAAATGCTAATAACGTGCTTTCTAAAGTTCAAAAATACAACTATTAGCACCTCTAAAGCTGATATATACATGTACAGAGATATTTGTGCAGGTTTAAGCTAGGCTAACTGTTTCCCCCCGCTTGTTTTGGTTCCACCAGATTCAGATCCAGGATCAGGGCTGTTAAACTCTGCAGTAACCAAAGACACTCTCTGCATTTCCTGGTTACTTTCCTGTCAGCTTCCTTCAGTATCCTTTTGTTTGGTCACATGTTCATTATCAGTGAGATGATACCACAGTATTGTTTTTCTCTGAGCTAAGCAGATATGGTTCTCCAGAGAAAGCAAAAACAGATGGGAGTGGGCTGCTGTGGTCGGAAGGACGTGGTAATATGCAAAAATCTTGGATATGGAGACACTTTAGGTTCCAGCACTGCAAAATCAGAAATTTCCTCTGAATCTCGTTTAAGTTTCTTTCTCTCAAAACGTCCACAAACCTGCTTCAAACTCTCAAAACTGAGCAAAGCTTTGACTGAGCCACAAGAGCCCGAGTTCAAATTCTCCTCCCCAACAGAAGTTTGTGACAGATCTGACAGCCGTCATACACCAGAAAAAAATCAGACATGAGTGAGAGAATGGGAGCACCTTGGTGGTGGGAAGTGTGACGAATCTCTGAGCCAGCTTGTCTCAGCATATGCAACATTAAATAATGCACCATTCCAGATGGTTAACCTTCTAAACCCCAGACTGCCTTTGGCTCCACATTCAGAGCATGCCAGAAAAGCCCCTGGCAGAGAACACAGGGACTCATCCCGGGCTGCGATGACTGAGGAGAGACCACAACAATCAGTGCTGCTGCCTGTGAGCTCTGCAGACGCTTCAACACGTCTCTGCTCCAGTTTGAGAGATGAACTTTTAATCGAACGCGTCTTAGTCATTACAGCTGTCATCTGAAAAACACGCAGAGCAAAATTATTTTTACCAATAAACTGAGAGCTGGTGAATTGTGCTTTAATAAAATGTCACCATCTGATTCTAGATTTGATCACTGACTCATTTTTCTAAACCTGTTCCATGTTCTTAAAATAAGATGAGCTTCCCTGTGTTTCCCAGAATGATTTTCTCACAGGTTACCTTCACACAGGATAGCAGTTTCCCCTGTTTCCATGCTGCATGCTAACACTGCTAGCTCCAGCTTCATATTTTCTGTACAGACACGAGAGTGCTCTTAGTCTTCTCATCTAACTCTGAGAAAGTCAAACCAGTCCTTTAACCACCACACTCCACGAGAGAACATCAGCTTGTTGCATCCCTTACTAAAAATGGCATTCTTATCGCCTGAGACAACTGTTCATCTGATCATATTTTGGAGCAAAGAAAAAATAGATATTTTTTAATTAAAAATTGATCAAATCAAAGTGTGTAAAGTCAGAGGCCACTCACTTGACTCTGCAGTTTCCCCTCAGCTAAGTCTTTAGCTACTTGTTTTGGTTTTACTACCCACATCTTTACTGTTGCTTCACCCTCACCACTCGCTCTCATCAGCTTCATATCGAGTGATAGAAGCTCAGCAAACACAAGAAAACACTTTGATACACCCACTCTGCACCACCAAACAGCACCAAACAACAGTCCTAGTTAGCAACTAGCTGAGTGAATGTTAACTTAGAAACATGACTTCAAATGAATGCTAATGTTGCTCTGTGTCTTCTGTTTGCTAACATGTTAATGATACTTCACAGGGCGATAATATGTGACTCTTTCAGCTTCTTCTCCCCCCAGGTGACTAAAAAACCCACAGGAGATAAGTTTAAAATTAAAAATATTCAAATGACCTTAATAAACCTAAAATATCCAGATATTTCATATTTAACTGGAGCCCAAATCACTGGATTTTAAATGGTAAAATTGTTCAGAATACTTGGATTTCTCTTTAATGAAGACTTAACTTGTCTCAATAATTCTGAAGCTGAGGAGGAATTATAAAAAGTCAAATGTTTGTGCTGCTAAAAAAGAAGTAACCAAATACTTGACTGGTCCTCCTGGTATTATAAACAGATCCCAGCATTTTTCTCCTCAGATTACAGACATTTCCCACACACCCCCAAACACAGGCAGCATCTCTTATTATGGAAAACAAAATACCTCACGGTCTCTCTATTTCAGTGACACTGGCTCTCTGCCTGGAAAACTGAGAATAATTTGTTAAATTCCCCTGGAAAACCTCTTTAAATAAATAGCCAGCATTTTTTCTGTCAGGTCAGTCGGGGAGTAAGAGTGTAGTAAACTTGGTTGTCGGCCCTTCACCTGCACTTTAACAGCCTGAGCTGAGACCTACAGGGAAGATTCTGCTTGTTCCTGCTTCATAGACATTAAATGAAGTTCAAACCCAGGACATTATCAAACTGGAAGATGTGGTATATATGAGATCATTTACTTAAAAACAGGCAACACCAGAGCGAAGCAGGACGCTCACTTTGAAGAACTGAAGAGTTTATGCTTGAACAGAACTCATCAGTGACTATCATGTTGTTTAAAATCCATGGGATGCTAAAGCTAAAGGCAACCTTGGCTTGCAGTAACATACATAATAACCATATGAAGTTCATTCTTCCACTGACGTCAGAGAAACTATTTATTTAGCTGTAAATACTCTGAGCAGTTTCCATCACGGAGTCTTTTGGACCGACTGTCAGACCGACTGACAAATCCATCCGTCAGCTTCCAGCAGGTTAGCATTGCTACAACACAGACATTAATTGTCCCGAAAAGGTGAGTCATCAAATGCAACTGTTGCTGCTGAGATCACATGATCGGTCACCCACTCACTGGCTGTGTGGAGGAGGACGAATCTGCAGCCTCAGAGGTCCAGAGTTTCAACAGACTGGATTATTGGACGACTGTCCTCACACATGCCTCAGTGACTCAGCGCCTCCTGACTGGTGACAGAGCGAGTGTGTTGTAGGGATGTGTGAAAAAGAGCTTTTGCTGCATCTCGTTGGTGTGTGTGTGTGTGTGTGTGTGTAAGCTGACCTCTGGTGACCCCCGTGGAAACATCTGGATTTGGGAAGAGCAGAGTCTGTGGGGGTCAAGGTCTGTCAGAGCAGCTGTTCAGTTTCCAGCTGGAGACAGAGAGCGTCCTGAACATGAACACGAGCTGCTCGTTTATGAAAATAGTTTTTGTATAGTTTTACACAGGCCAGTCTCTCTAGGAATCATTTATATCCAGTGTTGAAGCAGCAGTGTGTGCTTCATTTGCTGAGGCAGAAAGTAAGGACGCAGAGGTCGGGGCGCTGCGCAAAACATCTGACATTCATATGAGAAACCAGAGTTCACGTCACATCACAGACCTGCAGAACATTTGGCTTTTTATTAATGGAACCACAATCTTAACCACGAGTGTTTACAAGTGTTAGGTCAGAAAACTGCAGCATTAAAACAACACAGGGGGACGCACTGGTGAGACGCGTCCTTCAGGTATCAAGGTACAATCCAGGAAGTCCAGCTGGGTAACAGATTGTGCATTTCAAGGCTGGACTGGACAGTTATCATGGCAACAACTATTTAATCTTCTGTCGCGTCCATCGTGAGATAAACAGCAGAAACACACAGGAATGTGCGTTTAAATTTTAATACAACGTGAAATGGTTGAAAATATCTTTCAGTGAGATTAAGGTTTGGTTTTGGATGTTAATTCCTCCCAGTTTTAGCTGATAATGGAATCAAATCAAACTGATGATAGCTTGTTCCCTTTATGAACAACCTGTGAGCTCCCTGAGTAACTGCCTGATGAGACTCCACTTTAGTCATTACCCAAGATAAAAAAATACAAATAAGGCCCCAAGGATACACAGTGTTCTTAGTGCAAACCTAATCATATCTTCACGTCTCTCCAAATGGTCCTCGCTGAAACAACAGTGTACCGTGCTTGTGTAATTCTGCCACAATTTCAGGCTATTTCATGCTGTATGCAGGCATGCACGTCTCAAAGAGAAACCAAACAAATTCCAGCTGTATACATACTGGAGCAGAGCTGTAAACAGCCACAAGCAAGCACCCGGCCACAAACACAAAGCCTTTTTGATGATGAGATGCAGACAGAGAGTGTGGGCCATCTCCAGGCTGGAGCTTCTCCTGATAAAGCAGCGAGGTTCACAGTGGCTGTGCTCGCTGTGATCATCCGTCCCCACGCGCTCCCTCTCCCACCTCGCCTTGTCAGAGCAGAAGGAAAACAGAGGTGAGACAGAAAGAGGAAGTGTCTGTTTCCTATTATTCACTCATAAATACCTCCACCTTCCCTTTCTGGGGCAGCACTGTCGTATCTGCACACCCCAGGTTACCGGGAAGTTCACACACAACTGCTGATGCTAGTGTCTGAGTGAAGAGAGGCGCAGCTGCCCAGTCGTCACCAACACCCAGGAGCAGAGGCTGATGCACAAATGCAACACTGCTGCAACAAGTGATAAATGAACGAGGATGAACTTAGATCGCTGTCAAGCACAGAGCTCCACGGATTACTCTGAAAATATGACATATTTCAAAACTATCTATCGTAATGGAAATTTATGAAAAAATAGATTCAGACATTTACAGAGACGCCGTGTTTATACAGAGCAGCCCTATGTCAAAATATACATGTGCATCCTGATTTAAAGAGGAGAACAGGTACAAGTTAAATACATCAGGTGATACGGGTTTAAAATATTAACCTAAAGCAATGTATTACTGTTAGTTAATGAGGTGTATTTCATTGATTGGTGTTGTTTTAGAAGCTTTTTCAGGGGGATTTTCCTCCTGGACAGGGAGAAGTTTAGTAACTGTGTGGTTGGATTTTGTGAACATAACATTATCGCCACAAAAATCTGTAGCTTCAGGCCAAAATCTCAGTATTGGAGTCAAAATCCTTCCAGTGACCCGCACAAAACAAGGGCATGTCTACAAATAGACTCCCACACAAACTCTGGAGACTCCAGCTCATCACCACTGTTATTGATAGGCCTCAGAGGACACTGTAACACCGACCTGTTGCCCAAGACTTCTGAGGCCGGGAAGAGAGTTCCCAACCCTCGACAGGCGTTTAGGCTTCATGTGAGAAATACAGCTGGGGAGAAATTTCTCACGTGTACGCTCGGCTGCGAACTACTAGACCTAGAGAGAAGAATGTGTTAAGATACGGCGAGACTGAGCTGCAGTGAATGGAGGAGGAGGAGAGAAGGAATGAAACAATCCTTGGAGGGAGAGGGAGAGAGAGCGACGGGGGCCGTGGACCGTATCTTTATTTGGGAGACATTGTTTTGGTTTGGGCAGATGTGGGAGCCTGAAGCGAAGCCACATTCCCAGATGGAGAGACACTTCAGACACTCAGGGGGGAGGAGGAGGAGGAGGAGGGATGCACATGCGTGTTTAAGCATGTACTCAGTCACACATAGATACTGTACGTGCACACATGCTCGCACAAACTGTCATCATTGTCTGCTCGAGGCCTAAGCACTGGGTGCATGTTTGTGTGTGCATGTGCAGGCTGCAGTGGTCCACACAGCCAACAAAGCCTGTTCTGTTACATCCCGCCCCCTCCACTTTATGTGAATTTCTCAAGCCTCGTTCGTCTCCCTGTTTCTCCTCTAAGCTTCTGCTTCAGCCACACAAATGACACGACACACACTCTATGATGGAGCGTGCTCTCCAGTGTGCAGATCTTATCTGCACAGGCCTGCTTATGTTCTCAGGATCAGATATGGCAACGTGACAATCCACTGTTCTGCTTTCCACTCGAGAACTAAACTCACTGAGCTCTTCACAGCATCTGATACACTTCTCGCTATGAGCTGTGAACAGCCATCGCAGGAAAGAGCAGCAAAAACAAAGCCTGGCTGCCTCACTCAGCCGGTGAAGCACAAGTCCTAGCTGTATCCACATGAGCCGGTTCAGCGTTAAGCTTATTGCACGCTGCCCCCCCTCATGAAAAACATGTCAGCCTCCTTTAAACAGATGCAGCCTCTTCCTTGAATGTGCATGCCAGCGGTTAAGCCTGTGTACATACAGTTGGGACATATCAACTGGTAGACTTCTGTGGTTACGATTGATCTGGGTTTTCACCACCTGATCTGGATTTCCCCTCCAAACATCCCTTTTCTTCTCACAGCACCGAGCGTGGTGTAAGCTCTGAGTCAGACGCTTTCATGGACAGTATCTGGATTAATGTTCACTGTGGATGAACAGATATTCAGACATGAGCACACAGTGTTACAGATGATGTAGCTCTGCTGGTTTCATCGACATGTGAACTCCTGGACCTTCCTTACAGCTGAGTGTGAAGCAGCTACGCTGAGAGTCAGCACCTCCATGATGCCCTGACAGAGATGGTGGATCGTAAGCAGCATCAGTTCAATACGATCAGCAGGAATGTGGGAGGGAGATAACTGCAGACCCTAAAACCACCAGGGTCTTGTTCACGAGTGAGGACGATGAGAGATGGAGCTGATCAACAGGAGATGATGTGAGCATTGTGCCACACTGTTACGGTGACAAGTCAGATGATACAGACTCCAACCTTCACCCAGGGTCAAGACTTCTGGGCAGTGACCAAAAGAAAAACAACACAGAACCATCTGGCAAAAAAAAAGTTAAAGATAAACTCAAACAACACATCCCAACGTCACAACCACTTGTCCTCTTTTAATGCTTTTGGTCTTAAAAGTTGGACCGCCGCTTTGTCGCCTTTAAAGGTCGGTCAACATCTGATCAGGAAGCATCAGAACACACTGGAGGGAATATATGACCCATCTGTCCAGAGAAAGCCTGAGGATCCACCAGGAGGAGCAGGAGGATGTGGTCAGGGAGGAGGCTGGAAAATGGAGCATTACACGAGTATTGAGTTGAAAGGTTGAAGCTGCTGTAATTCTCACTAACTCAGCAGCAGCTCCTCTTCTACGTTACTGGACTGGTCTTTAAACCAAACATCAAAGATGTGAGAGACACACTCGATAGACTCACTCTCACCAACACCACCCCAGGCCTGGTTTCCAAGTGGGCGTTCTCCCAAATTAGCAGGCATGATAATTAGCTCAGAGCCAGCGCGCTGGTAAATATTCAGATTTACACAGTGCTGTTGTTCTACGTACACATGGGTGAGAGATTGGGGATTTGTTTGTGTCACTTCATCAGATTTAAACACAGACTGGTTTTTGAGTTTTTCCAGTGATGCCTACAAACTGAGATTTACACAGCACCACAGAGGAGGAATTCACTAAATTTGGCTGAATTCCATCGGCTTGTAGGAGAAGGAGGCCCGAGTTGAAAATAACTGTAATTACTCTTTAACTGAGCTGATGTTATTCATGCTATAACCCAAAATAGCTACAGTGGAGGAGACCAGTACCAGAGAAACTGAGGCTTAAAATAGTTCCCCCTGCACCATATCCTGCATTTGGTGACAAATTTGCCTCATTATATTAATCACACTTATTTAAAATGTCCCTAAACTGACCTGCTGTCACAGCACAGCATTTCTACTTCCCTTTACCCGTTGCTAAGGAGTGAAGCAATAAACAACAAATTCTCCAACAGCGCTCCGTGACAGCTCTGCCACTCAATGTGTGAAAACCTCAAATCTATTCTTGTGAATATTCGTGTCAAAACAAACACAAGCTTGTGGTTGTAGGTGTTTCACAGTCATTCAGCTGATATTTTACACTGAGTACGTTCCATGACAAGAGATGACTGTTTTGGGATGACGTCAGCAGAGGAGGGGCGCTGTCGGGTTTTCCAGCGAGCCGGGGGGGGAAGCACCTGGAGGCTCTACAGCAGCGGTCTGACCCCCGGCGCTCCACTGCAGGGATTACGCCAGGCTAAATCACCATCCAAACCTCTGCTAGAAGACGCCCCCTCCCCACTCACTCTCAGCTCTACAGTTTCATAATAAACACAGCTGACACTCCACCAGGAGAAACATTAAGGAGACAAAGTGGTTCTCTGTAATTTACAACTCATTGCAAATTGCTTACAGTAGTTCCCCTGGCTACACAGACCCGTAATGACACACAGTAATTCACACTGATGAGAAACAATACATGATGCTGTAATAATAATGTGAGCCCAATATTAAAATTTGGGAAAATCAACATTACCTCATTTTCAAAATGACTTCAAATTACTGGCCTCCTCAAGTGGAAGAAAAAAGTCACTCTTGTACGTGGCAGTTTCACTGACATATTTCATCCATATGGAGGAGGTGGTGGTGGTGGTGGTGGTGGTGGTGGTGGGGGGGGGGGGGGATCTCCCTCCAGATGCCTCCTGGCACGGCCTCGATCACATGTTAACCGCCCATGTCGATATTTCAACACTTGCAGCGGAGTCCTGATTTGTTTTGGGAATGTCAGAGAAACGAGAGTGTGGCTGTCCCCAGTGAATCGACCTCCTGCACGGCCCGGTGCTCGGACAGACGCTCTCCTTTCAGCACTGACCACCAGTGCCTGCTCATACAGAAACCATCATTATTCCAATGACTGGTGTGTGTAGGTGTCAGAGAATAAAGAGAAATCCCCATCACAACACAAAAGCACAACTCTTCATGTATAGTTTGGATTCAGTCAGTACAGAATCCAGAAGCTGATTCCTGCAGAGAGACTATGTCAGTCAGGGAGCACAAAACTCTGCCAGTCTCCAACTCTGCTGCTGCATCCAAACATCGCCTAAAACTTCTGTTATTTATTGACCCAGTGAACCATCCTTCACGGTTTGGTGTCGAGTTTCTATTTGTTTCATAGCTGTTGCTAAAAACTAGAAACTGTAGACAGGTGGAAAGAACAGAAGCAATCGTTCCTTGGTCTAAGCCCAAAATCTGATGGCAATCCATTTACACTGGAGATATCCGTCTGTCAGAAAAACACGCTAATAAGATGAAAAACTCCCGTCTGTGACGCGGGAACAAAGTGAAGTGTTCCTGAATCACACAGTAACAAGACATTACTCCATGGAATGACGGAGTAACAGAGTCAGACCTGGTCACAAAGACCTAAACATCTGTCTGGAAACTGTGATGACAGCTCCAAACACCACAGGCTGGTAAATTATTTTCAAGCTCGCAGGTCGACTGAATGAATTCACTTGGTCAGTTCCAATTCATTTGCTGATAAAAGCTCCCGGTCTGTTTGGGACAATATCTTCCATTTAGCTGCTCTGGGTGACATCATGGAGTCATCAGGCAGAAACTCCCACTAACCCAGTCAGCACGGACGCCTCTCCACTCACTCATTTGGTTTCCTGCTCATTAGGTGAAGCACTAATGAGCCGAGCACCGACATGACTCACTGTCACTGTGACTCAGGATGTTCTGGACCTGGGTGAAATACAGTGTTCTGCTGGAGTGGAAGAGATCTGCGTCTTTTCTCAGCACTACCCTGACAGAGACACTGAGGAGGACGACCTGATTAGCCTCTCCTACCTATCAACAGCACTAAAGCTCACTAATGAAAACCTCCTGTTTCTTTAATGTGTACACAAACACAAGTAAAACAACGACAATCTGTGGTTTAAAGGGCAGTTACACACAGTAACAAACAGCACAGTGAACTCCTGGAGTCAGAGCAGCTGTTTCCTTCTACTTCTGGTCGTTATGCTTGGTGTTAAATGTCTTTCCAAACTTTTCTCATAAAGGGAAATTCCAATTTATTACATTTATTTTTTTATTTTTGCAGTTTTGGTATATCTGTATTAATATACTTTTTCTTATCAAGTTCGAGCTGAGAAACAGAAGTTCAACATTACAGGTTAACCAAACAGAGAAAACAGAGGTGAACAGTGAAGCAGTCGAATCATTACAGCTGCACCTCAGACTGTTTACAACCTGTCTCTTCCTTGGTCTGACTATGTTACAGTGATCACACTTCACTCAGGACAGTGTTACCATAACTGATGAAATGATATTCACAACTAGAGAAAGAGCCAAGCTGAAATAAACCAGAAGTGACTTTGTGTAACTTGTATGATTATTAGATACTGCTAAATGCTACAAATACGAAACTAAGCAAAGGTGCTTTTTAATGCTCATGAATTCATGCTTTCATTTTTCAGTGGAAGAATTACAGAGTGTATCTTTATAGCAGCATCCAGTGTGTGTCAGTGAAGCAGTCTGAGTGCAGTGGGACGCACCAGGCAGCAACAGGTTCTGAATGATTCATTCTGCTCGGAAGAATGGAGCTGTTTGTAGAACAAAGCCACGACGCTGAAGATGACAACAGAGCCAGACCACAGCTCCATTGTCAGCTGTGGCAGCTATACAAATCCTGGTCCAGGTGATTAACACACATCAGTCTGGATTTATGATGGTTTACGGTTGCATGAAGTGAGGCAACTGAGTCACTGCGCAACAGCCTCAGAGGGAGGTGGTGGATTCCTCACAGAGCCCCTCTGAGCTCTGACTAAATTACCAGAATGGGGAAATAGAGAAGTGGCTTCTTGTTTCACCATCAGTCATTTGGCCATGATGTGCCAGAGCCTCCGCAACACATCTGATCAACCTGCTGCTGCTGCTCAGGGAGAACTGGGGGAATCCTCCAGTTTCATTATGGCTGATTCATCCTGTGATGTAGGAGGTGAATCTTTCCACTCCAGACTAACTGCTGTAATACTGATACTGAAGCAGCAGACCAACACTGTCAACCATGGAAGGGTTATCAATATCAATATTGATATCAGTCAGAAGTTATTTTTCTGTACATCAGGTGAAACTCGTCTCATCAGTAAAGCTCCAGCTGTTTACCTGGTGGAACAGGTAAAGCCGACAGTTCAACTCTGACCCAGCGAAGCGACTCGCTGAGCGACCACAGCTCTTCACTCACTCCGCCTCCGTGTCACTTCCTTCATCTTCGCTGGTTATTTTTAGGCCGTTTCACAGAAACATGTGGTGTGAATCTGCGTCTGAACCCACAAAACCACGAGCCAAGCATCCGATGGAAGCTGCAGACCGCAGAGGACCGCGTCTGATAAAACAGACCTGGGATCAGATTAGCGTGCTGCAATCTTGAGGGCTGAGCTGTTATCTTACTTTGCATCAGTGTTTTATTAAAAAACATCCACACATCCAGCTGAGGATCAGTGTGAGCTCAGCCTGTGATGGGGTTTACTCGGTTGTCATGGAGATTACAGCCCATAATACAAGCTGATAATGATATATGTGTTATTTTGTTTTCTTTGATAAACACACAAACACTTCTGATATGGATCTGTTTGCTTTTTTAAAGGCGTCCTCTTTAGCGCTTCTCTCCTGCAGTCACCAACAGGCAGCATACAGGCTGATGCTGTTACATCTGCAGGAGACTCACGTTGGTCCATTCAGCCTGGCTCTGCTTCAAACTGCTTGTTTTGTCTGACAGTAACACACCGTGCAGCGTGGCTCTGCGACGGTCAGTCAGACACCTCTGAGCTCACATTCCTGCTCATTCTCTCTCGGTCGCTGCGACAGAAGATAAAATATTTTTGTGTCGTGTTCTTGCATCTGATAAGACGTCAGATTCACAGAGATGTGTGTGAGACTGGATCACATCACCTGTCTCACTGATACCTGAAGCAACACACAGTCTGCAGGACGTTATCAGCCACAAACCTGACCTCAGTCCTCTTCCACTCTCAGGGATAGGGGTGCTGATTGGAACCAGGCTGATCACTGAACGACTGATCCTCTACTGATCCCTGCTCGTCAACACCTCTGCAGGATGAAGGCCGGATCACAGTGAAGGTCCACCCTGCTGCCTCATTCCTAAACTGCTCTGAGAGAAGAGGCTTCAACCATCTGGTGCTACAGGTTCATGTCGTCCTGCTCAGAACCATGACGCTTCACTCTGCTGTGACCGGATCACCGGTCACTCTCTCTGTTCAGACTGAAGGTGCCAGAGCTGGGAAAGCCGACTTCCTGCCCCTCCACCCCTCCACTCCTGGATACAGGCTGATTATAACAAACTGTCAGAGTGCTGGGTGGTGGCACCAACTCTCAACCACAAATCAGGCTTCTCCAATATTGTGATCCCACAGCCAAACATGCTCAAGTTAAAAAAAACAAAGTGGGAGCTGCAGAGTTTCTAAACTCACTTGGGTGTACAGAGAGAGGGGGGGGGGGGGGGGGGGGGGGGGGGGGGGGGCTCAGAGTGAGTGGTGGCACCAACTCTCAACCACAAATCAGGCTTCTCAATATTTGTGATCCCACAGCCAAACATACTCAAGTTAAAAAAAAACAAGTGGGGCTACTTGAGTTTCTAAACTCACTTGGTGTACAGAGAGGCTGCGGGGTGATGGGTGGGGACAGGAGGGCTGACCATGAAGGGGGAGAGGGGGAGGAGGGAGAGAGAGGGAGAGCGTGCACTGTGCATTCACGCGCACTGAGAGGAGACCTGAGTATTTGAGAGGAATGTGTGTGGAATGAGGAAGTGTGCAGCCGCTCAGTCAGACTGCTGGGAAGGTTAGAGTTAATGTGATAAGAGCAGCACGGGAAAACTATTTATTAGTGCATCACTCAATGCTGTCTTTATCTTCAAGTGTGTGTGTGTGTGTGAGAGAGAGAGAGAGAGGGGGAGAGAGAGGACAGAAAAACACACGTTTTCAAGACTCTACGTCCAATTAAAAGCCGATTAAAACGAGTAAAAGTTCGAATAAATAAACCTTACCTCCAGCACCTGGACATAACTGGAGGGGAACCATCCTCTGGCTCCATCCTTCTCTCCCTCCCACCAGCCTCCGGGCAGAGGCTGGACCACCTTAATAATCTCCCCGGCCTCGAAGCTCAGTCCCTGCTGGTGCTGCTCCCCGCTGAACGGGTACAAACTTTTGCAGTACGATCCAGACATGATGATGATGATGATAATGATGATGATGATCCTCTGCCCCTCAGAAGATGAAGAAAAAAAAAACACTTTCTGAACAAAGTGTGTGGAGCTCGCGCAGCTCCGGGCTCGTGGAGGAGCGGAGTGAAACTTGTGTGAAGTTGGAGAACAGGTTCTCCTCCTTCTCCACCCGCCGCTGCTGCCGCTGCTGCTGCTGTCAGGACGCTCCTCAGCGCTCTGCTCCTCCAGCCTGACCGCCAGCCCGCATGCACCGTCTGAGGACACGCTCAGACCTGCGTCAAGCTGGACGGAGTGAGACAGGAAGAGGCCGGAAGTCAGGTCGATGCGCCTTCGAAATAAAAGCATCAAGTGTCACATCACAAACTACTTTTAGGCAATCTCAAGGACAATATTATAATAACATATTATCTATTATTATCTGTTATTATCTGAGGATTAGGAGTAAACAAACTAAACATCAGACTTTAACTTCTTTGCATTAGGCAGCCGTCACCACTGTTACTGATCTGCTATCAAACATCAAAATGACTCTTATTATCAGGAAACTACAGAGCTGCAGCAGTGTGAGCAGTTAGTTGTAAAGCACCAGCACCTGTCTTTAAGTTTGAATTCTCTCTCTCCACATATACACCACGTGTTGTGATATTATTATAGAACACAGTGACCTCTGTGAGCATGAGAAACGCATTTTTTTTCACTTGACATTTGATCAGCTACTACATTTTAGTTTGAAAAATATTTTCCCGGAAGTCTCGTCTTTTATTGTGGAATATTTGACACTGGTGCCATCGTTGAAATCTGTAACTCCCCTCCATCTCTTCTTTATTTTTTCATGCTCCCCCCCAAACATGAGGATGATGATTTAATATCAAACATCTGTCCATGTTGTAGTTTTTAAAGCCTCGTTTTATCACCTGCTGCTGCAGCTTCACTCTGTTTATTCTCATTTATAATCTGTTGGTAAATATCTGTTAAATGACTGAGTGCAGGAAGCTCAGGTCAGTGAGTGAGGATTATACTGTTAGAGGTGGCAGAGCACTAACACAGGTTAGTTAGTTGACTGAATTAAACTAAGAGTAAATAACACTTTTATTACTTCACTTTAAACCTCTCATTTCAGATAAAGAAGCTCTGCTCTGAGTCACCGTCGATCTGACTGAACAGAAAACACAAAAGCTTGATAGTTCCTCTTTTGCACTGTTGCCCAGTATTATGACACATCACTGTTTATTGTTAACCCATTTATCACAATGACTGATCCAAGCCACAGTGAGACACGAGGAACGGTCTGTTAATGCGGCTGCAGTCAGGTCGGTGAGCGCAGACACTTTATTCTCATTTCCTTTTTATCTGGAATCAATAAAACCTGTGTGTTGAGTGAACAGCAGACACAGAGAGCAGGGGTTTCACACCACAAACACCACAAGGTGGAGCTGTCACACTGTCAACACACAGTCCTGTTATGTGTAAATAAAGACCTTTTTCACCTGTGTGAAAAGAAAGTGAATGCACTTTGCTGCTGCTAAAAGACATGTTCGATAGAAACACAGGTAAAATACAAACAGCGTGAATAAGTCAACAATACAGAGGCATCACCGGCTACACTACACCTCCCATAATGCACCTTATCCCCACCCAGAACACACTTTTTTTAGTTCTTTAATTGCTTTTAATAGATGAAGATGAGCCTGTGTGAGGTTGGTAATCTCTGAGTGATGATTTATCTCAGCTGCAGCTTTTAATCCAAACAAAAGATGCAGAGTCAATAAACTGTCAAATTCCTTTTAGTCGTGTTTCTGTTAAAGAAAAACCCACGAGATAATCCACGAGGAATAATCACAATCACTCTGTTTTGTTTTGAATGTGATCCCTGTGGTGAGTGTTTGTTGCCAGGCAGCATCAGAATGAGGAGGATGAGGTCTGTACATACATTTCAGTCTGAACTATGCCTTTTCAAACCATCTGACAGCTCGTCTTCCCTTTTTCAAACTGTGACAACTTCCTCTGTGTAACAGGTATGTAAAGCATTTATCTCCATTCTTTCCTTTGTACCTTTTCTTCATTAGAACAGAACAACCTTTAATTCCTTAAAGTGAGGTTACGCTCGTGAGTTTGACTTTTTCCTGCTCGCTAAGTGAAGCAGAATGTACTTGGTTTTTAATGCTCCACATCAAGATCTGATAAAACAGGCTGCCATTATTCAAAGAGCAGTGCAGCAGTAAGACTGTAACCCTGCCTCACTCTGAGTGGGAGTTCTGAACGATTTGTTCAAATGATGCATTTTCATCAAATCATCACTAACAGCAACATCCACCCCAAATCCAGGCTGCTCTTATCCTCCATTAGACCCCCTTTAAACTTCACGTCATGGTGGACATTCATTGAAAATCTAATTTCCCGTTTCTCTTGAGGAGTTTGACCTCTGTTCAACATGGACACTGACGTTATCTCAGAGCGAGTTCAACACATGAGGCCGTCGTCTTTCTCAGTCAGACAGCAACAACACTACCGTGCAGAGGTCAGTCTCATCACTGTGCTTGAATGTAAAGGTGCACGAGTGCGTCAGTGTGGCGTCTCTGACTCAGCTGGTTCGGTCTGTCTTGCAGAAGATGCTCATGCGGCAGTTTATGCTCATGAAGGAGCAGCATGAAGTTCCCATTTATTTATCCACTAAAGACATGAAGGCCTGGCTGCTGGCGGGGAGAGACTTCCTGGAAGAGTGAGTTCACGGTGACACATCAGATCGAAGATAATTGCAAATGCACAATCAGACGACGTGGAAAACAAAATGTCTCTTCAATTCAAAGGTTCCAGGAAACAGCAAAGCAGGTAGAAGCGAGAAGACTCCTCATGGTTGAACTGGTAACGAAACACAACACTGACTGTGGTGAAACTGTGTGAATGTGCATTTAAAACCAGCTTCTGCTGAGCAGTGTGTAGGATAACAGTTAATGCTAACATGTAGTGTAGCAAGATCAGTAGAGGACAGTCATGAAGTCAGTTGTATCTGCAGCAGTCAGCAGCATCTACAGTACAGTCAGTAGTGATTATTGATGATTTATAAAGTTATATATAAAGAGCTATTTGCTATTTATAAAAAAGGAAGAGTACAAAGAAACGTTTTGCGTTTAAATAAAGTTCTGATGACCGTGTGCACAGGCCTGGACCTCAGCCAGGCGCTCGTGTCTTGATCAGATGGAGCAGGAGCTCCGAGAGGAACTGGAAAAAGAGAAACGCCTTTCACTGCAGTTCAGCAGAAAGGTAAAGACGACAGCCAGCGTTTACATTCACCACAGCTCCATTATTTCTACAGCCCCTCAGTCGTCTTCTCTCTCTCCCGGCCATATGAAGGTCACAGTGGAGGGCCTTCAGATGTTTCTCTCAGTGATCCGGCCTAAAGCAGAGCAGGACGTACAGACCTTCCTCGGCCACCTGTCCAACAAGCTGCTCAGCTCTTTTACCGACTCTCACACCAGCAAGCAGACCAAACTGGCACTGCTCACCAAGCTGCACTCTGCTACCAGACCTTTAGTAACACAGATGGTGGATATAGCTCTAAAGTTTCTCTTGGATGAACCAGAGCCACTTGTTGAGGTCAAGCGTTCACAGACTGGAGGTTCCGTCGAGAGCAGGGATTCAAGTTTAACCTCAGCTCTGAGGAAGAGGAGTGAAGCAGCCAGCGCTGAGATCGGACGACTGCTGGCCGACACGGCAGCTTCCTGTTTCTGTCTGAACACGTCTTTCATTAAAGCTCGCCTCGTGCACATCTGCACGTCAGCAGCCCAGGACATGGTCAAAGCCATTTACAAGAGATTTGTTGACCGCTCCGAGACCTTCCACCTCATGAGCTTCGATGAAAGCTCCATCACTGCCAGAGACGGCGCCGTCTGTGCCGTCCAGGACATGGATGACAGAGCGCAGAGCGCTGGGTATGAACTGGCTCTCCAGCTTTTTACTGAGGACGACCCCACGGTAATTCTCCATGTTTTAATAGTAGCATTAAAACAGTGAGCATGATAACAGTTATCTGTTGCACAGTCAGGAGATAAAACGCTGTTCAATCACGGTTTGTTAATGATGTTTTCAGACTCCAGAGCTGTGCCCTGTGGAGGCTGCAGAGAGGACTGGTAAGTTTAACTTTTTTTAAACTTAATTTCATTTGCGACTCGTATACTGTATTATTTCAAATACTTTCTAATGTGTTTTCTCTGTAACCCACAGATGAAAAGGAGGATGAAGGGAAGCAAGGACTGCAGGGCTTCCTCAGTCGTATATGGAGAAAGATAATGCGTGTGTCCACTGAGGAGTGAATCACAGCTGCTGTTCTCTCCACTTAATGACCTCAATAACATAAACCACACTTATTTAATAAATTATAATAAATAGAAAGACCCTATGTTTCTTTTCTGTATTCACTGCTTATATATTGGATTTTATTTATATATATCTAAAGCTGCACTAATCAATATGGATGAAAGGCGTCTCTGGTGGTGACTCTGCAGTTCTTGTTGGTCAAATTTCAGTCTCATCATCACTGTTTACAGCAACAAGCAGCTGTTTTGAGCAAAATGCCAGCTGGTGAACATAACGGAGGGTAAATATTAGTTCATCAGGTGGACATAAACACACCTCCAAAAAATGGGTGTATGAATAAGCAGCTTTTTTCAGACTATATCTTGACTTGATTTAATAAAGTTATTACAACATAATTATTAGTTGATAACTAATATACACACGGTGCCAGTGGAAATAGTTGAGAATCAACCTGCTCATGTCTGTTCAAACTGCTCCAACAGAGCAGAACTGTGGCGACTCTGCACATTTAAAACAGTCAGTATGTTGCTGTGACTGGCAGCAGTGAGGACAATAAAGATACTCTGTTCAAACTGAGTCACATTTCTATGTTAGATCCAGTACAAGGCCCGTCCCAGGTCTCTCTCCCTCCATGCCTCATCTCTTGTTCAAAGGTGCCCTCTAGCTGCAGATATTATAACATTACACGACAGCAGAGTCCTGAGGAACTCACTGTGACAAATATCTCGCTTGAACTGAACTGATATCAGGTGGTTTTATAGTCTTACTAGAAAGAACCACTGGATTATGAGAAATACACACGTGTCAATCAACCAGGTCACTTTCATTTCATCTCACACATGAGAATCCTGCAGGTTTACTGCAGAGGCTCCTCACATAGATCATCCACGGTACATAATGATGTATCACACTGACCACGGCCTTCACAGCTGTGTTCTCTAACTTGTCAAACTAAGAGCGCGTCATGGTGTGTATTGTTATCCTTCACCCACACAGTGATGGAGATAGAGGTGTTCTATATTGAAGGACAGGAAGAGGATCAGATATAAAATACTATTCAATTATCCATCTCAGCTGAATGTGTCACTGATCATCTCTGGTGCAGACTCTGCAGTCCTCGTTTAATCGCTCTAATCTTGAGTTTGACAATTAATTCTTGACCTCAGAGACGAGGTGCTCCAGGTCCACTTTCTCTGTTTGTGAAGCTTTGTTTCCATCACATGACCAAAGTTTGGAACTTCAGGCAGGATGGTAAACCTTATCACTGTTAAAAGATGACCTCTGACATCTGATGTGGTAGGCGGATGACCTTTGACCTCTGACCTCTTCCCAGTGCATAGTTTATTTATTTTATTTGTAGTGGAACTGATCTGAAATGTGTTGAATAAGCTGTTGTGTTTGCTGCTGAGTTTTCCTTTCATTCACAAACCGGGTGATTTCAACAGATATCTAATTAAAACTGTGTGTAGCTGTAAGTATGGAAGACATGCTGATGAGTATTTGCCTCCATGTCAGACTTAAACTTCTAATCTGGGTCTCAGACAGATGAAATTCCTGTAATGATGAGGACTTTAAGACCCTGTCTGATGCACTACACAAACAGGTTCGAGGGTGGAGTGACAGGGCTAAATACATGCTCCATCTGAAATTAACCTTCTGGAGGCTTCCTGATTGGTCCGTGTGCTCCTTTGATTAGACTGGTTTAATCACGGTTCATCCGCTGCTCTCATGCTAGCATTAGGTATTGTATGTAGATGAGCGACCGTGAAGAGGACGGCTATTTTAACTCAGGTTGTAAATGTCAGCAGACATTCTGCTGGGATCTGCCCTGATCTCTGCAAACAGTTGCTCAAATTAGACACTAACTGCACACACTGAGGGGAGCTTAAATAAAGCACACACTCCTACAGAGCTAATTAGCACTACAAAGCTTATACCAGTCTGCTAATACAGCAAGGACCATGATAAATGCTGTGTTTCCATTCATTTGTGTTGTGACAAAGATGGCTCTGAGAGACGGACAGAGTCTGATCACTGTGTGGGCTGCTGGAGGATTCAGTGGCTGTCATTAGATGTGCAGGAAAAAACAGACAAAGTTAATGCTTCACACCCGTTTATTCTGCTACAGTTTCACTGCACAACAATAAGGTTTGGTAACTTTGTTGAGTTTCTACTTGTACTAAGAACTTGCATAGAGGATGTGCCATCACTGCCAGGTCTACTCAGATTCAGCAGCCTGAGACAGGACAGGAAAGAAAAGGTAAAGAAAGGAAAGGAAAGTTTAAAAACAGTCTGCTTTCTTAGATAAAGTGGTAATTTACCAGTAAGACACTGAGATACAGCACAGGAGGCTGGTTTGAGTAATAAGCCTGTGAATGAGAAGGTTTATCTGAGGCCAAAACTCTGCGGTTTGATAAGGATCTCACAGCTCTGTAAAGTTACTGCAGCATCATTTCATTCTCTGTCACAATTACCAGGTAAATAGTCATATAATAGTAGTAGCGAAGAGTCTGTTGATGTTTTCTTGATACTCTGGTGATGCATCATGTGAAGTCAGCAAACTGAACTAACCTGAATTATAAATGTACTGGACGTTACCTTTCCAAAGTCTCTGCTCTTGGTTCTCATCTTGTTGATCTGGGACTCGGCGATGTCTGCCCGCTCCTGCGCCTCCTCCAGCTCATGCTGCACCTTCCTTAGCTTAGCAAGATGAGTGTTGGCCTGCTCCTCCTGTGGAAAGAAAAACAGAGTAAGCTGCGGTATAATCATGATAAAAATAACAACTGTGTCCACTGATGAGAGGGTCTTACAGCTTCTTCATTCTGACGTTTGTACGCCTTGACTTTGAGCTGCAGCTTGTCCACCAGGTCCTGGAGTCTCAGAACAGTCTTCTTGTCCTCCTCAGTCTGATAGGTCAGCTCCTTTACTCTCCTCTCATATTTACGGATTCCCTTGATGGCATCAGAGGCTTTTCTCTGCTCACACTCCACCTCGCCCTCCAGTTCACGCACCTACAGGAGAAGTCAAAACCCCACAAACACAACATCAGCTGTAACTATAGTTTCAGTAAAGCTAAACAAGTCTCAGAGGAGTGAGTGTGATACCCGAGCCTCCAGTTTCTGGAGCTGCTTCTTGCCGCCCTTCAAAGCCAAGTTCTCAGCTTCATCCAGACGGTGCTGCAGGTCTTTCACAGACACCTCCAGGTTCTTCCTCATCCTCTCCAGGTGGCTGCTGGTGTCCTGCTCCTTCTTCAGCTCCTCTGCCATCATGGCTGCCTACAGTTACACAGCGAGTGAAGCTGACGTTTCATTTGTCAAATAGAAAATCAATGATCATTAACAGGAGCCAGGAGTTTCTAATCACACTGTATAAACCTCTGACTGCTGGAGGTAAACTGTGTTAGATTTACATCAGTGATGGCTTTCTTGGCTTTCTCCTCTGCATTGCGGGCCTCCTGGATGGCGTCCTCCACCTCACCCTGCAGCTGGCTGACATCTGCATCCAGCTTCCTCTTGGAGTTGAGGAGACTGGTGTTCTGCAGCCAAACAGTTAACAAACTGATCAAATAAAAAACAACTAATACACATAATTCACAGAGACAGGCAGGCAAGAGTAAAATTGAACCAACTGCATCTATGAACTCCACTGACACTGATTTTAGGAACAGCTGGCTCACCTGAGAGTGCAGCAGCCCGACTCTCTCGCAGGCATCAGTCAGTTCCTGTTCAGCGAGTTTGCGGCTTCTCTCCGACTGCTCCAGAGCAGCTCTGAGCTCCTCCACCTCTGCCTGCATCAGGCTGCTCCTGCGCTCCACCATGGCCACCTGCTCCTTCAGGTCCTCCTGGCTGCGCAGCGCCTCGTCCAGGTGGAGGGTTTGTTCCTGCAGGGAGAAATGATGGCTACAGTTTTATGTTCTTCTTTACGTGCTTGAGTTGAAGCTGCTAATGAACGATATTTCACCTTGAGGTGAGCCTGTATGTTCCTCAGCTGCTTCTGGGCTTCAGCAGCCTGCCGGTTGGCGTGGCTCAGCTGGATCTCCATCTCATTGAGATCAGTCTCCATCTTCTTCCTGATCCTCACGGCGTCGTTCTTGCTGCGTATCTCAGCGTCTAAGGCAGACTGCATGGTTTCCACAGTGCGCTGGTGGTTGCGTTTCATCTGCTCCAGCTCCTCATCCTTCTCAGCCAGCCTGCGATCCACCTCTCCCTTGACTTGGGTGAGCTCCAGCTGGATACGGAGAATCTTGGATTCCTCATGTTCCAGAGAAGCCTGGCGTGCAGGTTGAGATTTTAAAAAAACATAAGACTGTGCCAAAAATATCTGATTCTATAAAGTTTATAATTGCTTATATCACATGGAGTTACTTCAGCCTCCTCCAGAGCAGTCTGGATCTCTGTCTTCTCAGTCTCAGTTTGTTTCTTAGTCTTCTCCAGCTCATGGATGGCTTTACCACTCTCTCCAAGTTGTTCAGTCAGATCTGAGATTTCCTCTGAAAACATAAAAATGTATCATGTTTCCTCAGTGAGCAGACAAATATAAACAAACCAGGCTTTGTTCTTCTTATGAGCTCAAATAAATTAATAATTATCTGATTCATTGCCAATCACATGCAGGATGAGTGTTTCTTTTAAGAGAGCAGTATAGCTGTAGTCTTATACACACGTTGCAGGTTTTTATTCTCTCGTTTGAGGACCTCCAGGTGCTCCAAAGCTTCCTCATAAGAGTTCTTCATTTTGAAGAGCTCAGTGCTGAGGGAGCGGGACTCCTTCAGTGATCCATCCAGCTCAGCCTGACTCTCCTCATACTTCTGCTTCCACTCAGACAGAATCTAAAACAGAAATATTGGTTTGGATAAGACTGGTCTCCCAACATTGACTTTTCTCTGACCTACACCATGACAAGTGTTTACAGAGGCAAATATTTAGTCTTTTATAAACTGGGTTGAGTCACATTAGTGACAGAGAGTAGCTTCTCAGTTATAATCAATATCTTCGATACCTTATCAAAACTTCTCTGCTTTTTATCCAGGCTAGCTGCTTGAGCGTTCGCCCTCTCCACGTCAGTCATGAGGTCCTCCACCTCTCCCTGCAGCCTCTGCTTCGTCTTCTCCAAAGACGAGCACTTGGCGTTCACAGCCTCGATGCCCTCCTCAGCCTCCTGCAAACGCTGGGCAAGCTTCTTCCTGTGAATCATGAATCCAAACATCAATAATGGTTGTCACTTATTACATTTAAGAGAAAATCAAAATATTTATTTGTACAGTGTTCGAACAACTCTCACTTGGCCTCTTCCAGTTCATCATTGCGCTGGATGGCATCAGTCTCATATTTGGTTCTCCACTGGGCGACATCACTGTTGGCCTTGGACATTGCTCTCTGCAGCTCAGCCTTGGCCTCCTGCTCCTCCTCAAACTGCTCCCTCAGCAGATCACAGTCGTGACGGGCAGATTGGAGGGCGTGGGCGAGGGCGTTCTTAGCCTATCAGAGAAAATCTGAATTTATCTGGAGGTTCAAATATCATAATCTTAGCTTTAACTTAAATACTGGAAGCAGCAAGAAGTTAGACTACTACGCAGTAATGGAACAAACCTTTGCCTCCTCTTCAACCTGCCTTTTCAGTTCCTCAATTTGCTGAGTGAAGGCAAGCTTAGCCCTCGACATCTGAGAGAGTATTGCCTCTTTCTCCTCCAGAAGACGAGAAAACTCGCCTGGGCAAGAGATGTTAAAAATACAATTAGAAAAGAGAGACGTGCTTGTCTCTATGAGTCGATTAAACAGCGTGTGCAGTAACTCAGGTGAGTACCATTTTCATTCTGAAGTCTTGCCCTTTGAGCGTTGATTTCAGTGATCAGACGAGTGTTCTCATCATGTTTCGTCCTGTATTCACTCAGCTGGTCTTCCAGAGAGTGGCACAGCTTCTCATAGTTGATCTGATATCATTGAGAAAATAAACTGATGAAACTGTTTACTATGACCTTTTGATTGCATGTACTCACTATACTGTTTGTATCTTACCTTTGCCTTCACAACGACCTCTATGTTGCTGGACAGGTCGTCGATCTCCATCTTGTACTCACTCTTCTCCTTCTCCAGCTTCTGTTTGACTCTCTGCAGGTTGTCGATCTGCTCTCCCAGCTCGGCCACACTGTCGGCGTGTTTCTTCCTTAAAGCTGCAGCAGTGGCCTCGTGGTGGAGTGTCGACTCTTCGAGGTCTCGTTTCAGTTTCTGAAACTCGGCCTCTCGCTTCTTGTTCATCTCTATCTGAGAGGCGGTGGCTCCTCCGGCCTCCTCCAGCCGCTCACTGATCTCCTCGAGCTCCCTGGACAGGTCAGACCTTTGTTTTTCTACTTTAGCTCTGGCAACACGCTCCACTTCAATCTCCTCTTCCAGCTCTTCAATGCGGGCCTGGGTAAACCAACCAAAATCAGTTGTTTCATCATCATTTGACTTAATGGAATTTAAATTAAATTTCTGTTTCTTCTTTACCTGAAGTTCCTTGATCCTCTTCTGAGCTTGTGCAGCCACACTCTGCTCATCCTCAATTCTGGCAACAAGCTGGCTGAATTCAAAGTCTTTCCTGTTATGCAGAACCATACCAAGTGATTAAAGGATGTTGTTAGCAGTTATGATAAGTACTTATCATCACTTTTAGGGCATTGCTGCACCGATACATACTTTTTAAGACGTTCCTCCAGCTGTTGCTTGTCATTTTCCAAATCCATTATGGATTCCTGAGTTAGTTTCAGATCTCCTTCAAGCTTCCTTTTGGCCCTCTCAACATCCATCCGCAACTTCTTCTCTTGTTCCAGAGAGCCTTCAAGCTAACACGTGCACATATTTTCAGCAAACTTCTCAAGCAACACAAGCTATGATTTCCAACAGATAAAGGCCATAGACCTACATCATCAACTTGTTGCTCCAGCTTGACCTTGGCTTTGGTCAGAGCGTTGACTTTGTCCTCCTCTGCCTGCAGGTCATCCAGTGTCTGCTGGTGAGCCTCCTGCAGGGCCAGCTTCTCCTTGGATAACTTAGCGATGGTGTCATCGAGAGAGGACATTTCCTCCGTCAGATTCTTCACCTGAATGTGTGAGAAGAAGTGAATGTGTTAGCAAATGCACTCGGTCTGGTGATCAGACGACCATCCTGAAGACACACAGTACCTTGTTTTCAGTGGCATGTTTTTCCTTCTCTACTTTAGCCAGGGTGAGCTCCAAGTCATCGATGTCTTTCTTCAGCTCCGAGCACTCGTCCTCCAGCTTCCTCTTCTTGGCGGTCAGCTCAGCATTCACCTCCTCCTCGTCCTCCAGTCTCTCACTGAGTTCTTTTGCTTTGGCCTCAAGCAAGATCTTGTTCTTTATCAGTCCTTCACACCTCTCTTCTGCATCTGCCAGACTCTCACTTTCCTATTCAATAAAAAAAACACAAAGTTCATTTATGTATGACTTACTTTAACAGCAGAAACAGTTTTCTCTACTCACAGTTTGAATCTGCAGACACAGGTCATTCTTCTCCTGGAGCAGGGAAACCATTTTGACTTCCAGCTCCTTCCTCTTAGCCTCAGCTTTGGCTAAATCCTCCTTACACTTGGCAAAATCCACTTTCATGATGGCCATCTCCTTCTCAGTCTCAGCACTCCTCAAGAGCGGCTTGATCTTGAAGTAGAGCTTCATCCATGGCCAGTGTTTTACATTCATGAAAGAGCGAATGTTGTACTGGATAATGTAAATGGATTCTCTGGAAAGTGATGGAGTTCTTTCTTAGTTCTTTGCTTCAACATGTTTCAGCAAACATGTGATGTATTAAGACCTGAAGAACTGAACATCTGTGATCATATCTACCATAATCGTGATTACCTCCTCTCCATCATTTTCTGAAACTCCCTCCTCCGGAGAAAGCCACGACACAAGGCTTGAGTAATCGTGATGAGAGAAGCCAGTTTGTCATCCCTCATTTCTTCCAATAAACCCAAGAGTCCTGCTTTGAAGAACACCTACAGAAAACACACATTTATGAGACCAGTTTAAAACCTGTCCACGCTCTCACCTCTACACACCTGGTCAATGTCAGAAGCAGCTTCAACATTTCAACTTCAAAGGTTTCAGATGCTGTAAAATAATCCAACATGCACTTTGTTTGACCCTTAGTCACATTCAAAAGAATGTACCTTGGTATGCCCGAACTTATACTGGGTGTGATCCACATCAATAGACCCCAGGAGCTTCTCAGCAGCTTTCTTGTTGTCAATGAACTGTCCCTCAGGAATCACACTCGCATTCAGTACTTTGTACCTACAAGAAAAACGATCAGATGAAACAAAAGTTGTTCTTTAATTTCTCGCAAATGATGTCTGTTTTTTTTTTTTTACCTTTGCTTGAAATCCCCGTACAGGATTCTGCTGGGGAAGCCCTTCCTGCAGATCCTGATTCCTTCCAGTACACCGTTACATCGCAGCTGGTGAATAACCAGATGGTGTTCCATAATCCCTAAAAGTCAGCCAAAGCAACGTCATCATCAATCTGCCTGAGATACTATTTCAGTCTGATAAGAAGTGTTTGGAACATGAAGAAAAATACCTGGTGTTTTAGTTTCATTTGGAATCAGACACCTAACAAAGTGAGGATGGGTGCTCCTGAGATTTGTCATCAGCTTTCCCAGGTTTTCCTGGAACAGATTATCAGTGTCTTATTACTTTGTTACAGGAAAATACAACCAGGGTTACAATATTTTATTGTTTATATCAAAATCATTCTTACACTATTATGATCACACAATATTATTTTAGTATGCAGTTACCCTGAAGAGGGCTGACACAGTCTGGAAGGATGAGCCCTTCTTCTTTGCTGCTTTTTTAGCAGCAGCACCACTTCCACCACCAGCGCTCTCTAAAAGAAAACTGTGTTTTTATCTACATCATAAGGTTTAATGACCTTCAAATGAAATAAATGTTCAGAATCCCGGAGGTTCTCACCATCGGATGATGCGTAGGTAGAGTAGAGGAACGCCAGTAGTTTGAGGCTGGCCTTCTGGTAGAGCTGGACCACAGTGTCGTTCAGTGGGTCCTTGTTCTTGTCCAACCAGCCTGTGATGCTGTAGTCCACAGTGCCAGCGTAGTGCACCAGGGAGAAGTGAGCCTCAGCCTTGCCTTTGACAGGCTTGGGCTTCAGGAAGTTGTTTGATTTTCCAAGGTGCTGGTCATACAGCTTGTTTTTGAAGGTGGTGTCGGACGCCTTGGGAAACATACACTCCTCTTCAAGGATGGAAAAGATGCCCATTGGCTGTTGAGGATGGTCAAAAAATGTGTTACACAAAAAACATGAAGCATGCTTTTCTATAATGTGTGTAGTAATAAACCAACCTTTTCAATGAGCTCTATACAAGCAGCCAGGTCCATCCCAAAGTCAATGAACTCCCATTCGATGCCTTCTTTCTTGTACTCCTCTTGCTCCAGCACGAACATGTGATGGTTGAAAAACTGTTGCAGTTTCTCGTTGGTGAAATTGATACACAGCTGTTCCAGACTGTTATACTGCAGAACAAACCAGTGCAAGTTTAACCACATTATTCATTATAAATTCTGGTAAATAAGCTGTTTAATGTCAACTTACATCAAAGATTTCAAACCCAGCAATGTCCAGGACTCCAATAAAGAACTGTCTGGGTTGTTTGGTGTCCAGCATCTGATTAATGCGTAGAACCATCCACAGAAACATCTTCTCATAGACTGATTTGGCTAAAGCACCAATGGCGTTGTAGACCTGCACAGCAGCATACTCCAGTGAGATTACAACACAAATCTCATCTTAAAGCTACATTTATTTGTTTCATTTTGTTTTTTTGGTCAAAATGGTTGCAGAGAAACTCCTCCTAAGATTAAAATACAGCAGAGTTGTTATAGTGAATGTGTTAGCAAGAATGGTTAGAATTAAGAATTAACAAGGAGTAACATAAACGCATAATGTTCTACTACAACTCAAATATACCTGCTGAACAGTCTGCCCTTTAGTCACATACTCATTCCCAACCTTAACTCGAGGGTAACACAGAGCTTTCAGCAGGTCTGCAGAGTTCAGACCCATCAGGTAAGCTGCTTTGTCAGCCACTGTTCAAAGATAAAACAGAAAACAGAAACATAGAGCAAAGCAGGATACATGGGAAGGTAAGAAAAGTTCAATAAAATGCAAGAAATGATTAAACAGATAAATACACCTGCCAAACTTAAAAAAGAAAAAAGAAATCAGAAAAGCTGAATCTGATGAATAACAGTTACCTTCTGTTCCATCTGGCTCTGCCTGCTCCTCTCTCTGCTTCTGCTTGAACTTCATATTCCCATAATGCATCACTGCACCTGTTAGCTTGTAGATGCCAATCCTCTCTTCTCCAGTGAAGCCGAGGATCTCGATAGCACTCTGAGAGCACATTGGAGTGGATATAAGTACCATGTTAGCAGTGATGGAAAAAAAGAAAAACTGTGACTCACATCAGTGGCCATCAGCTCTTCACTGTCATCAATACTGGCCACACTGATCTCCCCCTGACTGACGAATGGGTAGTCGAAGGGGTTGGTGGTGATGAGGAGAGTCTCTGGAAGGAATAATAACACACTGTGAACAGAACTTTACTTTTTTGGTTTAACAACACACAGCTGTTACACACACAACTCTAACACTGTCTCCCAGCTGTTACCAATGAGCTCAGGCTTCTTGTTGGACATGATCTGGTAGAAAATATGATAACTCCTCTCTGCAGCCAGCTGAAACGTTACTCTGGATTTTTCCAGCAAATCTATCAACAGAGACAAGACTGATTAAAACAAAAGACTAACGATAAAATATCACATGTCTCCACTGTATTCTAGCTCACAAGTTTCAATATCAGCAGAGGCCAGTTTTCCTGAGGTTCCAAAGTGGATTCTTATGAATTTGCCCTGAAAGAGAAAAACAAAGGAATAATCACAGACTCAAAATGACAAGTCAGTTATGGGTTTTAACAAAGTTTCTATGTTTTCACTCACAAAACGTGAGGAGTTGTCATTTCTGACAGTTTTGGCATTTCCAAAAGCCTCTAGCAGTGGGTTAGCAGAGATGATCTGGTCCTCCAGATTCCCCTACAGCAACACAGAGGAGACAATAAGGTGTCACAAATGTTGGTTATATAAATCAGCGGTGTGTTCGTAGTTAGCAGTTTCACTGTATTGAAAGAATATAAAAACATCACATCACCTGTAATTTTCCAGAGGAGCTGACGTCTTTTTTCCTGTCTCCAGACCCTGCGATTGTCGCAAAGTACTGGATGACACGTTTGGTGTTGACAGTCTTTCCTGCACCAGATTCTCCACTACAGAACAGGAAAACAGGCACCAGAGACATCTTACTTCCTCTTTGGTCAGTAAATGTCAGAGATAATCTGTAGCAGTTACTGTGCATGCAGCTTCAGCTTACGTGATAAGGATGGACTGGTTTTCTCTATCTAGAAAAAAACAACACCATAGTCATATCTTCCACTACTCAGAAAACTGAATATAACTATACATCTTTTCCAGTCGCAGTTTACCAGTGAGCATGAACTGGTAGGCATTGTCAGAGATGGAGAAGATGTGTGGTGGAGCCTCTTGGCGCTTTTTGCCCCTATAGGCCACCACTACCTCTTGGTTGTACACCGGGAGCCACTTGTACGGGTTCACAGTGACACAGAACAATCCTGAGTAGGTCTACAATAAAACACAATATCATAAGTGCTTGAGTTAGCATGGGAAAAAACTAATTTAGCATTTTTATCAAACACATCCACATCTCTCAACCTGCTTTTCAGTGCTCACTAGGATGTACAACACTGCCCAAACACTGCCAAAGTACGGTATCTACAGCATAAATAATGATTTTGATGATAGTATCATCGGTGCAGAAAAGGGGTTTAAATTACATTTAAGGATTTCTTAAAACCCTGGTGTTGAGCTGTGCAGAGAAAGTGGCTCTTGCTGCTTTCCTCCGTCAGGCAGACAGGATAATGCATCAGCAGTATCATACATCACAAACCTATTCCAGCTTTGATGTTGGTCTACATGGTTTCTGTTGAGCAACAGCTCCTCTGGCATTGTGTGTGAGTGACCATTAGTGACTAAATGCTGCATTACTCACATAGATCATCCATGCTGCGTAACGCTCTTTGAGGTTATACAGCACAGCGGCCTCATTCAGGTGGGTCATCATGGCCATGTCCTCGATCTTGTCGAACTTGGGCGGGTTCATGGGGAACACTTCATTATCCTTCACTGTTACAACCTGTGATTGTGAAGAGAGACGTGCCCTTCATCAGCAAAACAATACAGAGAGTGACAGGACAATGAGAGATATTTTATCTTACTAAAAGTTCATGAAGGGACAGGCTTAAAAAATAAGCTGTGTAACGTGGCCTTAAAAATGTATTTAAATCAAACTGCCTCATATACAGCTGCCTACCTGCCCTGCATTAGTTTTAACAGTTGCTTTGCCACCGTCTTTGCTTTGTAGAGTGCCTTTAACAAACAGCTCCTTTGGATCCACTACAAACACTGCTGTCTTGGCATCAAAAGGCCTGTTCTGGGCTTCAATTCTCTCTCGTTCGGGTCTCCTCAGGTAAGGGGCAGCCTCCCCAAACACACTCATGTCAGCGTCTGAGCTCATCTCTGGACCAGACCCCACAGGGGACTGAAAGGTACAGTGTTAAAGGTTAGAACAGTGATCCAAGTTAATAGGACGATTGATATCAGACATCGATATCAGCTCTTACCTCTGTGGGCTACAGAAGATCTGCCTACGTATCCTCCACCTACAGACACCTGAATCAGAAACAAGATGAAAGCCTCCCAGGAAATCAGTATCTACCGCACCCACACACACAACAATCAAACAGAACAAAGCGTCACCAGCAGAAGCCCCTGCTGAAAAATGTGGACAGCTTTGACCCTTACTGCTTTTATAAGGTCCCTCTTGTTGCATTAGGAGAGACAGCAAACACCTATATTTAGGTCAAAGCCTCTAATGAATGTGGGCGGAGAGAGGTGATTAGTCTGGCATGTGATATCATGGAGATGTCGCTGAGCTTTTGTTATAAATCTGTGGTGGGGAGCAACTGCAGTTCAAGAAAAGAATGAATGCCAAGGGAGGGTGACCTCTGCCAGAGATACAGCACTCACATGGATGCTTCAGCACGCAGAGACTAACACAGTGTTTGTTCAGCACCTCAAGCACTGCGTTTGGAACATTACAACCAGACAGGGTTATAAAGGATGCATCCATACTATAAGTAACTGAAGAGCTTCAAACTGACATGTTCACCAAATGAAGTCATTCTATATGAGCTTAATGAGCATGTTGCCATGTAAATATCTACAATGGTCTATGACACTCAAACCTATCAGGTGCAGTGCAGTGTGCATCTCTACAGACTCCATGTAGAGGTGGAAGTAACATTAATATCAGTAATGATTGCTATAAAAATAATAATGATAGTTATAAAAGTAATAACAGCAATAGCAATAAGACAACCAAGACTAATACATTTCAAATGTAAAAACAGCCGTCGAGCAGGATCGTGGGAGCAGCAGGAGGCATGACATCACAGATCAGACTCTACAGCTCCGGAAACAGAAATATCTGCAGGAGAAGCAAGCAAGTAACTCCTCCTTAAATCACTAATGATCATATTTTGCTTGTGTGTAGATTAGAACAAATGTACAATGTTTTAATTAGTTAACTTCAAAGGTGTTGATAAAAGTTTGTTCTATTTTTCCACTTGGGCCAGGCTAGCCGTTTCCCTGCACCTCCAAATTTTCTGCTAAGCTAGGCTAACCATACTTAATGTAGAAACATGAGAGTCTAATGATTTTGTAATTATTTTTTACTGTATGAACAAAGAATGTTTGTATATTTCGTCTTGATTATGATCACTTTAAAACAGAATTCGAGAAACATTATCCTTGAAAATCTGCTCTTTGTTTGTCATGGCAAGGATTTTGACAAGAGATTAATTAAAGTCCCTTCATCTATTCTATATAAACTGGATGGTTAATGTTGTGTATAAATGCATGCATTTGAATACTGAAGTAAAGCAAACAATACCACTGCCTCAGAAGCTTATTAACTGATTTACACAAAATACATCCATGACCCTTGCGACTGCTTTGACAGGCTTATGTATAAAGTCATAGCTGCTGAATCCCTCAATGGAAATTTCTTTAGAGATTACAGTGGACTAATAGTTGTGTCAGAGATTTGGAGTCCTCTCTTTTCTCCTGCCATCCTCTCCCAAGAATCAGCTCTGAGGGACAGCAGAGGACAACGGGGGCAAAGTGACGTGTTAGGAAAACAAGACTGGCAGAGGGAGAGGCTGCTAATTATTTTAAACGGGACATAATGAAGGAGAATGTCAAGAGTAATGTAAAATAAAACATTTTTCACTAAATTATGATAAATTGGTGAAGAATGAAAACAATGGAAACCTCAACTTAATTAATACTTCTTACTATATTGTTAATTTAAAGAAATTGTTTCATATTTTTGGAAATATCTGCAGTCTTTCCAAACAAACAGATCAATACCAATCTCATGTCTATGCATTTAATACAGATCTGCAGCCAGGATTAGGTTAGCCTAGCTTAGCATAGAGTCTTGTAGAAGAGTAAGTAACATGTTGTATGTTTGTTGAGGAGGAATTACGTTTCTTTAACACATAATAAACAACAGTTCAGTTTGTCCAGTATGTCTGTGCAGCTTGTCTTACTCTAGCCCAGGTCACCATACTGTCAGTGAGTTTATCAGTGAGGTCTTAGAACAGGTTTCTGTACAGGTACTCTGGATGGTACCTGGTAATCTCGCTGCAATGACAAGACTCCAGAGAGTCACAGCGGCTGGTTGCCAACAACTAGTTCCAACACTTAACTCAGCATTAAACCACAAATATTCATATGATTTTTATATCTATGGACACAGAACACACAGAAAGAAAGCAAAAAGCTGCCCCCTAACTATTGGTACTGACAAAACTTCATCTACATGCAGACAGATGCCACCAGCCTACAATTACAGGCCAGTGGGTGTAAACAAGGAGACAGGACATTAAAATGAGTAAACAACTCTGCCAGCTTTAAGAGAACTGAGGTCTTCAAACTGTCACTCATTTTAAAAGCGGCTGTCAGTGTCATGAGAGGAAGATTAGACGCCTGTAAACTGACAAAAGGGGTGCTAAATCATGAACAAGCAACCAATGAACCTATGGCTCACACTGCCTCAGTCTTAAACGTGGGCTGCTTTAGGGAATTAATCAGGAGGGAGATATTCTTAGGGACTGTCTTCAAAGGGACAACGAGAGCCAGTTTGGAGATAATGATGCAATACAGATTATCACTGCAGCCTTTCATTTGCCTTTTTTTATAACTGCCATGTGTCTGCATTGATTGACTCACTGCTGCAGACATTTTGAATATCACCTCCTCATGAGTCTCAGAAAGCCAAAGTGAATGCAGTGGATTGCAATCAGAGTTCATTCTAATCTTTAATGCAACAGATGGTAAAATCTCATGGCTTATGAGTTAATGTCAAGTCAAGTTCAAGTTGTCTAAATAAAGGGCTGCTAAGTAGAGGTCACTCAGTCTATTATCTGTCAGACGCACTTTGATATCATTTGATGGACGGCTGTTAACAATTGTGTTGCCTAAGCTAGAACTCATTAATTATTATTATAGATTTTGATTAATTCAATAGATTTTGATATGTACATTTATTTTAGAAATTCTGTTTTTGTTTGTTTTGTTTTTTAAAGAGGCCTTGGGGGAAAAATAGAGGACAGCTGAGAAACCAGAATTAACTGTTGTACTATTAAAAAGGAAAATGTATTGGTGTTGTATTTATTGAATGAATTCTGTACATAAGCCTCTATGATGAGAAAGAAATCAGTGGTCGTGGAGAGGTTGTTTAATCTTGTGAAGACTTTCTGTAAATGACATTTGGTTTCCTCCTTTAACACAGGCTGAAGAGGAAGTGACCTTCCGTCATGTTAAATATAGCACTGTGCAAAGGTTTTAGGTACTTTAGATGTTTGTACTCATATCCTTCATCAGTACCACCAGGGAGGTGTCTGATTGGTCCCAGATTCATTCAGCAGCAGGACAGCAAGTGCAAACACACAGTCAGAATCACAAAGAACTATCTCCAGAGACAAGAAGAACAAGGAGTCCTGGAACAGAAGGTCTGACCCCCACAGAGCCCTGATCTTAACATCAGTCTGAGATGACATGAAGAGACAGAAGACACTGAGACAGCCTGAATCCACAGAGGAACTGAGGCAACTTCTCCAAGATGCTGGAACAAACTACCTGAGTACAGGTGTACTGAGGAGAACTGGAGCGGTTTTAAAGGCAAAGGAGGTTACAGGTTGAAGAAAAAGACAAGAGTGTTTTGTTTCCTGCAGCACAGCATCAGCAAGACGCATACTTTTAAGTGTTGTATATTTAGTGCTGGCAGGTCTGTGCTGCCCTCTGCTGGACAACACTGAAACACAACACACCTCTTCACTTTGTGACTGTGTGGACATTTGATTTGAACAAAAAACTATTATTTCAGGTGTTTTCATTTGATCTCTGAATGTGGCTACAACAACCAGACATAAGAAAAACTACTGTAATGTATAAATGCCTTTAAAATAAAAGGAAATGTTGTGGCAAATTAAAAAATGCTCTGAACAGTGAAGTTCTCCCAGGAAAAACATCAATCGTTTAAGAACGGAGAAGCATCAACAGCGCGCTTTTACGCACGACTCTAAAATCTGATCCTCATTAAAGTCAGATTAGAATAAAGCATACAAAACAAACCAGCAAACAGTTTGCAGAGTGAGCTGCAGCTCCCGGTTACTATCCGACTGGGAAAATAAACATCCATTAGAGCAGAGTCCGGAGGCGACACTTTGTCTTCTTTTTATCCACAATTAGTAGCATCGAGGCGGACTTCACACACGGTCTGATGCCGAGGATAAAGCTGGTGGCTGTCTTCCTCACCGTCTGCTCTCAGACACACTCAGAGGAAGGTTTCAACCTCGGCGCCATCTTTGGGAGAACTGTGATTGGATCGCAGAAAGACCGTGGGCGACAGGTGGGCGGTGACGTCACTCACCCGGTCGCTACAAAACACAGATATAATGGATGAAACGCGTTAGATGTTAGATGTACCGTCAGTAATCTGGGCTGAAAACCAGTTGTTGAATACCTTCACTGACTTTTCCTCACATCTTATTATGTGTCATCCTCAATTCTCAATTAGAGAAAGAGTGGAAATAAGTTTTAGGTGTCACAGAATAGTTTTACTAAATTATTAATATTATATTATATTATATTAATATTATAAATATTAAAGGCTGTGTGTGCTTCCAGGGCGTTTCTGCTCGTTAAAATTGAGTTTCTAGTCACCTATAAAAAAATCATATTAACAATAAACTATTTAATTAGTAATATACTGTCCGGATAAAACTACAGATTTTAGTCGAATTATGAATTACCTGCCGGTTAAACTACGGCGAGTTGTTGCTACTAGCAACCAAACTCTGGGTCACGTGTAACGCGCTGTTGTCATGGAAACCGTAAAGCACCAGCAGCGCACAGTTGGCTGAGCTTCTCTCCAGCTTTCACCGCGGAGTTTTAAACTGGTCCAGACTTAGAGGTGAAGACAGAGAACAATGTCGGATGTGGGATCTGATGAGTTTGACGATGAAGGCAGTAAACTCGGGGTGAGAGAATATAAGTAGCTGATCAGATGGGTGCTGTTGTTATAACGTTAGCTGGCTCAAGCTAGCGTTAGCTAAACATCAACAGATAACATATGGGCTGTTGGTGTGTTTTTTCTTTGACCGGGACAGGAATATGAAGGGGACAGAAATGAAGCAGGAGAGAGACATGGGGTCGGTAAAGCCGTTCTGCCAAACGGAGACACTTATCAGGGACACTATGAGAACGGAAAGAGACACGGACAGGTGCGGTACTACAGGTGTCTTTGTTAAGTCTGAGTTAACACTGAGACCACAGCAAAACGAATTGATTCACATTTTGTAAACATCCATTATTTTACTCTTAGATCCATATTCAGCCTAGGATGAAGATAATATTCCTATTATCGCCATAGAGGTTGGTTGTCTTTGACTGTTTTGTCTTACAGGGGACATATCGCTTCAAGAATGGAGCAAGATATGTGGGAGATTATTACCAGAACATGAAACACGGACAAGGCACCTTCTACTACCCAGATGGCTCTAAATATGAAGGTATAACAAAGCCACTTTACATGAGTTGAGATTGTTGTGTTTCATTAGTGTATGTGCAGGCTGGCTTCAGCTGATGTCCTGACTCAGAGCTTTAGAAACCAGACTCTTATTGGTGCCTCTCTGTCTGTCAGGGTCTTGGGTTGAGGACCTGAGACAGGGTCACGGTGTCTACACTTACCCCAATGGAGACACATATGATGGAGAGTGGCTGCATCACATGAGGTATATCTCTACTTTTAAAGTCACAGGTGCATGTGACTGAGATGTCTGTATGTTTCTGTAAGCACAGGAATGTTAAAATAACAGTCATATAGCACAGATATATATGTTGTTTTACCTGCACAGAACTAAATCACCTCTGACTTGTTGTTGTCTGATTGTCAGGCACGGCCTCGGCACTTACCACTACCGTGAAACTGGCTCAAAGTATAAGGGCACGTGGGTGAATGGCAACATGGAGTCAGCTGGAGAGTACATCCACTCCAACCACAGATACAAGGGCAACTTTGCCAACAACAATGTAAATTCTATTTTTATGACTTACTTCATGAAAAGCTTAGCTTGACCATGGTCACTCTGTGTACATTTGTCTGTACTGTCACATTTCACAATCTTATTTGATCCACTTAATAATTAAATCATAATACTTTATGGTGGTGTTGGTAATTGTCCGCTGTAGTGTCATCATTAGAGTTGTCTCTGCCATCCTGTTGTTATTTTGCAGCCCTACAGCCGGGGGAAGTACGTGTTTGATATCAGTTGTGAGCAACATGGTGAATACCACCAGACAGAGCAGGTAATTCAACATTAACACACTCCCCTTCTTTCAGGTCAGTTTGTCAACTGATTTAATGTTCACATTACATTCTACCTGTACTGTACTGTTAATGCTGAACCTGGAGCTTTGTCATACCACATGTGATATGAGACAAATGATAACCATGACAACTCTCGACTCAAACCTCCAGCCAGCAGACAGTGGGGAGAACGGTAAAAACATAAGAGCACAGAAGTCGCCCTACCCGGGCTCCAGGGAGGGATATGTCACCTTAGGGTCCTTAGGAGGAGCAGAGGAGGTGCTGCCACTGCCTCTGTGACCTACTGCTGAAGCTGTGGTGTTTGTCTGTAGCATAGATCACTCAGTCACACTGTGTCCCGCATGATGCTTTTTTCAAATATGAGAAGATCTTTTCATGCAGAGGGATTCATAACCGTTATTGGCTGTAAATATATTATCAGTGTTTTTCAGTATGAACAAATGCCTGTTCTCAGAGCATGCTGGGTGACTATTAAAGGATGCATGGAAATAACTTAAAGGTGTGTTTGAGATGCAACCTGCAGTGTGTTTTATCTTTGGTGAGTGTGGAGTTTGCAGATGTTTTCATGCTCGTGTTAAGCTGAAGTCAATTTATCAGCACTGAAAACTGCACGAGCATAACACACTGCAAACACACTGCAAACATTGTAGCAACTGTGATTTTCTCTGTGTGAAAATGTGAAAACACAAAGAAAGTAATGACGTGTGTTTTGGTTGTAATAAAAGCCTAAATGTGTCATAGTAATATATTCTGGAGCAGTTTCTCAGGACACAAAAAGATTTGGCAGTTTTCCTGACTCATCTCTCCACAGGACCGAGCTGAGGGTGAATGGGGCGAGTTGGCCTCCACCGCAGTCCTCAAGTGGATTCCCAAGTGTATCACTGGCCTGACGCCGTGGACCCCAGACAAAGAGACTTCAGGTGAACTTTAACCCAACTTCAACCCAAAATGATGGTCAGGGGTACGAGATCTTATCCTTACCCAGCAGAATCCCACCCATTTAAGACATTTTGTCACGTAGCCACCAACCAAATTCAGTAAAAACTCTGTAACACATTTTGTTTATTAATCTACCTGATAAATTACATTTCCTGTAAGCTGTAAATTGTATTTCTCTAATTTATGGTCTAAATATTGTTTCAAAGCCCTGAAGCAATATTTTGTGCTTTTTTGCTTTAGTCTAAAAGGACTTCTGAATCACCTTGAAAAATATCAGCCTGTGTTATATGTGTGTATTCATAGAAGAGAAACTACCACAAATATTAGTTTGATTCTCTGGGCATATCTGTCTCTGTGTCTGTCCATTTAAATAACCCAGGAGAGAGATTTTGCCAGTTTTGGAAACACTAAATTATCTACACATTGTGGGAAATGATTAATGACTGGTATTAAAATGGATTTTAAAAGGAAAAGATAAGTGGGAGTAGATAAATTATTAAAGTGTGCACTCAAGTAAATGTTGTGTGTATGTTTGTGTCTTTTTTCAGCAGGAGAAAAAGAAACAGCTTCAGCAGAAGAGGGGGGACAGAACTGACCTGGGTGATCAGTCCACCATCCAACATCTTTCAGCCTTTGTTTAAAAAGTAAAATAACAGAAATAAATGAATAATTAAATAAAATCTGTTCAGCCTCTGTATTTGTATGTGTGTGTTTTTCTTTTGGTGGCCCTACACCACTGTGCAGAATAACATGACTGTTTTTCAGTGACATTATAGTGGCTTAATGAAACTTAGTGAACCTGGAGGCCTTAGTTTACCTGATGTACCTCAGGCTGTCTGACTTCTTTCTCTCATCCTTCATCATGTGGTCAAAGCTCTGCCTCCTTTCTAGCATCAGCTCCAGATCCACTCCTTCCTCTTCATTTCGTAGGTGGGCCCATGTTGCATAATCAGGTCCTGAGGAATAAATGACACAAGTAAAATCAAATTAAGTGGTAAAACCCTGAATGAAATATGTGCTGCTGATACCATGTATACCAAGAAAGCAAAGGAGAACTGTGTTGACATTCATGCCTCATCACGAAGGTAAAATCAGCGGTACAGCTGCTACCTGTTGAACCGACATGAATGCTGTGGTTCACACACGAGCGAAAACACTCATTTGAATAAATGGGCGGCCATCTTGCTACAGCATATCCAGGCTTTCCCAGCATCCATAGCTTCTACCGTCAGGTTTTCTAACCGCATTATTTTGAAGGATGAAACCGGAAGTGGCTGCTTTTATTGTGCTGCACTACGCTGGATTGTGTGCAGTCATTCTGGTGGACGACAGAGGAAGCTGAAAGGGAACAGCCTGGCAGGATTTCATCATGTGTGGAGGTGGAGATGCCGGTTAGTGGTTAACGTTTCCTGTTTATGTGACTCCCCGGTATATATGTCAAACACATTCATACAAGTTATTCCGAAGACAACACCGACAATGGACGACTGTGCTCAGGAAAGGCCACTGTTTACATTCGGCGTGATAGCGGACATTCAGTACGCAAATATCGACGATGGATACAACTACAGCCGGTCGAGGAGGCGGTACTACCGGAGCAGTCTCCAGCTGCTCAGAAATGCCCAGGAAAGTTGGTCAGAGTCGGCCGTCAAGCCAGAGTTCATCCTCCAGCTGGGAGACATCATCGACGGCTTCAACAAGGGCCACAACGCCTCCGAGCGAGCCCTGGACACCGTGCTGAGAGAGTTCAGCTCCAGCCCCGTGGAGGTCCACCATGTGTGGGGCAACCACGAGTTTTATAACTTCAGCAGGAGCTCGCTGCTCGGTTCAAAGCTCAACAGCACGCTGCACACCGACAGGAGCCTGAGTGAAACCCGGCCAGGTCCTGAGATCTACGCCTACCACTTCAGCCCGTTCCCCGGGTTCACGTTTGTTGTGCTGGACGCTTATGATGTGAGCCTGCTGGGCAGAGAGGAGTCCAGTGAACAGTACAAGAGCGCTATGAATGTGATCAGACAGTACAACAACAACGAGGACCTCAACTGTCCCCCAGGTATACTGGCCTGATAATCACCCACAACTTTATCTTCTATTAATACAAAGTATAATCATATTAATCATTGCAGCTTCACTTGGTCTGATGTGACCAGCTGCTTGGCTTCATAGAAGACTTTAGGAAGATACTGTTAAATAACAAACATTATCAAATCAGTTCTGACTTGATGGCTCTTATTTATTTGTGCTACTATGACATTATGGTTTTGTATTTACCATGATCATGGCTGCTGTTGGAACAGTGACATGATCTCAGTTTAAGGTGTCTGGAGGAGTTTTCTTGTAAACAAAGTTATTTATGATTGCACTCAGTGTCTTTTACCCAATAACACATATTATCATATATTCATATATTTTAAATCACATCTATGAACAGTGTGAAACCTTGGGCTTTGCTCACATGCTCTCACTCATGTCGGTTATGTGTGTCCTTGTGTGCTTACACAATACAAACAATATGGGGACCAGTTGGAACAATGTTGTGTTCAGATTTGTGAACAGAGAGGGGAGGGGGTGACTTCACAGGTGTTTTCTTCTTTAACTCGGCCACGACAGGTCAAAACTCAGTTTAAGATTCACTAAACTTCTCTCCATGTTTCCTTTAAATCCTTCAGTCACATTCAGTCTTGCATTAACACTGTGATATTTACACTTGGAGCTGCCAAATCATATTCACACACTGTCAAATATCGGTACTTGTAGAGAAGGACACCATCACTGAAACACTCTCCAACCAGATTTCCCCACGCACTCTGTGGATTTAGTCTGGAAATGGACCACCCAAGTTTTTTACATTTTTATTACACTTCAGCCGTTTCTTAGAGACCAGGATGACGAACAGCGATGAGTAAGTCGATGGTGAATTTCATGCTTTGTCTTCTTGTTTCAGCGTGTGAGGGCCTGGAACAGAGGTTTACAATGTTCAACGGTGGGTTCAGTAAGGAGCAGCTGGACTGGCTGGATTCTGTGCTGTCTTCAGCTGATGACAAACGGGAGAAAGTCACTATCGTCAGTAAGTGAAACCTGACACTTTTAGAAAGTTTGGCTTTTAGAAACGCCTGTTTCATAAAAGAATAGAGGTTGTGTGGTCTGAAATCAGTCTACGGTCAGGTAGGCTGAAATCAAATTGTCAGTGTGACAGTGAAGACTGACTCAGAAGCCTGATAACCACTGATAAGTGAACTGTTTTCCCCTCAGGTCACCTCCCTGTCCACCCCTGCTCCACAGACCCCATCTGCCTCGCCTGGAACTTCAATGAACTTCTCGCCATCATACGCTCACACAGCAGTGTGGTGTGTTTCATGGCCGGACACGACCACGACGGAGGATACGTCAAGGATAAAGACACAGGGGTGCACCACCTGACGTTAGAGGGAGTGATTGAGACTCCGCCTGACAGCAACGCCTTCGGCACAGTCTCTGTCTACGAGGACAGGATGGTGCTGAAAGGGAGTGGGAGGACCAGAGATCGAGTGTTTCTGTTTCCATGATGCCAAAGTGATGCAGGTCATAGGGCAGAATGACATTAATCCATCTCCAGTCTGAAAGCATAGGCCTTTTCATGTTTTTATCACCTGAAAGAAATTCACTCATTAAGATATATTTTTGATTTATAACTTTAAGTTTTTTAGTTAAATTTAAAGGCCAAGGTGGGAATACTTTAGTACTGACAACTATGGTACAACAAAAACACTCTGCTCTGTTTTTTAGATACCAGCTGTCATGTCCACTTACCTCAGCAGAACAAAAACAGTACCTCAAATTATTTATTGCACTAATGAGTTTGGATTTTTTTTTTTTTCTTAACAAAATATGACATTTCTCTTAAACACTGGTTGTTTTATTCTGCAGGTTTAGTGATAAAAGTTGCACATGTATTTATATATTTGAAGGAGGGGACTTTTCTATAGGAATTGCTGCCTTTTTGCATGTTTGCTTATTGCACAATACTGACTTTCTTATACTGTTATTTGCTGAGTGACATACTGTGCAATGTAATGATAAATCTGGTAAATGCAGTGTTTTGCTGTAAGAGCAGCACAGGATACGTGCAAATCTGTATTGTTTACAATGTAAAACAATACGATGAATAATAAAAATCTTCATACCAGCAGTAGTTGCACTTCCCTGCCCAGCTAAATGTCACATTCATGTCTCTGCCAACATGTGCTGCCTTCAGGTTACATGGGAAAGTGGTAGATTTAAGATTTCTTCCCAAAATAAAGCAAAGTTCACCTGAGTTTTGAAGACAAATATCACGAGTGAGATTTGATTATGAACACCAACTATGATATGTCTCTTGATGCCGTGATAATGCATTAACAATAAATGGAGTGAGTCGTGGTCAATTTACTGGCTGCCTCTGGAGTTTTTAATTCTTCATCAGTAGGGGGTCTTACCCTGTCTGAATGTGTGATAACAGGTAGTTGTACATACCATTCTCATATTTATAGCCATCTCCAAGACAACTGAGCAAACAGCATCCACTGATGAGGGCCAGGAGATGAATGCTCTGAAAAGCGAATAAGTGGACCTTGATTAACTAGTTTCAAAGTTCAAGGATGAATTTCAGTCTGTGCTATACTTATACATACTCATCTCTGACATGCTCACACATATAACAGTTCTAATAATGCACCTGTAAAATGACAAAGAAATAAAAAACTAAATAATGTGCAAAGTTGTACAATTCAGCGAACACAAAGAATGTGAGCCAGGAGTGACAAGAAGTTACTGTGACACAGTAGCAATATAGATTCAAATAGCTTTTGTGTTTGATATTTTGCTGAATCAAATAAACGTGTAGGAAATTGAGCAAATACATCAGAAACAATAGAGAACGTGGGGATTTGATGATAAGAAGGGAGGTATAATTGTGTAGCGTGACAAGATCTATTTCCGACAGTCCGTGAAGGCAGCAGCGGCACAGACGTGGCTGCTGCGTTCAAGTGGCGCAGTGTCCCGTCTGGAGGCAGAGAGGGCGAAGTTTCACTCTGCATTGCAGCCTGAGCGCTGCTGCCGGAATCCAACACAACAATGGCGACTCCCAGTCCTGACAGCAACTCAACAAGCTCCAGCAACAGCAGCAGCAGCAGCATCGTAGGATCCACGTCGCACCAACTCTACCAGCAGACACAGAGCAGCAGCATGCAAGGTTGGCGATAATGGCCTGTATTTCATATTCCTCTATTTCAACTTGGAGACACTGGAGTTAGTAGGAAAAAGGTAGCTTGTAGCTTCCCAGAAGCAGCAACAGCACGGTTAAGAGAGACACAATAAGTCGACCTTTCCGGTCAGAACTTTCAAAATAAAACTCATATCTTCCTCGAGCTACTAATTGGCACTGATGTGTTTATGACTAGAAACGTGAACAAATTTAATCTGAACATATTCTGCTCATGTTACAGTAAAATGCAGACGTTGTTACTAGTTTTAAATGTAGCTGTGCTGGGAATTTAAAAGTTTTTTGTTGGTGGTAGCAAGTACTCTCTTTACTTAACTCATAATATGGTAACGACAGATAAATGCACTGCACTTTTATTTTGAAGGCTACATTTCGTAGTTTCCGCTACCTTGCTAACTTTCTTCACCTAGCTTGAAGTATCTCCCTGAAACTACACGGCTACAGCCGTGGTCCCTGTTTAGCTACTGAGCCAACAGGCCTGTGGTGGGACAGAGAAGTGTTCTCATTACCTGAGTCTATCACGATTCTCATAAGATACAAAACCTAAACCACAAAAATCTGACATTAGAAGGGTGAATTTAATATATGTCTGTTCACCGATATTTCACCAGGCTGCTACAAGTATCACCAAGGCCTAGACTGAAGTGTTTCTCTCTCCTAACCCAGGCCACTGTTTTCATGCACCGCTGTCTGTGCCATAGAAATAATATGAATAATGCAGGTGAAGTTATATATAGTAAGTAAAGTCACCGTGTCAACATGTATGTTTAAATACTGTCGATGTGTCGGCTTCAGTCGTCTGACATCGTCATGGACGTTTACTGTTGAGCCTAACGTTACTCCTGACGAGATTTCAGCTCGTTTCATAATGTGGCAGCATTAAATACATACCTCAGTGTTTAACGCTACTGTTCTGTACTGAAACAACATGTCTGCTGTGTGTTACCGTGATATATATCTGTACATTTCTAACTAAGCTAGACAGAATGTTTTGCGATGCAGCCTAGCCTCCGAGAACACACACTAAATCCATTATCGGACGGGAAGCCAAGCCTGATCGCGGCCAAAAAGAATTGATATTATCTGTTCGACTATTTCATCCACAGCTGTTTTCGATATGCTGCTGTGAGCTACAACAATGTCCGCTGATACAAGTCTTAACACAGACTGACAAAACTGAGGAAGCGTCCAGAGCCAGCAGAGGCGGATCAATCTGCTGCATTAAGCTTCAGCTAATTTGGGATCAATTTCAGTTTGCAACGTTACTTATAAACGGACTGGTTTACACACAGTAGGCTGTGTGTTCATGCCGTTTGTTGTCTAAATTTTACAAGGCAGGGTCGTGTCCGATAATGGATGTGTTGGTGGTAGCTGCTGGATAACGGACGGCATTTCTATTGATTGACTTTTAGCCTCCGTAACCTAATTAAGAGCAGTACAGTGGTGTATCCAGTGGTCAACAGATCTGAGTTGCTTTTTGTTACTCTGTGGCAGATGTCTAGTATCAAATGTTTTATCTAAACCTTACAGAAACCAACACCTGCTGGAGATGTCAAAATGAAACAGGTATTCACACTTATTTTACTAGGTTTTAGTCTGATGTTGGAGGACATTTGTTTACACTGTGAAATGTTCCCTCTCTACCCTCTTCTGTTGATCTTTTTTTTGTTGTTGTTGTTGACATTTCATCTTTTTCTTCTTTTTTGTTGTTCTTTGTAAAACCTGCATTATTATCCACTTATCTGCATGTTTTTAATCTAGTCCCCATATTAGAATGACCTGATGTAGACACAGTAGACAGACCCCATTTAATGAGACACTGCATCAAGCAACCCGGTCTGGGAGTGTTTTTCTCCACAGCACAGACATCAACATGTGTCTGTTTTAGTGTGCCACTTCTAAACAGCTTGTCACTTGTGTGCTATTGATAGATACCACTGTCCTGATGGTGTGCCACTCTTGTTTTGCTGCCATATGTACATTCTTGGTGGTATGCCACCATGGCTATCGGCATGTCACTGCTGTTAAACTGGTATATATTAAAAAAATGGGATGTTACGTACACAACATTGCTTTTGCTGTGGACATATACTGGTTTGTGAATGATTTGTCAAGGGCTATGCTCACTACGAGTTAAATGTACAGGGCTAATATGTAGCTATGCCCACCCCTTACTAGATTAATTACTACAAGAGTATGCACCTTATCGCTAGCCCCATGATACCTTGCAAGAATTTTGGGTGCCACTTCAACGGTGGACCAGCTTCTGCTATGATTTTAGAGATTTTGGAGAACTAAATGATATGGGTACACAACTTGTTACATCTCTGCCCTCCACTATGGAGGAATAAGAGGACAAGTTGAAGCCTCAGATAATGTACAGTAGCAACTGTAGGTAGCTACTTTATTGATTCCAGGGCTTTCGACAGTGAAGTGATGAGCAATCTGAAAAGCTCTGGGGTTCATCAGTACAAGCTCAGGCTTGTTTTATGTGACGAGACAAAACAAAACCATTTCCATCTCAAAGCCTTAACGTGGCACCTCACCACATCACATACACGACGCCAAGCTAACTCAGTTTGTTGCTTCATTCCAAGGCCATTTCTTCAGGTTGCAGAAGCTAGAGTATAATCATATTATCCTGTCTAAAGTTTGATATTTTGGTAGATATGCTTATTTGCCTCCTTCCTGATAGTTAGATGAGAAGATTCACTCTCATGTCTTCGATATAATGTAAAGCTAATAGCCTGCAGCCAGTGGTGTAGTCTAGCTTGTAGTAGGTATACTGTGATGACTCCTCCACCCTTTGCCTACCTACACCTGGCACAAGATAGACTAGTCTGTGGTTAATGTGTTAAACCAAAGATAACGTTACAAAACCGTAGTTACATGGCACATCGCACAACTAACATGAAAATAACACGTTGACACAAACATATTAACATTTATGCTAGCTGTCATTCACCAAAAGGAATACATAAGGGAGAAGCTAACCGGCGCTAAGTTAGCATAGGTTGATGTACTGCGCTAGCATAATTAGCTAGCTAGCTTCAGCTTGCTAACTTCAGGCACACACTAGACATACGGCATCGAGTATAATTCGATATATTTATCTCACACCCAGTGTTGTTACAGTGATATACGTTAGTTAACCAGCTAATGTTCATCTGTGAGTTTTTCTCACTTACCAGATGTAACGTGACGGCCCAGAGTCATACAGCCGTTGACGAGCACTTGATTACTTCAGAACGAGATAACGTCAGTTGGCCAGGGCTCACTGTGATTGGTGGCGAGGGAGAGGGCGCGCTTTCTAATTGGTCAATTGTCTTTATTTAATTCAGCGATATTTTGAATTTGCTGTCTCTCAATCCATCACGAGCTAGATTTGTTTGGTTATACGGCGTATACCTGCGTATTACGTAGACTACTGACGTACAGTATTGTTAACAGGCGCCATATTCCAGTGGATCAGCAACAGTCAACAGTGACTTACCACTCAGAGGCGGCATGTACCATTAAAACAAGAGTAGCACACCATAAGCCACTTCTTGATGTCAGTATCATTAGTTTTTGACGTTCAGTGTGAAATGGTACTGAAGTGATAGTGACAGTAAAAATGAACCACAACAATCAAAGAGTATTTTCCCTACAATCTGCTGTTGGGCTGGTGTTGACTAAACCTATTAAAATTGACCTGTTCCTCATTTCACTGGGAATACAATGGACCCACATCAAGTTACACATTCAGCTGCATGGCAGTGCACTGACCCAGACCAACCGAAATAATGGTGCTTCTTTCACCAGCTAAAGCACAGTCAAAGTAACCTGCCCTGTATTCCACTTTCAGCATTGCACTCTTGATGGGATGGCATTTGCTATTAACGACCCATTCACACATAAACAAACCCTAAGAAGATGTAGTAAAATGTTTTTTCTTTACTTCAGGGTTTCAGATAAGCCTGTCTGGAGTTTCCCAAAGTAAGCAATAGACTTGCACACAAAGCACACCGACCTCTACTATCTGTGGGTACGCCTCAGTAGTCTAAAGTGGTTTCCTTCCCTCACTGCCTTTCAGCTGAGCCATGTTTCTGTTCAGTCACTAGCTGATGACTGGGCCTCATGACTGATCTGCTGTCGTTATCGAACTCCACATTCTTCATGTGTTCATCAAGCTCATATTGAATTGGATGAAACAGGTGAAATGAAACCACTGTATACTACTGAAACAGCCTGTGTGGTGCTCTGGTAGTTGGGGAGTCTGTCCACTGTTCACTGCTATGATCTGTCACATATTCAGTTATGGCCAAGAAAGATTCATTTGCACCGGGGCTTAAAGGTTAAGGGATCTGTTTGCACTCAGGAGCTGGTTGAACAGGGCATGGCAAAGAGAACTCAACACTTTAACCCAGCACTTTGTGTAGAAGCTAAGCCTAATGACCAGTTTTATTAAACAGACTGTGAACGCACTTCAGTCAACTTACCTGTAACATAATATGAGTTTTATTCCACTTGAATCCACCTTAAGTCAGAATCAAGTGCTGTCTAAGTGTTGGGTCACTTTGATATCTGAAGGGAAGTGTTCAGGTTTGAGTTGCACATTTTTTTAAAGTTCTCAGTGGAAATATTTTGGACTGGGATTCCCAATATCAGGCTCTGTTGCAGCAACAGCAATACAAATAATTTGAATGCATGTGTTATTCGGATGAAAAGATATTGTGTGAAGCTAAAGGAACTGATGCAGTATCTGAGTATTGGGAACCCCTGTACATGTGGGCACTTTGCTTGTGTTCAAAATGCATTTTGTGCTTCCTCTGATCTTGAGATAACCCAAAGGTCAGTCTCAACACACTGAATCCTTAAATCATGGTGACGCCACATCAGCATTACACCATTCTCCATTGACCTATTAGTGAGATTTACTTGTGTAAAGCACAGTAATGTGCTGCCGCCTGGGTCATAAGAAAGTTTTGCGGCATAAATTCCTCATGTTATTGCACATGCACAGTAAAGGCTTATCTCAAGTGTGTGCAGTCAGATGTTACTGAGCTAAGACAAGCATTTTATCCTCTGCCTGCATCAGCCGGTTGATCCACAGTGTGGTGTGCATGTTGTGGGAGTCTGGACCTGTTTCTCTCTTTAACCCTGCCAGGTAAACGTAAAGCTCTGAAGCTGAATTTCGCCAACCCCCCAGTGAAACCAACCTCCAGGCTCCCGCTCAATCCGACGGCTCCGTCTTTCCAAAACCCTCACATGTGAGTACAGATGTTTTAGATGGGATGAACTCGGCTGTCCTGTATTTCAGCAGCTCTCAGGAACACAGAAGTTGCAAACTGCTGAGACTGATGTTGATTCTTTATTTTTCCACAGTTAAAGTTGCCTCCAGTAACTGTGGAACACTTATTTTTAAGTTCACTTTTCTTAAAGCAGAACACATTGTGTGGATCACTGAAGTCGAACACATTTCCTTCCTTAGAACATTTGCAGGGCTGTTGTTTGGCGCTCGTAGTGGTCAGAACCTGCTCATGCTACCTTAAATGTCGGCTCTGTGATTCTCAACAACTGGGCCACAAATCATATTCACAGCAGATCATTATTCTACGACTCAAAACTGGAGAGGAGTTTTAAATCAGAATCAGTGGACTGCCTCGTTCTCCTGCTTTGCATCCTCACCTTCGTCGTATTGTTGGGGATGGATGGAGGATGTGATCCACAACAGTCGACGTTTTTACTTTGAAATGTGCTCCCTACCACATTTCACTCCCACTCAATATAAGAAAGCTCCGATTTCAAAGCGACTTCATGGAACCTTTAAATGTTTCAGATTCACAGAAGCTCAGGGATCACTCATTAAAAATTAATCCTATCCACATTAATCTATAATGCATGTTCTTCTCATGGCTCCACACTGTCCCTTCTCTCTCCCTCCCCTTCCTCCTCCTCCCCCCGCTCTGTCCTTTATGTTACCTCATCCCCTCCTCCATCGTCCTCCATGCTCGTCCAGAGAGCGCCTGCGGACACACAGTATCGAGTCGTCGGGGAAGCTGAAGATCTCCCCGGAGCAGCATTGTGACTTCACCGCGGAGGATCTGAGAGACCTCGGGGAGATCGGTCGCGGAGCGTACGGCTCCGTCAACAAGATGGTCCACAAACCCACGGGCCAGATTATGGCTGTCAAGGTGGCCTTACACTGACAGACACACTGTACCTGAGTTTAACTCATCTAGGACAATGATGCAGTTCTAAACACAGAAGCTAGAATTCAAGAAGCTCATACAGCTGTGCAGAGCTGTGGTTCACTCATCCAAATAGTTTGCAGTGTTTCTGTTCATTAGAAGCAGCTGCAAGGTACAAATGATCCCTGTAAGGTCATCAGTCATTTGCTCAGATAATTTCTACAAGCAGAGAATAAAAAGCAGCTGGACCTGCTGTTTGGTCTTGAAGATGTCGTCGTGCTTCCTTAAGATTCATGAATGACTGTTAATACACTCCCTCACTGGTAAATCATGGCACATTTAATGAGACCGTTCAGACCATCGTGTTGTTAAGTACACTGATGAGGAGATGGAACGTCTCAGAATGAGTGTTAGTGTAGGAGATGTGTGTGTGTGTGTGTGTGGGCAGTGGAAGTGAATGTGTGTTTGTGTTCCTCAGAGGATTCGCTCCACTGTGGACGAGAAGGAGCAGAAGCAGCTGCTCATGGATCTGGACGTGGTGATGAGGAGTAGTGACTGTCCCTACATTGTTCAGTTCTACGGTGCTCTCTTCAGAGAGGTCTGACAAAGCTGCACTGTCCCTAAACGCACCACACCATCACCTTTGCCTTGTTGAGGGGAACTAACCTGTGGCTCTTTGTTTCAGGGGGACTGTTGGATTTGTATGGAACTTATGTCTACCTCATTAGACAAATTCTACAAATATGTATATTGTGCATTAGAGGACGTCATTCCAGAGGAAATATTAGGCAAAATAACATTAGCGGTGAGGAGATGATTCACTGTTTGTTCAGAGATTTGGATTTCATTTTGCGTGTGTCATGAAAAAGTGACCGCAGGTGTTTTACTTTGTCTCCAACAGACCGTTAAAGCACTGAACCACTTAAAAGAAAACTTGAAAATAATTCACAGAGGTAAGATTATTATATCAAATCATATTGGAAACTGAACTCAGACCTGTGTATTTCATGTCGTATGAAACCGTACTCTCTGTCGTTGTAGACATCAAACCTTCCAACATTCTAATGGACCGAAAGGGTAACATCAAGCTGTGTGACTTCGGCATCAGCGGTCAGCTGGTGGACTCCATAGCTAAGACCAGGGACGCGGGCTGCAGGCCTTACATGGCGGTGAGTAATCAGCAGTAAAGAGCTGGTTGAATCTACAGTGCTGCTGATCACTTTAAAGCTCCAGAGGAGAATAAAAAGATTTGAGCTTTTCCAAACAGAATGAATGTTTAACAGAGACAGTGTCCTAGTAAGCAGTGATCATTTCATTTCTAAAAGCGGTCACAAGATGTATTCTTTAATGAACCTTTCATCAGGTGGATTTTAATCCTGTTTGACTTTGACTTAAAAGCTGATTCTTTCTCCTGAAGAAAACAAGTGTGTTATGAGTGAATAATCTCTTCCTGTGTGTTCTCAGCCTGAGAGGATAGACCCCAGTGCTTCCAGACAAGGCTATGACGTCCGCTCTGATGTGTGGAGCTTGGGAATCACTCTGGTAAGAGAAATGACGTTGTCATGTTTGTTATGTCTCATTAAGTCTGAATCAGTAGACTCTCTGGAATAAGAACAGTCGAGTGTGTGAGTGTGTTAACAGTCCCTGTGTTTGTGTGTGTTTGCTTTCAGTATGAGCTGGCCACAGGAAGGTTTCCTTACCCAAAGTGGAACAGTGTTTTTGATCAGCTGACACAAGTGGTGAAAGGAGAGCCTCCTCAGCTCAGCAACTCCGAGGAGAGGCAGTTCTCCCCCAAGTTCATCAACTTTGTTAACCTATGGTGAGCGCTGTTACGTCCACTCACACACACTGACAGTGAAGTGTCGATTCGACGTTGATCACTGACATTTTAAACATTTTAAAACAACAGTTTCAATCTGAGCGTTTGAGCTGAAAGTTCTTTCTTATACTGGTCTGATCTTTTTCTGTGCAGCCTTACAAAGGATGAATCAAAAAGGCCAAAGTACAGGGAGCTTCTGGTAAGTTCTCCGACTGTTCTTCAGATTTAACATGCTTCAAATCAGTTATTCAGATCAAACACCTTTCAGCTAATTCCACAAACTCAGCTGCAGCAGTAGGAGGAAGCTGTTTTCCGTGGAGAAGCTCAGGCTGATTTCTACACGTGAACTTAGCAGTTATCTGGTGAACACATTGAAGCTGCATTTTCTGGCAAACTGGATATTTGTCTTGTGTTGATAGTGACCAAAACTCAGCTGAAAGCAGAGCGCTGTTCTGTCCATCTCTCCCTCAGAAACACCCCTTTATCCTGATGTATGAAGAGCGTTTCGTGGACGTCGCCAGCTACGTATGTCGCATCCTGGATCAGATCCCTGCCTCTCCCATCTCTCCTATGTATGTGGACTGACTGAGTAAGGCTGGGGAGTGTGGGGGTGGGGCGGGGGTCACCCTACATGCAGTGGGTGGGACACTAAGCTTTGTGATGCGACGCTTGACATCTTAGCCCTCAGAGTTACTTAGGATCACCTGTTTATTCTCACGTTCCAAAGAGCAAAGGAACTAAGTCCAAATTGCCCGGTGCAATAAGATGAATATTGATGAGCGAACCCTTCCACCTCCCATCACCTCATTTAACGTCAGCGAAACCCGAAATATTATCATCCATCTTCAGCCAGAAAAACTTGAAGACATAACATTGTCTTAGTAAAATGCAATGCATCTTTTTATGTGAGGACAAAGGAATAGAGTATACATATATATATATATATATACTTGAACTGATACACAAATACAGAATCTACCAAATAAAATGTTGAACAGTGATGCTCATGATGTATGAACAAAAATAGCCACCTATTGGATTGTACATTGTGGGCTGTATGTATGCATATGTGTGTTCACCTCTGACTTGTTGACATGTACAGATGTATGCCGTTTAAACACACACACACTCTTGTCACACAGTTTGTTGTTGGCACCTTCACTCATGGTAAATGAACGAGTATGCAAAAGTGTTTCTCTGAAAGCTCATGGATACGGTAGTGTGGCTTTACTTCTTTACTTTTTATTTGTTTTGTTTTTTTCAATATGCAATCTGTGAGAGTTTGTCTCGACACGATCGGGACAATATACATTTCTCACATCCACAGCTGGCCCCAGCTTGTACCTTTCATCTGTTCTCATTAAAGATACATCTGTGGTGAGAAGGTCATTTAACAGCATTTACCACAGATACCTGAGTCTCTGTCTGACCAGATAATAAATGTTAGAACACTGAATAATAAAAGTTTGGACCCAAAATCATGTTAGACAGAAATGGATGTTTGCCGTTCAGTGACATTATATTGAGTCTCTTTATTGTATCTGAATCTCTGATCAAATCTTATCAGGTTTCAGCTTTTACAAATACTTCACTGGTTAATGAACCTGGAAGTAACAGAGAACTGGATCCACTGGCTACTAGAACTCAACCCCTGTGTAAATGATACACCACCTTTTTCATTGAATTAACTGAATATAGATAAATATTACAAATAATTGTCTTTGCATTGTACAAACTGAACAAGGAGATGTTTGGAAACAGGGTTGTTACTTGGTACAGTGGTTACACATCTTTTTTATCATGTGGCAGACAGAATATTTTTAAATTCAGATTCACAAGAGTTTTTAGAAAATTCTGGATGAGCGCTGTGAAATGGTCTTTGAGATTTTCAGAGATCAACAACAGTTTTTCTCGTGTGAAAACTCAAACACCAATGGATGAGAGACACAAACTGGGGCTAAGCTAATGCTACATTGCCTGATGTAAAGTTACTTTAGGACAGAATGTCCCTCAATGTAAATGTGTATGTATATAGTGCATCTAATCTGCTGTTCCTGGCAGGTTCTGCTCGACAGTTAAGGCTCATTCTCTAAACGCAGAGATGGAGGAGATGTGGGTGCTGGGTGCAGAAAGAAAACACGTCTGTGTGCAGTTGGAGAACGAGTCTTAATGCTCTTCAGCAGCCTGTCATAGCACTGTACAGTTAAACTGCTCATCCACACTGATCACAGATCCACCATACTGCCATACGAAGGCAAACAGCAGTAACTACATTAGAAAAGTCCTGGCAGGGGTTTCCTGTTGAGAAAAATGATACCTGTAAATGCTGCTAAACGACTTCTTGTCCACCAACCACACGACTGTCAGGAGAGGAAGAAGCTCGCTCCTTAGATAGTTACTGCTCTTTGACCCTTAAGGTCACCATGAACTCAGCATGTTCCTCCGTGACTCGGCATGTCTCTCTGGCTTGCACTGATGATAGAATGTTTCCACGCCAAACCATGTATTACACTTGGGATGCGTCTCCATAGTCTAAAACACGTTCCCTCGCCCCGTCTTCCTCCACCGGAGCTGACGTACTTAAGTTTACCGTGCCGGGTCAGGTGACAGGGAGGCTGCAGAGACTATTGAGATCCACCCTCTCAGAAAGCCACGTCTGCCAGACAGGGTCACTCGCCCACAGTTAGCTATGTAACCAAACTGTAAGGATGCTCATCCTTCAACACTGGGACACTGTAGAGACTTGTAATGTAATAAATTACTTTAAAGCATAAGGGTGGCATTATTTATATTTTTTATTGTCAACAAATCCCGTGAATATAACTGAATACAGCCAGCCTTCTCCGTTTAACCCAGCAAATACTGATAATGTAAAGTGATCTGATGTGATGGTGCCTATACAAAAACAAGTAACAAGTCAATGGTTCACTTTGCCACAGGATTAAAGACTAATTGATGTCTTAGTCTGTTTGGAGTTCATGTGGAAAAACACATTTTTAGACTTTTCATCATTCATCAACATCAACCCTCCGCTGTAGGCTCTATTACATTTGATCCCATTACATTAAAGGAACTGCTGTACCTAAAGGGACGCTCCAGTGATTTTAGCATTGTACTTAAATAAAGTCTTGCAAAGAGGCAGCAAAGGCCAAAATATCCTGCCCCAACAGCCCTTTGTCTTTTCACAGGCAGAGTGGAGCCCACCGCGACCAGTGAACTGAAACCAGCTTCAGTTTACGATTTACTCACATTTCTACGACATAGGCCTCTACAGATGTCAGCCATGTTGGAAAGCGGTCACTTGTTGTCGTCACTCGTGCAAAGCAAACTCGTTGAATAATTGTGGCTTCCTCGGGAGGGTGAAACATTACAACCAAGATGGTGGAGATGCATCGTAGACCAGACATGATTCTCTCGACAGCTCAGCAGGAGGATTCTGTCAGCTCTGTTCTTTCCATTTCTGTCTGTAATGAGAAAATGGTGCAAACCCCTGAGAAAGCTCACGGTCTCATTTGACTCAAGAGAAGAAGCTGTTTGGATGCAAACAGTCTCCAGATCTGTTCTCTCATGGGATACGTTTCCAGGAAGCTAACTTACCACTGGTGAATATGAATCTCCAGGGTACATGTTGTATAAATTGCAATTTACTAGAATGTTCATATTAGATTATAAGATAATATTAAGGGCAATGAATATTATATTGTATCTTCATCGAGGGTTACAAATAAAGTTCCCATGGAAAAGATTCAAAACCTGTACGTGTGCTTCTTGTAAATTGGACATGAATAAAAAATAACTGCGGAAATGATTTTGCTGTGATAAGTTTATTGCTCTTCTTTCTGTAGTATACAGGATGCAGGCAAATACTGTTTTTTACAATAGTAAAGCAAGTCAGTGGCCAAGCAACATGGAAGCTTCTGTCAGATGTGATTTTTTTTGATAAGGGAAAATTATTGTGAAATGAACCCAGATAAAATAAAAAAGTCCAGTAGAGGACAGAAAGTAAAGATTATCTTCAGGATGGGCATTAACAGCCTCCATGTAACCAGAGAACTCATAGTTTAATAAGTGCAACACAGAGAACAGGGAAAGAAGCAATGTTTGGTCGAAACAGGACACAAAGTGAGACCCATGTTTACAGAGGACAAATCTGCAAATGCATGAAATTTATTGGCCGATGCACTTACAGCAGTAGAGTGACACTCTGGGAAATAACACGTTCACTGTTCACGAGGGTTAGATGAGAAGACTGGCGGCAGTCTGATCTGTTAGGGGACAGTAAACATGGCATAAAGACTGGAATAAGAGGAAATGTCTGGTCTGGATCTGTAACAAAATCCAGTTACCAGCAGCTTTAATACAAACACTTGAATTCATTAGTGATTTTATGAGGAGTATGTGTCAGATTAAACCAGATAATTAGTGAGCTTTAAAGACTGGTAAACTAAACTAAGATAACCCTGTCTTGTGTATATTGTGGTTTTGTTTCCAACAGGGAATGAAGAGATTTAAGTTAAAGGAGCAGGGTCTTCTTTTAGCAGACAGATACGACCGTTTCATCAATGATCTCATCAAACTCTCAGGAAGAAAACTAAAACATGCACATCCCAAAATGTTAAACTATTCCTTCAAGTTTTTACAGACAGACAGTTACTGAGCAGAGCTGAAACGTTTCAGGGTGTTTTGAATTTCTCACATCAGGCTAACTACTGTGTGTCTAGGCTGGCGCCGCTACACGTCCACGCTGTGTTATATGCAGTATTCACAGTAAAGGTCTGAATATATTACATTTTCCTATTCACAAGTGCTTATACTGGACATTTCCACTTCACATGATTCTTTAAGGAAAAGTGTTTTAAGAGAACATGGCTTTTCAAAGTGGTTCCTTCACTTTGCATCACATTTTTAAGAGAAGTGATTTACGAAGAAATGTCCGTGGTCAAAATGAAAGCACTGGAGTTTTCAGGTAAATCAAAAAGAGCCCCAATCTGTTAGAGAGGAATGCCAGTATAAATACAGGATGAAGTATAAATATAAAAACACAAAATAAATAACTGTGATTGGCCTGGAAATAGAAAGGGTGAAATTTGTAAGGACAAATATAAAAGTACTTAAAAATAGAGATGAAGTTGTATTTTTCATTAACATTCGTCTAATTTTTGAGCTAAAGAAAAACACTCGTGTTGGAGCTTTCTGTCTTCTGTAGTATCTGTCAAGAGCTTTCAGGGAATAGTGAATTCATATAAAACTGTGAAGGGGAAACTGGTAGAAAACAAGGCACAGTTTGTCTCCGATTAGAACAATAAGACCAAAGATTTTCAAAGACATGAACTTCTCTTCATGACGTCATCCTGTGGATAAATAGGCCAAAAAAGTGAAAGAAACTTGTATAAAAAAAGGACCTTCAAAGGAAAGACAACCACTTCTACACACATATTCTAAATTCAAGCAAACTGTGACAAATGTGTTTTAAGCTAGAGGTGCACTGTGAGAGTTTTTGTCATATTTACATCAAATGAAGAATTGATTACATAATACACTTGATTTGTGGTTTGTGTCCTTTCCCACACCACTGACAAAATATGCAGACGTCAACTTGTCTCTGTCAGTACACATAGTTATGATATTTACAGAATGGCCATACTAAACTAAAATCCAATTCACCTTGTAATTCCTTTCATTTTTTTTCCAGTAATACAAACATAGACTCAGAAAGTATACAATGATTGTCAACATGTGTCTTCAAGTCTAGGTGGCGTTAACACTGATATTGCATAAAGTGTTGGTATAAATCACTGTAATCACGTCCTTCATTATCTCGAAAATCCTTCATGTGTCCACTGTCAAACTGGTTTGGCAGCTGTGTGTGTCAAAGAGCACCTGGTCTTTGGATTCTGGGTCTGACAGCAACATGAGAACCATAATGAAGAAAATAGAATTCTGTAGTTCAACCTGTGACTTAGCCGACAATCTCTGAATGTAGGCTAATGGTCTACTCTTAAAGAAACATCCCGCTGCGTTATAACAAGAAGCAAACTCTGGCACTTGGACTGAAGCTGTTAAAGGAAGATTTCAGTTGTTCTTTGGGACGGAGCTGGATTCAGCCGTCTCTTCATGCTGCTGTCGTGTGTGTGACGGCTGACGGCTAGCTTACTGCTAGCCAGCACTTAGGTGCTGCTGTTGGTTTCACCAGTGCTCCAGGTGGAGGTCCATAGCAGAGTTCAAGTTAATGTCTGTGACATCCAGGAACTCTGTGTTGAAGATGCTGGGGCCGCTGGGCGGAGCCACGCTGAAGGCCGTGGCCGAGCTGGGCGGCATCAGGTCCAGCCACTCCATCGTCTCCCACGGCGTCTCGCTGAACGTCATGCTGACCATCCCCTGCACCTCGGGGAAGGTGGACACCTTGGTGCTGAGGGGGGACAGAGGGGTGTCCATCTGATCCCTGCCGGTCAGAGGTTTGTCCTGTGGTGGGTGGTGAGGGTGGCGGTGGTGGGTGTGGGGGCTGCCGTACCCTTCTCCGTCTCTGTTCCCTTCGTCTTCCAGGCCCCCGTCCTCAGGAGCCATTTTAAGAAGAGCCACGTCCCCTCCCCGCCCGACGGGACTTCCCAGCAGAGTCTCCAGGTGGCTCTCGGTGATGTGATTGGCGGAGTGGTCGTACGGGGGCTGGGTGGGGTACAGGTGCTCATAGTGACGGTGGAACCTCGGGATGAGGAGGCCGGGACACCCTGGGGACACAGTAATGTGAGGCACAACTTTGGTTACAGAGGACCATTTATTCACTGTCCGTGTCTGAGCGGGACTTACTTGGATCTAAATGTGGGTGAGGCTGGTAGCTGAAAGCGGCTGTCTCTGCTGGAGCCTGGCTCAAGGCCTGCGGAGGTGTGTGCTGCCACCGCGCCTGTGAGTGTGTGTGAGTGTTTCTGCTGGTTGAGGATCTGCAGCTGCAGGAAGAGTTGCTATGCTGCAGGAGCCGGGCGTAGGCCGAGTCCATGTAATGGAGGGATCACTTTCTGTCTGGGAGGAATGTACTGTGTACTTGAGCTTCTTCACTTTGGGCTTCTACATCTTTGGGTTTTTAGTCGGTTCTGTCTTGATGGTCTTGGACTGTTCAGAGGAAGAGAAGGAGCAACAGGCACGCGGCAGATGTTTTAGTGCTGAGGAAAGATCTACGTTGTTAAAGTCACTGACCTTGACAATAGCAGGAACAGGAGTAGGGGAGTGGGTCTGGCTGTTGCTGGCACCAGACAGCCCTTCATCCTGGCTTTGATCAGGTGGGTCTCTGTTTGCACCCCTCACCACAAATAAAGAAATAACATATACCTATTTTACAAGTCTGTCTCTAACTTGACTGTGAAGTCCAGAATACTCTGTAGCTGAACCATGTTATCGGCATGTTATAATGAGCTTATAATGTTTACTGTCATAATTGTCTACTGTGCTCATTACTAAGTTAAAAGCTCTGTCATCCACTGGGACACACCCCATAACATTGTACTTCTTCCTCTACATTGATCTGAGACTGTAAATCAACTACTCTGTGATGTTTGACAAGATATCGTCATCAAACAACATAGCAGTCAGGTGAGATCACCAGGGTAGGACTGATGGAAAGGCACCCACACAGAAACACACAGCTACACACAAAAACTACAAAACCAGGGAATAATAAATGACTGTAGAGAATTCTAAACATGTTATGTCACTCCAGCTTTAGCTGTATATAAAGAATAACAGGACGCATCTGGCACAGTGACGCTTGAGTTTCACTCCAACAGGCTTCTATCCATCACAGTGTTTTATGAAGATTTCACCTCCCACTGACACTAAGTCATTAGATCACAGTGCACAGTATAATGACAGTGAATCAAAATCTTCCAGTTGATTCATGTGTTTGAATGTTTTATTTATTCTGCTGATGTTTCGTTATTGTTGCTTTAGATCTGATGTATTTGGCTCCACAAATCGCCTTCTTCACCTGCATGTACATCAATTTCTCCCTTCAGGATTATAAAGTTGAAACAGAGGCGTTGGAGAGACACTCAGTTTGTAAACTAAATAGAATAATTATCCTCAAAATGCATATACTGATGCTGCTGCTGCAGAAGTATTCAGAAAAAGTTTCTAAACAGACTTTTTCAGTGATACATGACACAGTGAGCGCTTGAGGATTCAGCTGGAACATTTCAGTTCAACAGATAAACAACCCTGTTCTGCATGAATTTCAGTCAAGTGACTGTTGGCCGACGTGACCGTTGAATGAGGTCATCAGTGAAAGGTAAGCAGTCAGGAAAAAACAGGCACAAAGCGACAGGGCGGCCGGCAGCAGGAATGTGACACCGCCTAGTCTAGCTCAGTCCAACGGTCGGTGGAAAACTGAGGGTGGTGGTGCAGTCTACTCTGCCACCACAGGAGGGCACAGCAACTAAAGCTACTGACGGTGCAACAAACTGCGGTAAAAAGACAGATGGAGGGGAGTGAACCCGTATTTAGTCGAGGTGCTTTTACCTGTCGTGGGCTGGGAGAGCAGGCGAGGACGAGGAGGAGGGCGCCGCTGCCCACAGCCTCAGATGACGGACAGGCTGAGCCCTCCTGTGACTCACACTGAGCGCCTGGAGACAGACTCTCAATGCTGCTGTCCTCCTCAAATGCACAAGAGCCGTCCTGTCAGGAACTTACCATGGTTTACTGTAAGAGGAGCAGAGAGACAGGTAAATTGAGCGGGAATGCACATTTAGTGGGATGACATGAAGCATGCTTTAAGAGTAAGGGTACCACAGAAAACATTTCATCATTGAACTGTAACGCACACCTATTGAAGTTTGATTTATCTGCCTTATTATCTTTAAACTGTGTCCTTCTATTGCCTGTAGCTGCCATAATCTAGAGGAGAAGCTCTGATAAAATGCTGATATTGAACCTGAGTCATCTTTATTTGTGATGCTGTGGTCCAAACGTTTCCCGCTCTGTCTGTCTGTCTCAGGTAAACAGGCTGGTTGTAGTTGTCAACACGGGGCCCTCTCCTCTACATGTCTGTACGTGACCTGTAACGATCAGTGATCTATACAGTGGGAGTGTGTTGTATATAATGTATGTTCCCTGTGTGAGCGGCTGCTTTCACACACTGCCTGTCTGTCACTGACACCTAGTCCCACACTCAGCCTGGAGGTGTTACGCTGCGTGGGTGAGAGACTGACACCACCACTTTACCTCCTGGCCACGCTCCTGATTGGCCGGGCTGATAGCAAACGCAGCTCTGATTGGAGGAGCTCAGAGCAGCTATCTAACAGAGCTGAAGGGACAGAGCCAGGGGAGGGAGGTGGTAAAGGCTGGTGTGTGTGTGTGTGTGTGTGTGTAGAGGTATAAGATTCTCTTTTTGTATCCAAACATGTGACAGCCAGGAACAGACCCTGGTTTCAATCACAGCACCAGGCTCTTTCTGTGCAACTCAGTGACCTCACAATACACACAAACACACACACACTAACAGAGCTTAACACACAGCTTAGTGCACAGTATTGTCCTGAGTGCCATTTCCTCACACCTGTTCGTTTTTAACTCCTTCCCTCTCTGCACTCACACACACACTCACACACACACACACACACTGCGACAGGTTCTCGTGTGAGTTTGCTGGCTCTCGTACTGCTGCATATGCAGTCCAGTACACGCTGTTTCCATGAGTCTTTAAGTCAATTTGATGTCACCAGGAGATTGAGATGGCAGAATTACTGGAAATCTGCGAACCGTGTACACTTCCGCTTTTCAAGTGGCTGGTTTAGAAGTTACAGCGGGTCACATAGTCCAGAATTACCAGACAGAGGTTGAAACGATCGTTGGGAGTGTTGTGTAAGGGGATATAGAGCTTTAAGGTGAGGGGTTAATGCTGCAGGTGAGGGGGGACGCAACAGCCTGGTCCTGTCATGAGGCTCCGTAGGTGGCTCGGTGGAGCCGCAGAGGCCAGTTAAAACAGAGACAAAACAGGGGAGGAGCTGGGAACAAACATACACACAGGTACGCCCACACATACACACAAGGATGCACTCAAACTCATGTACACATCCCCACTTCTAAAGGAAAAGGGTGGACCCAAATACAGCTGCTGTTCATCTCAATAACCGGCACTCCCCTCCTTCTGTGGAGGTAGTGTAAACCAGCTGACTGCAGCCCGCCGGCTCCTTTACGCAACATGTTTACTGGAGGCTCAAGGGGGCAAACATAAAACCGCTAAAACACACTGCATGTTGGGGATTGGAAGACAAACAGCGCGAGGTCAGAGCAACGCAGTGGGACGACTAAAGCCCGACGCTTCATATGGCACTAAATCAGTGGAGTGTCTGAGGACGCATGTTGTGCAGTTCATTAAATCAAACAGAGCAGGAGGTGGAGATCTCAGAGCAGCTCCACAATATGTGTTTGTAAATGCTCGCAGCTTTTTTAAAATGAAAGTGAATCTGTTCAGTGATGCTCTAACAACATTTCTGGAGATCCAGACATTTTCTGGAATAAGCATGTTCCTCTAAAAATGTAAATAACATTCTTTGTGCAAGAATTACAAATAAATATTTTCCCCTGCAAGTAAATTCAAACCACACTGAGAGAGAACAACAGGAAACAGGTCGTTTGACACTGAGTCCAGGAGAGAGTAAAGGTGAAGAGGTCAAGAGTTAGACATCACTCCTAAACTAATTGTTTTTAACATCTTTACATCTTTTATGATTGTGTGCAGAGTAGATGAGTGATAAGCTGTTACCAACACAACAAAGCTGTGTTGCCAGGTTGAGACCATTTATTCCTCTCTCTTTAGTTAGAAATGTTGGTGATCCATAATGAGGCGTTCACCACCTCTTCTGCAGCCAGTAATCATTAATAAAGGTTTATAATCCATCACACCTGCAGCTGTCAATGTTAATAAGTTCTTAATACAGCTCACAGGTTTGCTCCAAGTCAGTGATGGAGTGGTCCAACCACTCAGAGGGATGTTTAACAACCTGGCAACCCCAACGTTGTTCTAACTAATGTCTTATAACAGATGAACAAAGCATTAATAAATGGTTTACCAACTGTTAACGAAGCTACTTCCACCTTTAAACATCTGAAGCTTTAGATTTAACTGGGAAAAAGAGATGAACTTCCAGGTTTTATTATTGTTCCCAGTTGTGTCTTTTCATCTTGGGATGAGTTTCATTTGAGGCCGCTGGAAATCAGACGTACCTTCAGTCGTCTAACTAATTAAACACAGGCTAAATGGAGTGACCACATCATGCTGTGTCACAAACCTTTCTGTGTTGGAGAAAAGATCTGTAATAAACATTCTACTTTTAGTCGGTGCTTGTTTGACAAAATGATGTGAGTGTGTTGAAGTCCAGCAGTGCAGTCATTAAAGTACGTGCTTGTTTGAGTAGATTCTAATCTCCAGCAGAGTGCTTGCTTTGTACTGCTTAGTAAACGACTTGAACAATGGTTTGTTAATACACACACACACAGTCAGGAGGGAAGCATGCTCTCCTTTTACTTCAAACAAACTCTAAAGCTAAAGTTGACGACCAAACGCACAAACGTGGAGTCTGGCAGGCTGAGACGCAGCAGGTGTTAAAGGTGTGTTACACCACACGGCAGCAGCTTCTCTGCTGATACCTGTCGTCATGTCGGCAGCGTCTAGGGGAATGATATTCTTTTGGACCAGCTCCAGGGGCCCCGGCCTGAGAGCCAGCTTCTCATTCAGGTCCTCGGCGAGCCGGGCTCGCTTTAGCCTCAGCTGGGCCTCCAGAGAGGAGCCGTCTGAGGCCGGGTCTGCACAACACACAGCAGGACCACAGCATCAACAACACGGCACACACCAGGGAAACACTGTTTACACATGGCTCCTACACCTACACTGCAGCGTTGGAAAGTAACAAAGATCTGCACAGTTTCACATTTATCTGACGGCTGCTTGTGAGGATTTGAAAAACATATTATGACCATATAAAAACACAGTGAATTAAACTATCAAACACAGATAAAGTAGTGAACATTAGCTTCACATCAACCAGGCACAACAGTTAAAAACAAATGGATGCATCAGTGATGATATTACAGTGATTTAGGGCTGTCGCTTTGACTGTTGTCACAAACAATAAAGTTTAAGAAAATTCAATCCAACAGGAAACTGGTTTGGATAACAGATCAGTCTAATCCTGATCCTGAGAGATGCTGTGGCTGCGGTCACACTGACGTTCTGCTGTTGTTAGCCTGCTAACATCATGTTTACAACCCTGTCTGCGCCTCTTCCTGTCCTGTCGGATTTTAGCTCCGTGTCAGAGTCAGTTTTGTCAGGTGAGATTCACTGTGCCTCCACTGCCCCACATGATCAACAAGCTACCGTCAGACAGTGAACGCCTTTTTTAATTTGAATTTTCATCTAATCTAATTATTTATCTTTATTTCATTATCTCATTCACCAACACACATTCAGCTGCTGTTTCTCGATAACACATTTCCATGGCTTCAGCCTTCAATGATCAATATTTCTGTTTTGGATCAATTGTAATATCTGTCCAAACGCTGCACTACCGGCACAGTCAGACACTCTGAGCACTAGAAAAATAAACGGAGCAGCTGTAATTAAAGGGCTGCAGCAGGTGAGATTTCCAACCTTCCACAGTCTCTGTCTGTTAAGTCCAGGATAAATAATCAGGGCCGGAGCTAACCCGGCCCGGCCTACAATCTATCCACAGCACTCACAGGACTGATTGCAGAGCAGTGAGGACAGCACACCGAATCAGTTTGATTATAGGAGAGCAAGAAAGAGCAACAGCACTTATTTGGTCAAATATAATTTCAGTGGGATGAAACATGAGCTTGAGTAAAACAAGAGTAAAACTGTCTGATGAAAAATGCTTCATAACAAAGTTATTCCAACATCAAAACTAAGTTAAGATTAAATCTGCAATATTCATTTTTTTATATAAATATTTCAGAGTAAACACCTATTTTCTCTATGAGACAAAGAGGAGAGGAGACAGAGGGGAGGAGGAGAGGTGTATCACTGAGAGCAGGTGACGTGAAGGAAGAAACAAAGGATGGACAAAAATACTGAAGGAAAAAAGAAGGTGAGAGGCAGGAATGAAAGGAGGGAAAGATCAGACTTATGAAGAAAGTAAAGTAAGAAACGAATCAGAATTGATTTAAGGATGAGATGAGGAAATAGACGAAAGGGGAAAGAAAGAAAGAAAATGAAAGTTGACATAAGTTGACATAAAAAAGAAAGAAAGAAAGAGAGAAAGAAAGATTAACAGCAGAAATAGAGCTGAAGTAAGAATGATGGGAGGAAAAAAGAAAAAGATTGAAGAAATGAAGGCGAGAGCAATGGAGGATGGATTGAAGAAAAGAAAGAAAAACACAGTTGAGAGAGAAACTGAGGCTGAAAGAAGGAAGGTGAAGAGGGAAAGAAAACAAGGGAAGGGGAGAGTGACAGAGAGGAGAGGGCATGTAAGGAGTCAGTGAACGCCTCACAGATGGAGGGCAGTGAGTAAAGCAGATGATCCGGTCTGCCGGCATGGATCCACTGTCCTTCCTCAAGAGAGGAAGTGAGGAGGCGTCAGCTGCCAGGCCGCCGCCGCCGCCGTCCACCAGATGACATCATCTTCTGTTTATAACTCTCACCTGTTTGACTGGCTTGATTTAAGGCCTGATTTGACATCACAGGGACACATGGAGCTCTAAGTGTGTTTAAACTGTGTAACCAAACTACCTAAAAACGTGTTCGACCGTGGCTGCACCGCCATAACGTAACACGATCCCGTGAGTCTGAGGCCGGCTTACAAACTTTTAAACATTCTGCTGCAGTATTAAAACATACAGGCACTTTAAACCTATCGCAATACGTATACCTGCTGACTCTATCTGTCAAATGTAAACACTACACTAAGAGGTAAGACGTATGGTGCATTAGGCAGGAATAATTCCCTTTGTGTTTCCATCCACTGAGGATTAAAGTGCTCCTGCCGTGGAGATGAAAATGGGGTGTCTTTATGCACGAGAGGGCGCAGGAAAAAGCACAGTAAACCTGCAGCTACAGCCCTATTATCTTTATGAGGAAATATTAGATTGTATGTGTGTGCGTAGGGTCAGACCTGCGGCCAGCAGGCAGACAGTGAGCTCCTATGCAGGCCACACGCCAGTCAGGGCCTGAGAGGCTGGGGCGGATTCTTCAATAGCCTAATAAACACCAGATGTTCCCTGGGTAATATATACACAGACCCTGTGCCGTGTCCATCTCCCCAGCAGGAATAACACAGCCAGGCCGAGCCAGCCAGCGTCTGAGGGATCACAGCTACAGCAGCACAGAGGAGGAGGAGGAGGAAGAGGACGATGCTGTGACGCCCTCAAACATGTCCTTATTTTTGGGGGGCAGACATAAAGAGCCTGGAGGACAGATGATGTTTTGGGGGGTGATAAGACATCGAAGTGTGTGGGTGTAAGAAAGTGTGTACTAACAAATACAAGTCTTTGCAACTCTGTTCCATCTGTGCCACCGCCTGCAATCAAGAGATAAACAGCCAATTGAAAGTTCTTTTTTAAAAAAGCGCTGGCCAATTGCGTTCCTCCTTGCTGCCTTATCTGTGACAGACTCCTAGAAACTGATAGGGCCTCGCCGGGCCTCTGGATTCCGTTCCCCCGCACACTTACCAGCAGTTTATCTGGAGGCTGGAGCCTCTGTGAAATGGCAAACGGTGCCAGAGATATCATTCAACAAATCCCTGGCCTGCAGTCCAAGTCCCCAGTCCCCTTGTTTGTTCTTTCAGAAGAGTAACAAAAAAAACACTATACACTGGCATCACTCACTGCTCCCATGATTGCCAAGACGCTTTAAAGTATCGGGAATCGATAAGATCTTAGTTTATAAGTGGCTGTCTGCTGTGTAATGTCTCTGCTAAACAAACTGAGCGCTTTGTTTTCTCATGAATATTTGAAATTTGTGGCATGTTGTGTGCGCTGGCAGTCAAATCTAAACAAGACAGCTGCAAACATTGCAGTGCTACCCTGACCTACAGAACATGCGAGGCCATTAATCGTAGCAGCGGTAAGGATTTAAGAGTACGCCCAGTACAGTCAGGTCCACACGTCCTCATCACTATGTCTTACATGACATTAAAAGTACAAAGCCTCGTCCTCTAAAGGACAGCTCATGCTCCTTGGTGTTGGGTGTGCCTCTGCTTTGATGCGGCGCTCTGCAGGCGCTGCGATGTAAACAGGTACAGTCCGTGTAAATCTGGCCGAGCGGTCTCTGTTTCTTCTGAGACTGAGAGGCTCTTCCAGCACGAGAGCATTCCTCGGCGGTCACTCACCGACCTGTCTGCCTACTCGCTGGCTGCAGCCACTATCAGCCTGTCTCTCTGCCTGCTGGGTGCATATATCCACCTGCTTCGTCTGCGTCCACCTTCACAGCTGTCACTACCTGTGGATTTATCTGTCTGTGCAGTCTGGATCTGCTTCTCTTTAGAGCATCTGTCACCTTAAGTGTTTTCTTTTCTTCCTACCTGTTTCTCTGCTCTAACCTGCAGTGTAAGACCTCAGCTCTGACACAGTTTGACTCAGGTTAAAACATTTTACAAAGACGAAACAAACTCGCAAGAATATTTAGGTTTCTGCTACAACTACTTTGATTCTAAGAGAACCCAGCAGCAGCTGATTTCACTGATTGGTTCAGTCTTTCTGGGTGAAGTTCAGCGAAATTATCTGCTACACTCTTCCCCTCTATCTCCATCCATCTTTCTCTGTCTTCCTCTTTTCTTCTTTTACAAGCAGCTGGCATCTGATTTTACTGTTTCGTTTCAAAGCTGCAACAGAACTTTTTTTTTTCTCTTGCTCTTTATACGTCATGCAACATGTCAGACTCAATGATCTGATTCATGTGAAACTTGGGGGGAAATGATGCTTCTCACAGCTGCATTCCAAGATTTTCAAAGTAAGACTGATTGAGCCAAGAAGACGTGTAATTAAAGGGCAAATTTGAAAAACTGCTCATATTTCCCACACTGGACTGAATATCTGAACCTTTACATTCACGCTGTTCCACTGGACTGTCAACACACACAATGTTAAGATCGTTCACTGTGCTTCATTTGGCTCACTCAGTGGTTGAATGGCTAATTATATCATTTGCATATCTAAAGCTGCACTCATCAATATTAACAATGGAACAAACTGCTAAATGTTAAAGTGGTTACTCATAGTGATAAACCTACAGAGAATGTGTTCACAGCTCTACAGAATATTTTAGCTCACTACACTACAGCCCACAGACACAGTTAGTGAGCAGCTGGTGAATATTGTGGAGCAGTTATCAGCTAAAGAGTCAGATATTTTCCTGAGGAGTTGGTGGAGACTAAAAACAGAGCAAACACAGAGTGAATACTGAACTTCCATCCATCACACAGCCTGGAACAAAACTCTATTGTTATTGTTATTACTACATTAATCAATAAAACCAGTCACATGATTGGCGAGATATCTGACTCTGACGTTTCTATGGAGTTCAGGTTGTGGTGCTCACAGCACAGAAAAATGACATTTAAAAAATGTAAAACAAGAATAGAAATGATGTCCGTTACTCTGGATAATCCACAGAACTAACTGCAAAGAGTTATTTCTTCAGGACACTGTTCACATCTGTGCATTATCCAGAGACAGGCTGCGAATGATTAATTTAAACATGAAACAGAAATAAATGACCACTGACTTTCATCAGCTTTGGGTGGAAGCAGAGTCACCTGTGTGTCTTATTACTAACTGGACCACAGTGTGATATGTTCACTTGTGTGTTTCTCTCACTCTTTCCATTTCTCTGCTTGAGTCACACTGCAGACTGAAAGCATTTAAGTGGAACTCTGTGTGTGTGTGTGTGTGTGCAGCAGCTCAGTGTTGGAAGGCGTTACTCACGAGGCATGATGCCTTGGTCTGCCAGCTGCTCTCGTGTCCTCCTCTGCTGAAGTCTTAACTGTAGGACTGAAGGTGGGGGGAGGAGGGTGAGATAGACGGAGGAGAGGAGTAAAAAGAAGGGGGAAGAGGAGAAAGGGATGCGGAAAGGACAGGTAAGGGAAAGAGGAAAAAGCAGGAAGAGAGAGACTGAGAATTGAACTCTTTAAATACTGTTTCATATGTTTCTTAGAAGATTTCACATTATTTGACTTCACCTGCAGCCACGACTACGACTGAACATGTGCTGTGTGTAGGTATCTACATATACATGAGTACAGAAAACACAGAAAAAAAACAACACTGCTTGTTCACAAATATTTCTGCGAGCAGGATGTAGGGAATGATAAACACAGCTCCTGGCTTTTAAACAGATCTGCTCAGCAGTGTGTGGTCCGGCTGCATGTGTGCATGTTTCTGCGTGCTCTGTGTGTGTGTGCGTAGAAGTGGTCTAGGTGGGAGTGTGGGGTCATAAACATACAGCCTCCCCCGTGTCTGTCGGTCTGCTCGTGTCTGTGCCTCTTTCTTTTTCTTTCTTCGTCTGTGTGTGTTTTTCCTCCCCGCTGTTATCTGAAGGTCTCTCGGTGAGATCCTGGTTCTGACACACAAGTATGAAATGTTCCTCCTTCTCTGAAAGGCCCTAATGACTTCCTGCTTGCTAATTATCTCGCTCAGGTGGCTTATGTTCGAGCAGCTCTCGTGAATTTCCTCAAACCTTCCAGCTTTTGATGTCATGACTTTCTTAACATTTGGACTCAGGATCAGTGAGCTCGGGTGCCACATCGTAGCGCTCTCATAGGAGAGCACCTCCGTTATGTAACACCAGTCCCTTCCCTTCATCTGACATCTGCTTTAGTTTACAGTGAGGGGGGGTCGTGATCCTGTCGCAGCATCACAGAGAGACAGCACAGACTGAAAGATGACCACAGCATGTAACTGATACAACAATAATGAACACATGTCCATGTACTGTGAGCAGCAAGATTTGTCTCTTCTGTGGTGGAAAAAGCAAGGTGACAATGGAATGTAACTGTTAGTGTTGGGTAATTCTGCAGAGCTTCTTTAAGTCAGGGGACGGCTCCTCGCTGCTCTGTATTATGTTTACAGAGACGGTTATCGTGACTTCTGTCTGGACTCTGTGACTGTGATCACTTTGCTTCAGGACTCACACATATTTTTAAAAAAAATCAAGGCTGAATGAGTCTGACCTACAGCGAGTTGTTCAAACCCACGTAGCTTCACCTTAAATTATTTTGTACGGTTTATTCTCCTCGACTTTGATCAGCAGGCTTAAGCTCTGCATACGTTTGGCATAAAAAGAGCGAGGTGACAACGCAGCGTGACCGTCAGTGTCAGAGCTTTTTGAGTTTAACTCCAGGAACAGCTCTGTGCTGCTCTGTTTTCTGTTTACTGAAAGCCTATCAATAATTCTGCCTTAAAAAGCTCAGCAGCTGCCATATAATCTGCTCTCTCTTCTAAAAAGCTTCAGTGAGACCAGAGGGCTGTCTGCCCTGATTGCACAGTGTACATGTTACAGGACGAGGACCTGAGCCAGGCTGTGTAATCACAGATCACTGACCACGCTCTGCCTCTCTCACTGTTTTTGAAACTGAAGACATTAGTTTTAACTCGGGCTTTCTTGACAACAAAGGACATACAAATCCACAGCCGCATTTACAAGTTTTCAGATTTATAGTGTAAATAAATGATGGTTTGGCCTGGCTAGCACCGGTGAAGTGGTGATAATTACACAAGCCTATGTAGTGATACTCTGATTTATTGTCCTCCTGCGCCTCACTCACTCACAGCCGCCACACGAGGAAGAAACAGGCTAACAATAACACCACGCTTTCACACTTCAACTCCAACAAACTTCGCTAAAGAGACTCCTGAACTTTGCTGCAGCACAAGCAGGAATGTGTTTGCGACAGATGTATGAGCACCGCTGTATAACTTCTAATAAACAGGTATTCCTACATGAAGAATTAGGTTTATTTTAGTCTAATACCTCTGCATAAAGTGAAAATCCACCTTAAAACAGAGCGCACATATTTTATCCCTATGGTCTCTGGACAGTTTGAGGCAGGTTTGTGATCACGAGCCAGAGGCAGTCTGAAGGAGAGCCAACTCTCCACCATTAACATTCAGTCTGTGGAGCTGCTCCACTGACAGTGACTTATAGTGTGATAGTAAAGTGATATGTATTTGTGTTGAAGAATAGTGAGTGCAAAAATACAGGTAAGTGCTTTTTTATCTGTTGCCAAAGTGCAAACTGTCAGAAGGTGTCCAGGTTTTACCTCCTATAATATTACTTCTATCAGAGGTGTAATTACTGGAATAATCTTTGTCTGGTCTCGTATTATTCATTAAAGATTCAGGCTGGTTTTAACAAATATAAACATACTCATTTATTCTAATTAATCCTAACTCAACCCACTGGATTAGTCCTAAACTACGCCTGAGAGTCGACGTTGTCTCTGTGCCTCTGCTACCTCACTGTAACAAGCCTAAATGACGAGCTAATGTTTCTGTGAGGCAGCTGTGTCTTAGAACAATAGCTGAGTTTACTGGGCACGCACTGGCTCCGACAGATACAGTGTAAGAAATGTTGGGCTGGGTGTGGTAGCTGATACAAAACAGGTGTTCTGTGATGACGGCGGCTGCGCGTGACGCTGATTTACTCCTCAACCTGCAGCCGACACCTCGTGGTATTGATTTAACCTATACTTGCCGCCTCTGTCATAGTGTTATGTAATGGCAGTGAGCTAGAGAGCACGGACCACAGCCCTTTGAGCTGTTAATCAAATCGGTATGAGAACTAGTCAGTCACACACACACACACACTCACTAAACATTCGGCGGCCCGCAGGGAGCACTTAAGTGAGATCTTTATCTTTCCTTTTAGCTCCAACCATGCAGCGGCAGTTCCCATGGCTTTGATAATGCTGTTCAAGCGTGGTGCAAAAAGGAGCAACAATCGCAGCTTTTCACAGGGCAGTGAATGTAACCTGAGCCACCGCAGCTCAAAGAAAACTGTAAATCCTGGACAACCAGATCGTCTGAGACTCCCCGTCATCAGCATGTAGAGATTTATGCAATAGTTTTGTACTTCACTACGCACAATAAGCCTATCATATGCACTATAACCACTCAAGGAGTCGCGTCATGTAACTTGTATCGCCCAACTCTCTGATCAAATATCAAGACCTGAACAAGATGAACTTGCGCCGATAGACGGCATCTCTACATCTGTGCCACATTAACCAGCTGGAGCGCATCGGTCAGAACAACACAGAACCTGAGCAGCCTCGGCGAAAAGCCTCCTGCTGCTCTTGAACACAGCTACCCTCCCTCTTCTGTTCCCCGGAGCACTGGGGGTCATTTCCCACCCTGCCGATCTGCTTTGAACAACTCACAGGAAAAGCATCATTTACCCTGCCATCTCTGGAACGCAATTATAGCTCACAGGCAAACTGCAAGTAAGAACTGAAACCACTCTCCTACAAAGAGAGAGTGTGGCTAAAGGCTCACAGCAGTGTGAAGTGCTGCCGGTAGTATGTCAAGTTTACTGAGGAGAGAGCAGGACCTGCTTCACCATCATATTTTCCTCAGGAGGTGGCAGTGTTGTTCACACTACACACTGTGGTGGTAGAATGCAAACACACATGCTCAGGCTCACAGAAAGAACCTTCACAATAAAGACAATTACTGAGAAAGTGTGTGTGTGTGAATAAGAGAGGGAGAGTGATGGAATTAAAGTGTGTGTACGCGAGGGAGATAGATGGATACAAAGCCCCAGCAGCTGCTGTGTGTTAAGTGGACTTTAAACCAGTGCTGTAGTTCCTCCATTGATGTGTCCAGGTACACACACCCACACACTCTCTCACACACACAAGCACCATCAGCTTCCACTTCAGCCATTAAGACAACTTGACCCTCTCCAGTGTCTAATCTCCTTTATCGGCATGCGTGAGCAGAACGCCCTGCCGCTTCCTCAGCAGCAGCAGGTTAGCGCTGGCACAGAACAAGCAAAATTGACCCGCCTGAGACATCACCCTCACATGTCGGTTTTTACGAGAGGCGATGAACATCAAAGAACACGCCCAGCTGTAATCGATCACACTGTGACAGGTTGTTCTCTGACTCACGCTGGCCTCCTGTTGGTATTCTCATACCACCATGCCCACACATACCTGTCACCTGGTAAGCATTGGCACTACAACACGAAAATACAACTCATCCGTAAAGACAGATAAATGACATAATGTGTACAGGATTGCCTGTAAATGCCGAAAGTGTTGGCAGACAAACTGTTAGCACAGCCCTCGGGAGTAAAGACAGTTGAGCTAATAAACGTATGCAGTGCATACACAGACACACAGGGAAGAAACCGCACAGCCATCACATTATTCGACTTACCTGATCTAAACTTGCTTCGTATCAGTATGGAGTGTCAGAGCCCAGAAGAGTCATAATGCTTACAGTACAGTTCCAGTGTCTGGGTGCTAAAACAAAGTCACACAAGCTGGAGAAGTGGTGCACATCACCCCCGCCACGTTTGGACCTCAGGCTGAGATGAGATGGAGTTGACCCAGCCTGCCTCATCAACAGCTTTTGAAGATGACTAGTGTAAGAACAAAAAAAAAAAAAAGAAAACACACACGAACACACACACACACACACACTGGCTTGCTGTGTCTCTCTCAGCTGTGCACTAGCTGCAGCCGTCGGCTCTCTGTGCTGCTGCCTCTCCTGCCCTCTGCCTCTCTCTCAGCTGATGGTGTCTGTGGGCCGGTGAAGCTGAACCCATTCAATGAGACTGACAGGCCAGGCTATTAGAGGATAGGCTCCCTGCCTGGGAGGCCTGAATGTCAGGCTTACGCCCGCCTGAGCCTGGAGGCTGACACAGGGCTTACGACACTTCTTCCCCTGCCACCGGTATAACATATCTGGCCCATCAGCCCTGCTGAACACACAGGAGGAGGGGACGGGGACGAAGTTGATAGAAAGAGAAAGATCAAGATAGACACAGAGACTGATAGTGAGCAGCAGCAGCTTCAGGAGGGAGAACATAGGAAAAGAAGTTTCACTTTGCCTTGAGGCAGCAGATGAAAATAACGCCCAATAATCCATTGCTTTCAATCCCACATATATACAGTATATGTGGAAGTTTTAATTTCTGTAATTTCTGAATTTAAAGCTGTACTGCCTTTTTCTTTATCCAAACAAAAAATCTAATTCATATTTTATTTATGTGCAATCTACACATTGGGATCTCAAGGCACTTTACAGAGTAAATGTTCTAGAGAAATCCAAATAGTTCTGGGCAGTTCATTCACTGTGAAGGTGCTTAATGTTTTGGTTCATCCTCACACTTCACCTGTCCTGTTTTTGTGAAAGCTCAGACGGTGAAAACCCAATATACCAGAGTTAATGGAACTAAACCAGAGCTAAAAAAAAAGAAGACTGAACGTTGACATTGTGAATTTCTGATTGTTTGGCTGCCCTGTAGTGGCAGGAAACCAAATGAATACAATTTAAACATTTGTTTGTTTGTTATTTTTAATGAAGAGAAAAATAAACAGCTTGAATTTGCTACAGATTAAAGGACTGGAAAAGGTACTACTTTGGTATTTGCTCATCAAATGTGTTTCCAAGGAATACATGTTTCAATGATGCCCATTATGATTTTGTTTTTAAATGAAATGTTTGTGCCTCTCTGTTTTCTTTTAAAGTTCAGCAGTTTGTATTGAATCGCCACATTTTCCCGTTTGTAAATACAGAGATACTGAGAAGAATTATCGTAATACCATACCACGCATAAAGGGACTTTAACCCAAATTAGATTCTTTGTTATTAGAATATATTAATAGGTGCTTACGAGTGTTGCCATCCCACATATGAAAGTATAAGGAAGACCATGATGACGATTTTAAGAAAACTTGATGTTGACGCATGGACGCTTGTCTTGTAATAACGCTCATTGCAGAAAAGTAAAGCCGCCCCGCGCTTAATACCATCGCTTCGGTTTGTAAACCTCCGTCAGCTGCTCGTGCTCGTTTTTTTGATTGGTTTATCTACGGTGCGATAAATGATCAGTTTAGCTCAGTCAGTCATCTAGCAGCTGAGAAGGAGGAGGTTTATCTTATCAGCGGCAGGATAGCAGCATCTATTCAACAAGGCATCCCTTCCTCCAGCTCCCACATACCAGCCGGACATTTGTCATAGTTTGAACTCAGCTCTGTGCCCACTCTCCTCTGAGGGAGGTGTTCGCCAACTGCAGCTCCTATACATTACAGAGCCTCCGTCAACACAGGATGTCAGCTGGACACATCTCTGCAGACTTTATCGAGCGTATTACAGAAACACAGTCCGACACAGTAAAATGATGTGGGAATGTCATTTCTGTGTCCTTGTTTTTGTCACACAGCAGGTGTCAAAGTCCGTGATGGCTGTTGTTCCAGAGAGCTACTGTCTCACTAAACCCAGATTAAAGGGTTCAGTGGTTACAGCTGAGAATGTGGAGAGGCTAAACAGTGAAATACAGTACATGTCCCTGGACCAGTCCGGCTTCCTGTCCCTACATACACTGCACAGAGGGCTGCTCAAGAAAGTCCCAATATTTTACTTCATTTTTGTGTGGCTGTCACATAAATTTGCCAGCTAAATATTCAGAGAAAACAACGCTACTTGTCTTTTTTTTAAAGCTGCACTGTTCAATATTTTTACATAAAAATGAAAAACAAAGTGAGAGGTGTGACTCATCATGACAAACCTAAAGAAAACTGTGACCCAACGCTGCAGCTCCCCTCAGCTCTGTGGAGCATTTTACCTTCTTTCAGCTCAGTGTTTTAGTTTAATATTCTGGTTCAGCAGCAGGCAGCTGTTTCTGGTGAGGAGTTGCTAGAGACCAAAACAGAGAGGGAATACAGGACTGAATGCAGCATTACAGAACCAGACCAATGTCTAAAAACACAGCTTGTTTTTTTCTTTTTATCTATTAGTATTAAGAAAATGAACATTAGCAGAACATTTCTGAAACTGTCTCATGCAAAGAACCAAAAGTTTATATCGTCTTTTTGTTGGTATTTTTGCAGCGGTCTGATTTTTCCTGACTTAACGCTGGAAAATGTATCTAGATTAACACAGTTCTCTCTCTTTCAGTGAATGGATTTTTTCCACTCTGTCCTCATGTCGTTCTTCCTCCGTTTGATCTCAATGTTGATCTACTTCTTTCCCTTTTTTAACCTTTTCTGTCTGCTCTGTCTCTCCCCCCGTGAGCCTCATCTCCGGCTAGACCTTTGTCCCAAAGTTATTATTCCCTTAAAATATCCACCAATTTCCTACCCTGTCCCTTTTCAGTTTGCTAAATAAAAAGAATACCAAAGAGAAGTGTGTGATTACTACAGGTCTTTTCTCCACATTGTGTAAAAACTGCAGCGACAGAGCACTAATCACTCATCGAGAGCTTTGTCCAGCAACAGCTCACTGCTTCTGCTTCGCCGCTATCCATTTTAATCTCCTCACACCATAAACACTGCTTGGCTTTTGTTGCCGGGAGCCTCTACACACACCGGCGAGATGCACACACCAAAACATATAATAATTTAATGTTATAAATGACACGCCTTTTTCTGTTTGCTGTTAAGCCGTGTGCCAAAAACCCCATACAATGCTCAAGTCAAATATTTACATAGAAGCTTCTCAGGCTGCAGATCTATCACTGACATTCGCCGGTACATTTGTCTTGTGTGTGCAGCGAGCGAACACACACGCAAATTACACAGGTGCACATGCACACACAGAAAACGTTTGTGCATGGGCGTCTTAATTAGCAGGTGAAAGTGCTTAAAGGGAAAGTCTGTCAGAGGGTTTGACAGTGTACACACAGCGTCTTGGAGAGATTCCTGAAGAGGTCACCCAGCCCTGGCTTAATCCTCCCCTTTAATTGGGCCCTATGTCAATGGACGTGACAAGTCTCATCTGAACTGTCTGGAGCCATATGTGTGTGTGTGTTTGAGAGTGTGTGTGTGTGATAAAAAGGCAAAGAGGAAAAGGTCACGCTCATATACCAATTAGACAGATTTGAGTGCATATTTTGTACATTATATACAATAAGCGTGCAGCAGGGTGTCATGGTCCGGCCCTTTTCGCTCTGCTGTACGATACGTGTTTAAAAACAGTTCTCATCTGAAGCAATAAGTCAAAAGCCGTTGCACAGAGCATGTTAAAAACACACATTCCATAATGCGACAGAACGTGTTTATTGGCCGACTGCGCAGACATCTAGATCAAAAAATGACTGTTAGTGTTTGGTGTGATTTCTTGTGTTTTAGAAAAAGCAGATGTGACCAGCAAAAAACTGCACAAAAATATCATACAAATGATGTCTGGTAAAGGGAATTACAAACAGTTATTATATACGATGTGTCTGGATTTATTTTTTTTAATGATCATCACCATCAGTTCCAGTAAATGATGAGTCAGTGGAGTGAAGGTCTGCTCGCTGCTGATAGGAACAGTCACGTATTCTGAATGCTCTAAATATATCTGCTCGTATGCCATCCGTGGAATCCAGCTGTCCCTCAGACATTTGCCTGAGAGAGTGTCACAGGAGGAAGTGTACGGGAATGTACTCTCCAATGCAGTATGAGTGGAACATGTGCTGGACACTATGGGAGCTGCCCTGTAGAGTATGTACTCAGCTGTTCGACTGCAGCAAAAGAGACAAAACCAGAGAGAAACTGGCACCTTCTTGTCTTCCCGTCCGTCCTGTCAGCCTCCATCATTGGAGGACAATTCATAGTTAAAATCAAGCAGGAGCGAGGCTGAAGAACTGCCCTAGAGCCCCATCAGCTAAGGCAGATTTAGTTTTTTAGTTAATCTTGTGGCCTGTGTTGTGCCAAAATATTTGAAACTCTGGCATCAGTCTGTATCTTTCTTACTGTCAACACGTTCCATGAAAAGACCAAACCCAACAATGCACTCTTGGTCACTTTCTAGGCACTGTAGTTACTTTGCAGTGTATTTGGTGTGTGCACCAGGACAGTAACAAATAGTAACAAATAGACTGAATATTGATATTATTTCAGCACAGGAGCGCTGGTTGGTTTCTGGGTCTCCAGGTACATAATGAAATGGACGGGTGTAGTTCGGTGTATGAGGTCAGCTGAGGCAACAGAACATCTTGGCCCGAGGCTCTGTAACAGTAGAGTCGTGCCATGAAGAGAGGGATTATTTTAGCAGAGAGAATATATATATATGGTAAAAGTGGTGGAAGAAAAGGATGGAGTGGAGAGCTGGTAGGGAGGTGTGTGTGTGTGTGTGTTGTGAGGGTGGGAGGAGGAGGATGGGAGATAGAGGTCTGATAGAGCGCAGATAAAGAGTTTGTCAACATGGGATGAGGCTCAGGTCAGGAGAGCACAGGATATGGGTGGGGGGTCTTGAAGGCGTGTGTGTGTGTGTGTGTGTGTGTGTGTGTGTAAAGGGACAGATGTTGTGGCCTCTGCAGCAACAGCTGTGTCACATCAGTCTGAGCGCCATCACGCTGCTTTGTTTCAGATAGAAACTCTCCTGATGCTGACATTTAAATAACCAATCAGGATGCTGGAGAGAGATGCATTATGGTCCTATACCAGAGAGACCGAACTGACAGTTCAGGTTCATTAACTAATTACATTATATTACGGGTTAACATTAAAAACACTGTTTAGGAGCTGCAACCAACAAAAATGTAGATGTCGATGTGTAAATACATAAATAAGTTCATATATATACTTAATAAAGAAGGTTCAGGACATCTGCAGTGCTGCTATCAAAAGACATAAACTTCTCCTACATCATCATCAGCTGGTGAGGACGTTAACTTAGCCTGAGGGGGGCAGGGCTGTTTGGTTTTGGTCCTGCAGTCCGTTTCTTTCATGTATTCAGAATCAGTGATAAAGTGAACTTGAAGCTATGTTTTTATAAGATATCATTTATCATTTAGCTGTAAAAAAGAATCTAGGAAGTCAACAGGGTGATCCGAGGTTAGATGATGGAAGTTGGATAAGTCAACAGAGAGACTTGAGAGTGATTCATTCCCTTTATCAGCACCCAATCAGTCTTATCAGAAAACAGAGGGGTTTCTCACGACACAAGCCGGCTGGCTAAAGAGAAAAAGACGGCAGAGCATGGAACGCAAACACAGTCGACTAAATATCAAGAGTACGAGAAGACGGAGAGAAGCAGCGAGGGCACGGTGTGAGAGCGAGAGCAGAAGAGCCAGAAACATACTGCGAGAGGAGAGAAAGAGGTGAAGGAGGGTGGGAAAGCGAGAATGAGACGTGGACTGAGCCAGACGTGGAGTCAGGTTCAGCGTTTCCCCTCTGCCTCTGAGCTGCGGTTTATAATGAAGAAGTTCCAGGGGGAGCGAGCCGAATCCAAACCAGAAGTGACAGAAAGACGAGCCCGAGCCAGCAGCCTCCCCTCCTGTCTCCTCTTACACGCCTCCTCTCTGCTCTCTCTCCGTCTTTATCTGATCTGAGGCTCGGTCACCTTCACTTCTGCTTCGTCTCCCCGGGCCTCCGTGGGCCCGTGGGTCCAAGCGGCGCATGTCTGCCGCCAGGGCTGGAAATGTCAGCGTGTTTGAGAGACGGCGGCGCTGCAACCACTCTGAATGGAATCCCAAAACACAACAAGAGTGCGAGGGAGATAGATTGTCTCCACATCGAGTAAAAACCAAAAACGCCGGGGGGAGATACTGTTTTGTGTTTTTGTGGTTGTTTAGATTTCGGCAATTGACTTTGCCTCCGCTGCAGTCTGCAGGCGCTGGCGTGAGGCCACAGCAGCATGGGCAGGAAGGAGGGGAGCATGTCTGTGAGGCTTCAGCACAGAGACGGGCCTGCATCACCACAGCTTAACTCTAACTCCTGCCTATTACCGAGGGCTGTGGGCTGGCTTTATGTGGTATTCCCAAAACTTCACTATCAGAAATTTAATAACTCAAAGTCTACTTTGTTGTTGTTAATGTGTGTGTCCGTGACTAATGGGCCCAGATGAAAGAAACATCAAGAGGAACAACCGCCTATGCCAAGCAAATGTCTTTCATTTGGCCTGATGGACTTCTAAAGAGAAACCAATTAAGTAAAAATTAGTTGAAATAGAAAGACTCTATACGAGCTGAAATATAGTTCCAGGACAAACAGTATGGTTTAAACTGTGGCATGCCACAGGTCTGGTTTTGTTACGGCGGCTGGTCGAGAGATGATCAGCTTCTTAAGCCTAACAGCACTCTCTCTTCTCAGAGTCACACCTCTGTCAGATTCAAACACAGAAGAACTACGTACTAAATCTGTCCTAGAAGAGAAAGTACAAGGAGATCAGTTAAAGTGCACCAAAAGATAAGATAATCCTTTATTAGTCCCACAATGGAGAAATTTACAAAAGAGCCCTGGAAGTGCTGGTTAGGCATGTCAGGGTGTTAGAGGAGAGGAGATGCTCTGTTCCTCCATTGGAACCACAGACAAGAGCCTTGTTTGCAGGGATGGCAATGCCAGACCACCCCCCATTTACATCACCTGAAACGTCTCTAACAGTGACAGTGTAAGCAGAGTAAAAACCAAGACAAAACACTGAAGGGGTCCAAAAAAAATGGCAGAATAAATCAGCTGCAGGCTCACCACTGCATCATTACAGAACTGATAGAGGACGTAAAGAAAAGACCAAATAGAATAAATATTTAGTTATCAGGATCTCCAGAGCTGGTCCAGTACTTCCAAATGGCCTGGCTGAAACAGCCTGTCAGCCAGCACATTCTTTCTCTCAATGAGGACCGAGCAGAGCCATGTTTTTGTTGGTATGACCCCACCCAGCCCGCCCCGTCCCCTCTGTATCCCCATAACCCCTCCCTCCCCCACTGACGTCTGTTTAACAGAGTAATACATGCAGTGCCAGACGCTGACTCCAGGTCAGATTGGTGCTCTCACTGAGGTCCTGCTGCTGTGTGATCTGATTCAGGACCAGCGTTTGAGTCGGCTGACAGACAGAGAGCAGACACAGGGGTTGCCACGGGCCACAGACTGACCCCTGGGTACAGAGCTTGGTATCTGCTGGGCTGGACTCCACTTGACCATTGAGGACCAGACTTATTTATAGCCTCTGTGTGCATGTGTGTTTATCTGCTTATGTGTGCACGTGTGTCGTATGTGTTCGCCCGGAGGGGAGTACGTCTTATCAGCACTATGGAGCATTCATCAGGGGTGACATTTTCTGCCATTCTGCGTTCAAACCAAACACACGGCTACACGTGCTATCTCCACTCTGCGGGATGTTGAGAGGCCTGACTTATGCGACTTGTCAGTAAGAAATTACACTATCATCACGCCGACCCATTGATTCGGTACGTTGCCTTTTTTATTATTTTTCCTGCGATAGGTAATTCAGTCGGACAAACCTTTGTTTTTTTCTTCTTTGCCCAATTCCAAAAGCTGAAACAACAAAGGGGCACCAACAGCTATATGGTCCTGCTTGCTTTTAACACCCCAGGGACGCTCAGTGGGTCATGATCAAATGTTGTTCTAGGGTTCTGAAAGAAGTTACGTGTATATGTGTGTATTTCTAGCTGTGTATTTTTCCTATCTCTGCGTCTGTGTGTGTGTGTGTGTTAACCCCTTTCCAGCCTCGGTGAGTTTGGAAACTGTCGTGATTGAGAGTAATAGGATAAAGCGAAGCTGATGCTGTTGACTCAGCTAACAGGACTGTGAACTGTGAAAAACTATTGCCTTTACTTCATTGGTTATGGCAATTTTCAGCCTGGGTCGGAGTGGGGCGGACCGAGGGCCGAGGAGTAAACGGAAGAGACAAACCAAACTGAAACAGAAGTCACTGATGAGTCGCCATGCTAAGGACACTATTTATGTATTTTTTACTTCACTGTGCGTATGTGCAGAAATTTACACTCAAAATCTGGTAGGATTGGACAGTAAATAAGGTGCGTTACATAGAAAATAAGACTGTTTGTACTACACTTCACTCACCTCACAATACGGTGCCATGTTCTGTTCACAACTGCAACAACAAACACTGAATTCACCACAGCCGTCATTCGTGACTGCCTGGCTTCTTCTTCATATCAGTGGTATCTGCTGCACATGGCTATTTGAATATTTAGAGAAATCCTTACGTCAAACTGATGGGAAAAACATGATTTCACATAAACAAAGCTGAAACAGTTCAAACTAGTGGCCATAATATGAACCAGCAGGATTGTTATATAAACCAGAAGGGTCAGTATATCGCCAATGTGCAGGGCACATCGTTAAAAGAAGCATACAAAGTGGGACACATGTCAAATGTGTGTTCAAAGACAAATAATCTGACTTACAGTGACTACACCAAACTGAGTGACCATTTAAGATCTTTTCTCCCCGAAATTTCCTTTTTGTGTTTGTCCAGACAGTGCTTTGTTGCTGAATCATGGAGGTGAGATATCTCCTGGCACTGCATGAAAGTTTGTTGCCAGGAAAAACAAAACATTGGCGACAAGTTTGACCAAAGCTAATCTGCAGCCTTTCCAAGTTAGCCAAATTACTGAGATATTTTCCAAAGCTCTCGTCTTTGTAGTCCAAACTCCCTTTTTTTTGTGTTTTTCAGACAGTGTTTCCTTACGAAGCACATGAATCTTTCCTGGCTGTCACGTATAGGTATGATACTGGGAAAACAAATGCTGGCAGATATAAGATCCTGGCTATCCAAGTTAGCCAGATTGGGTGGTTATTTTCCAAAGTTACGATTTTTTAAGCCAGAAATTCCCTTTGTGTTTCCACAGAAGGAATCTCCTCCAGTTGAGCCATAGTGGACAGATGCTCTCTGGTAGTCCCATCTCGGTTTGTTGCTGGGTAAAAACACTGGCAATAAGGCAGCACTGGTGTCTTATTTTAAAAATGCTAATTTTGCAAAGAACAGTGTAGTCACTTTATGAAGGAAATATGGAGAGCAACCCAGAACTGTTTCCAAGGACATCTGCCATGTGGTTTGTAAGACAAAATAGAAAATATCTGAACCTAATCTTATATTCAGAGGCATTGCTGTAAATTTAAAAAGCACCAACACTAGCAAGAACTAAATCTCTAATCATCAGTGGCACTTTCCTCTGTCCGCTAACTTTATGAGATCCAAGGAAGTTTGTTTGAGCTTTTACACCCAACTGAGCTTTATTTCACTGCAGAGCAGACAGCTCTGAAGCACAAAATGCCTCCATATCCTGGATAATCACCCTGTGTACGGTCACAGTGTCCACAATGTTTTGCACAGAACACTGTCTTTGGATTCACTCTGCTGCAATGACAGTGGTTCTATTACAAATGATTTTAAATGTCACAGAGATTAGAGATGAGAGGGTTAGCTCTTTGGTTATTTACATTTAAGCTCTGGTGCAGAATGAAATGCTCCAAAAGAAAAGACATGCCACGTGTAAGTTTTGCTGTCGCTACATAGCTAACGTTAGCATTAACAGCCATGTCGTAGACGAGTTCCTTCATTCACTCAAGAGTTGTCTCCAGCTGTGGAAAGCAACACCAAGGATTTGCTTCTAGTTCTACCAAATAGCCCTGTTAATAAATTAACAAATAGCCCTTTTAATAAATGAGTTTTTCATGTGGACATTTTGTTTCTACAGAGTGTTCTTACCTCAACGCATCAGGTGTATATTATATTTCCTAAAATTATTACAGTAACTGTCATTAAATAGCCCGGGTTTCTCCAGGCTCACAGCTAAGAAAGTTGTACTTTACGTCTTTCCGTACTTAGCTGAGTGAGTACTTAAGTATGATCATAACAGAGAAGAAAACAGAGAGGTCTCTGAGTTAAAGGTTAAAGGTCACAGATCTGTGGATTACCAGTACAACACACACTCATTACCACAATTAGATCTGACACAGAGCATGAACTTGGTGGGTGAGACAGATAATATGTCACAGTGACCAGAGGTGTCACCCCCCCCCCCCCCCCCCGAAACACACACATATCCACAGTGAAGTATGATGTCATTGGCTGCCTGTCCGCTGAGTCGTGGACCAGAGCCATGATCACAGACTGAACGACTCACAGGCTCCACATGAGCCGGGAGGACGAGGGGGAGACACGGGGGAGGGAAGGAGAGTAAATGGCAGAAAATAAGGCAAGAGACACTTCCTCGGTGTCCTGGAACGCACCACGATGATGCTACAATCAGAAAGTTATCATTCATCCATCAAACGTGACACCACAGAGGTTAGAGAACTATCCTGGAGGCAGCTTTATATTTTTCAGCCCATTAACTATGAGCTAAGTACATTACATTAGTGCTGAGCATTTTAATCAAACTAAGAGGACAAACAGTAGACAAATGAAGAAACTGTGAAAAGACTACATTTAATGAATTCACGTACTTATTTTAGAGTGTATTCTATGTAAGTTACTGATGTTTGACAAAAAATATACAGAACCAAAGATCCTCTTTCTAGTGCAGTTTGTCAGTGAATGCAGCTGAAAACTGCCAAGATCACAAATCAACTTTCACATACTGTTGCCAGTGTTGTGTACAATATTTATTCAAGTAACAATTTGATTGTAACGCCCTTAATTGATTAAATTAACTACACTCATGCCAAATACAGATCCTCACTTAATGGTTCCTGGATCAGAAGATGAATTTAATGGTAGATGTCACATATGTACTATCACAAAAGCTCCAGCGATCATTACAGGCATAAAGCTGGTCCCAAAAAGAAGCAAATGTCAGTGTTTCGTCTTTCCTGAACGTAGCCTCTGGACAATAGCACTGCTTCTCATTTATTTTACGTTCGGAGTCACTTAGTTGTGTCATGTTAACTACAAATGACAGGAGCAACAGAAATACTGAATCAACACAAGCAGAGTGAGCACAGACAACAGTCACGTCTCAGCCAGTGCTCTGATAACAGGGCTGTAGGTGGCAGCTGTCTGCAGAGCCTCTGTTTGGTAGACAGATGCTGAGATTAAACTCACAGATGCACACAGGCCTCCACACATGTATACACACACACACACGCAGATGTCTGTCTGTATTTGCGTGTGATTGGAGACACCTCAGCGCTGTGTTGACAAGGAGGACTTTCACTCTCCGCATACTTCACACAGGCCTGCAAACAGTCCACCGCTCCCCCCCAACTGTTCATCAACTTGACTGACACCTCGGAAATGTTTGGGCTTCTCGACATGTCCAAGGGCGCAATTTGTCAGATAAACAACTCTCAGAAACAGACGGCAACCAGCTTGTCAGACGAGGAGGCAGGGGACAGCGAACCGGAGGAACTGAATGCATCAGACAGGCCACTGGTGTTACCTCAGTCAGCATGTCCCTCTCATTAATCAGGCTGTTAGTGAACTTTCTGTCTCTCGGGGTGACTGCTTTCACTTTATCATTTGCAAAGGAAACGTTTCTGATTTAATAAAGAAAAAACATTATTGCTCATGTTGTAAAAGCTTCATGATTGATCTGCAGGGAGAGCCGGACATAAGCAGGATGTCAGAGATTCTACAGGGGGAAAAAAACAAACAGGCTGAATCTGGCGAGGGAGCCTTTTTCAAGTGTGACCTTGTACTGCAGGATTTGGCTGCTTGGTGATTGGGAACGTGCTGCCTGGCGACTCTTATCATTCCTGTCTGTCAGAGACGGGAACACTCATGGCCTGTGGGGATGGCTGCCTGAAATACTCTGGAGAGGTCTGCTGTTGGCTCAGACTCTGCAGGTCAGAGATCACATCAGCCACTGGACACATACCAGGAAGACAGGAGACAAGATGGTAAAGGTTGAGGAGGTACTACCTGACGACTGCAGGTATTCCATTTACAGAGGAAAACAGTCATTGTCTGGATGATTAAAATGGGCCTGGACAGGTGAAAGACTCTCCACTAATGAAACAGGGATTAGGTTGGACAACAGGGGAATCACACAGAGCTTCTATCTGTTTACAGACACCTATCTGTATCTGTGTATGTGCGTGGTTTTACACTGGGAGTGGACCTGGCCCATACATGCTGTTGCTGGAAAATGTCTGTACTGTTTTTTAAAAGTACATTGATGATCAGAGTGCTGAGAAGTTTTCTGTAGGTTGAAATCAGAGGAGGCCCAGATTTCAGGTGTCGAAAACAAGAAAGCTATCAACAAAAACATTTTGATCATAGTTCACAGATAAATCTTATTTGAAAGTTAAAAGAGAGAGAGAGAATCTCACCAACTGTCTAAAAATGAAAATGAAAACTGCTCAAACCTTTGTTTGTTTACTTTGTGTTTTTCGCCTACATTTGTTTAAGTTGTTGGTAAACCTTCCGCTGAAAGCCACTTCTGCCTTTCTGTGCGATTTTCTGAGTGGAATCTCAGACATCTTGTTCTTAATGGAGTTTGTGGATTCTGTCAACACTGGAAGGAGTTTCTAACAGTGTGGCCACTGTATGATGAGTTTGACTGAGTCATGACTCCTCTGAGTTACACTGTATTAACTGGGTGACTGGTAAAATAACAATAATATTACTGTAGATTTGGAAGCTGTAAAAGTCACAATGATCAAACAGATGTGAAAAATAGTTCATCTACATGTGGTGAAAGTTGTAGGAAAGCTGCAATAACAAATATGTTGTTGATTTAAAGGTAATTATAATGTTAATTAGAAGCTTTGTGAGGCTGATTTGCTGTCAAATGATGTAGAAGAGAAAAGGTTATGACAGATCGACAGAGGACAACCCATAACCACACAAATACAAGACAATGTGTCCCAATGATAACGTAAATAATGTTCTAGGAGAGCAGGTAGAGCGTGCACAGAGATGCATGCTGGGAAGTCTGAAGTGAGAAGACTAAGGAAGAGGAAAATAAAGTGTCTATCTGCTATGTCTTTTTATGGAATCTGTAGTGCAAAATGTTATACTTTGACGTAAGTACATATTTATTTTAATATATTAACATAAAATAGAAAATGGACTCATTTCACCCCACTCCCCTCTTCTTATTAAATACAAAGTCTCTTTTAGCCCAGTCTTTCCAGATCGTAATTTCACAGTAAAGCCAACTAGCACAATGCTTAGTATCATTCGGCAGCCGTCTACATCAAACCAAAGCAAACAGTGGATCAAAAGCCAGATACCTGTTCTAGCTCTTCTTCATTTTAATGAAATTTCCAAGGTGTACTGAAAATGAAGCACAATGTACATAAACACAGAATGATCAAACTAGATTGCTGTGCTGAACGTTAATTGAAGAACATCTGTAATGAACACATACTTGACCCTGATAGCATCTCCATGCAACTGGCTGGAGCGAGATCTTGATATAAAAGTTGGTATTCTGTTGTTTTTGCTGAAGCTGATTCCCATAGCTTCTGGTATGTCAGCTGAAACCTTTAAAAATATGACCCTCGGTGCCATGTTATACTTGGCCTTTGGGATAGGCAGCATTTAAGAGACATTTGGAGGCAACAGTTGGCGGATTCTCTGCTCATGATTTAATGAAGAACACATCTAAAAGAGGGCAAAGGCCAGAATCTGAGCGTTAGATAGTGAGGCTTATCAATCACAACACTCAGCCTCTTTGTGCCTGTATATAAAGCACACTATCACACGGCCAGTCTGAGTTATTACTGCCATTATATCACTGATTACAGACACCGGAGCATGATGGGAGAACTGCTTAATTCTTAAAGCTCCACTAACCATTATTTTTCATACTAATACTGAATCAAACTCACAGTGACTATGAAACTATTGATCTTTTCTAGCCTCTTTTAGTTTATTTTGGTTCCAGCATTTATCATGTAGTTCACTCTCACTGCTCTCACCAACCCTGTTTCCAGGAAGTGGTCATGAAGGTTTCAGCAAAAAAGCTCAGATAACCAACTCTACGCTGCCTGCCCAGCATCAACTGCTCAAGCTCAGAAAAACAAAAACAAAATCATTGCTGTGTTGTGGAATAGTATTTGAGTTCTGTGCAAAAAACTACAGAAACTACAGCTCGAAAAAATAAACTGATGTGCGAATTAACAACAAAAACACCTTCAGTGTGAAAAGTTGTGTCATGGTTTGTAGAGTGAGTGATTTAGTGTCAGTTAACTAACAATAACCAAACCAATATGGTACTGAAAGTACCTGATTTTATAGATGACACTGAGTAGTCATGAAACCCATCTCATAGCAGTGGAGCTACAGAGGGCAGTGTGGTAACTCAGTGGTCAGCACTGTCACCTCCCACAGACAGTTTCAAACCTTATTGTTGTATTAGTTTCTCTGTCTTACCACCACACCCTTTTTGTCTCTCACTCTCTCTCTCGTGGGGTTAGACAGGTTCTACTGGTTTCTACATGTTCTCTTTACCTTCCTCCTTTTCTCATTACAGTTAGGTTGGCAGCTGCAATATGCACAAAGGCCTTTGCTTTGATTAGAGATGCATGTGGATGATTTTTCTGTCTGTGTTATCATGACTCATACAGCCCACCCCCAAAGTGTGGCATAGTTCTTAAATACCTGGCTTCATGATATGTTATTGTGAAGTAATTTTACACTGAACGGTTGCTATCTGCCACTTTACTTTGCTCTCCTTTGTATTCTGCATCGTCTGGATCCAAAAAACAAACGGTTTAACAAAAAGCGGATGTTTGACGAAACTGTGTTTTCTTCATCTTTTATTTCTAACACCTGCTAAAGGTTTGGCTCTGACAGAATTCAGAAATTTGAAATGAATAACACCTCAGAAACGCTGTGTCGCAAACTCTTTCGAGGCCTCTAACAGAGAAGAAAAGAACTCTGTGTTCAAACAAGCCCACATACTGAGAGGGAAGTAGTAAAGTAAATTACGTTATAATTTATGGAAAATTTGCTCTTTGTGTTTCGGTGCTGTCCATCACTGCTCTGATCTGCTCATAAACGCAGCATCTGTGTCCTCAGCTTGCCTGTCCGTCAGCCTGTTCATTAAAAGGAATCCTTTAGATCCTATAAATGTTTTGATTCTGATTTGAGCCAGTGTTGTCCTGTCCATTGTGCTCTCCCCGAGCACAGCCCACTGTGTGTTTCCATCATCTGCAGCACGGCCCTAATCACAACCAGGTGCCTCCCATTCAAATTAACATGTGGTTCTAACTTTCCCCCTATTTTGACAAATGCATACCTGGGTTGCTGACTAGTAAAACCATAAAATGAATTCTTCTTTTTTATTATTCACAACACATGAGGATGGCTGAGAGAGCAAGGTGGAACAGAGCTGAGAATGATTTCACCTTGCATGCAACCCTCCTCCGCTGGTATTGTGTACCTTGATACATGACTGGGATCACAGTTATTAGAAGCAGGGCCTATTGTACTTGGCTGATCCAAATTCTTTTTTTTTCTTCATTTGTTCATTATTTGGGTTATCGGTTGCATTTGTAGAGCGCAATAACACACGAGCAGAAAGGCTTTAATGTGATATTTTCATGATCTGTGAGGCCAGTTAAACAGATGAGTTCTTATGTTCAACAAAAACAAACCTGCAGTCTGCAGTTTTGCACACCAGCGGCTGTAAATGGCAGCGAGGGGTGAAAAGTTTGAATGTCAACACAGAGAAAGTTAATGTGGCATCAGCGCAGAGCACATAGTATATTCTTATTCATCAATCCAGCACAGTAAAGATGGGGCAATATCATTATTTTTAAAGTTAAGGCTCTAGTTTTGGCTACAAAGTCTGGAGGCACGTCCTAAACTTTGCTCCGTGTATACTGCTCTAGAATAACCTCAGTATACTAAATTGAATCATCTAATCTAGTTTAATTATTTGCAACACTTTAAAATAGATTAAACCTAAAGATTCTCTCCCTTTGTTGAGAGAGGACAAACATACTTTGGTGGTGGTTGTTAATGTTCACGACCTGTTGCTATAATCTGAAAATGAGATGACCAGCAGGAGATAAGACATTTTGATTAAATATGCATCTAAAAATGTTAAAAATGGCTGTTTTATCCACCTTACACACACCTTATCTTTAAGCTAAATATTACTGTGTAAGTGTCAGATTATATTCCAAGTCAAAAAGTTAAAGTCTAAGTGAAGTAAAAGTAAAAGTCAGGTTGGAAGTCTGGGTCAAATCTACGTCATGAGACTCGAGTTTACACCAAGTCCAGCTTTGGTGGCAGATGAAATCAAATCTGTTTAGCATGTGCCTCAGTGTTGTTGATTAGTGTCAATAAACTTATGCCAATATGACGAATCAATTAGTACGACTTGGTCACTTTTCACTATTGCAGCTCTACTTTGTCTTTCAGGCTGAAAAGACAGGCTGAGTATTCTACATTAAAATCAAAAAGGCATGTGGCAGCTCAGAGCAGTGCCAATGAAAGCAATAGGAGATGACTTACAGCCCAGGGAAGTGCTGATGAAGACAGACCAATATGTAAAAAATTACAGGATGGACTAAGATGTCTCTTTTATCTATATTTATGTGAAGGTGTCAGACAAAGTTATTAAAACGCTTTAAGGTGAAAGGGGTTGTGAAAACCTGTAAAACTTTTACCTTGACTAAAATAGCTCCTGTAGGAATATATGGCACTGACTCTCAAGGTCCCATTCACATAAATGCCATACATGTGATCGATATCTGAGAACGATCGCTTCCTTTCTCTCGGGTCTGGAATGCGCTCCTGCTCTTGCATCTGAGCCGTGAGCTGGATCAGAGCTGTATATTGTGTTACTGTTTTCATTTCTACCATGAGGATTTCTCCCCTTGGTAAAAATTCACCGCCCAAAGCTCTTGTATCCACAATACAACACCTGGAAAAAGAAACTCTTCATTAATCTCCGCAGCCCTTAAGAATCTGTGGTTTTAAGCACTCCTGTTTCCAAACCACATGTGAGGCGGCACAGCGGCTGGTCGGCAGAGCCTTTGTTTTAGAATAACTCTGGGTTATTTTCAGGTCATTGTGGACGAGTGGTTTCTTAATTGAATTTCTAAGCGTTTTGTTTAATATGCCACCGTTAAAGGGCTCTAAAAATAGCCCAGTGGATGCAATGACCTAATCTTTTCCGGAGTTTTGGAGAGATAGATAATCCTAGACGGTCTTTATCTCTCTGACTAACAGCTGATGAATGAATAATTACAGGAGGACCACAGATTAGATCACTGTCAGTGTTGTTCTTAACGTAAGAGTGCTAAATCATGTAGTCCTGCACTGATTACTGATACCTCTGAGAATATATAGCCCATGTGATAAACTGTATAGACTTTTTTTCCTCCTCTCTTTCAGTGTTTTACTGTATCCCCATTAACTCCAGAGAAGCTTTTAAAGCTTTTATAATAAATACGGCTGGTATCTGTGGTGACAGATGATAGAGGGCACTCCTTTAATTGCTTGCCTTCGTGACGACTCTAACAAATAATGAAAACTTTGAATAGAAGCTTCTGAGGTAAGCCCTTTAATTCCCTCTATATTACATTTGTCCTTGCTCATATCCACAGCGCATATTAGCGACAATCACGGAAAGTTTAATAGCTGCCCAGCTGAGTTTTTCTTTCCAGTGGACAGTAGCTTCAAATCTGAAAATCCTTTTCATAATAATAGAGGCCATGAAATCATAATAACATCTATTCCCCCGCCTATAAACTGTCCACATGTGAGTCAGCTGATGAGATTATACAATGTCATTTCTCTTGCTGCCTAAATATGGATCCCCAGCGTGTTACACACAAATGATTCAGTCATTTGTCAGGACATTATCAAAAAACCTCATTGTTATGAATTGTTCTTTTTATGATATTATAACAGTTTTGTGTCTGTGATCTGTGTTTACTCATAAGGGAAGCACAGTTGGTTGATTCAGGGCTAAATTTTGGAGCTAACAGGAGCTAACTGGGTAAATTTCATAGCAGTTGCTGAGCTTGTTTGCTTAAAATCACATAACTTTTGGGTTACTCTGTGGACAGCATGCATAACTCTGACAGATTATCTCCTATCAAGTTGATATGTCAAACTTGAGTGCAGTTACCTACTTACACGTCCAGCACTCATGTTTCTGGCTAACTGGTGAATGTAAGTCCTCAGGAAAATATGTGACTCGTTAGCGGCTAAATGCTCCATTATGTTCACTAGCTAGTCATTAGCTTTGTCTGTCAAACATATAGTGCTGGGCAAGTGGTTTTGAGAGGTTTTTCGCTGAACACAGCTGCTTGCTGCTACTGAGGAGTGGTGAGAGTCGAATAACAAAGCTGCAACAATGAGCTGAAAGATGCCATGAAGCATGGCGGAGAGTTAATGAGTGCGAGTGTCACCTTTCATTTATAAGTCAAATGACATAAAAATTGTGGTTATAGCTGCTTTAAGAGAAGCAGGGGTCATGTGTTTGGCTGAAAGATGAAGGGAGGAGGACTGGTGACAGCACCCTCACGAAGAGAGAGAGAGATTCACGAAACAAAATGTCACTGGGGAAAATGCCATTACAAATTAAAAACAGACAAGTTTTAATCATTACTTAAACTGCTTGACCATTTAGCTGCTTATTTCTAAATTTTACACTATTATTTATTTCAAAATGACTTTTTTTGAATATAATATTGAACACTTTGAGCTCTCACATCAAATCAGAGAAATGACGTGCAATGAAATGCTCTTTGGGAGGTGCGAGTGGCTGAGGAGCAGCCGGTTTGTCACTGAGGATCACAGACACACAGCGATGTGTTCACAGCGGTGACCTCATCTTCTTAATTACTTGTCAGTGATCGAGGGCAGGAACAGAACACACACACTCACTTACAGATTCATCAACATAAATGCTAACACGACCACCTTTTACATCACTGGAGGAGCCCGTGACTAAGAGTTGCTCGCACTCCACACAAGGGCCTGCCATCTCTCTGCACTACAACAGCCGTGGCCTGTATTTATATTAGCTGCAAAGCAATTTTAACTGTACATTCCAGATAGGTGAACAGCACTTGGCCCTGGCAGACGAATATTTCAAAGCTTACAAAAAATAAAAAAAAATAAAAAATCAGCGATCAGTGTCCAGTCAACAGAGCACTTGGCATGAGGAGGTATGCAGCATTTTTGCAACAAAGGTAACAAAGATTTATTTATGTGTCTGAGCTCACAGAACCCTAGTATACCTTTCAATAAGTTTTACTGTAGTATAACTAAATATGAAACCAATTACAAACTTGGGTCGGCACTACAAACACAGTCCCTGGGTTTATTTATTTTTTTGACCTTTCCCTTGAATACAAGTATTTATTTCATGCTCTCACATTTGGTTTTTCATCACGTCACACAGACTGGTTTGATAAATAATAAATCTGTTTACTGCCTGTATGGACTGAGGTAATATTTGCCCTCAGAAATGTTCTATCCATCAACTGATTCTCGTCTCGGGCTCTGCTGCTCTCGGCTTGGATGATGAATGAACATGTGAGTAATTTCATGCATGAATTAGGAGCTAAAAACAACAGCAGGAAAAATGCATCGGCACACATTCCACCTGTTGCCTAATGCAAAAAAAAAAAAAAGCACTGGTTTTTGTTATGGTGTTGAGGTTTTATGCTGATGGTGGTTCAGATAAAACGCCTGGCAGGTCTGCAGAGCACTTTTGATAATGAGGATAGCAGGGTAAACATTTTTTTTTCTTAATACTATTTACAGAACAGGCAGTTCTTATCATGTCTACAGTAATATCAGTTCATTACATTCATTTAAAATCTTTTTTCTACTGAACTAAAAGTTCAAATTTTAACCACAGGCATGAAGTTAAAGCGATTGCACAATGCATGATTGTCTATAATCAGAAAGCTAAGTTAATTTCCTCTGATGAAAATGAATCAGTCAGTTTAGGGGCACAGCGCTACACAAACAGACGAGCTGCGCGGAGCTGATGTTAAACTGCATGAAATGATGAAGTGTTGGGCTGATCATGTCTATCAGTATTACTGACTAATCTCCTCCAGATGAGAGTAATCTCCCCAACTCCAGCCACCATCAAATCAGTGTGGAATCCACTCTGCTTGCAGAGAAAAGGTGCTGCACGAAAAGCCAGACTGGAGCAATAAGAGTTGTTTTTACTGCAGGTGTTAGAGACTCCTGAGCTGCCAAACAACCTTCTTACCCACTCGGACCTCTCCCCCACTCTTATTCGGCTAAATGAAGAGAGCGTTGCCCAGATTTGTATCGGGTAAATCTATGTTTTCATGTTAAACCCAGTGAAGAATTACAGTGGTGTTGGGCCACCTTCAACTGAGTAACCGGAACGCTACCCAATCAACTCTCTGATCTGAGGCCAGTGAAGTCTGATTGCATGTTTACTGCACCCTGTTCATTATAAAACTTTTATACCAAAAGGCAATCACAGGTCCACGTTTGAATCAGGTCAGAATCAGGATGAAGGGACTTAGTTCCAGGGACAAACTGAACAATCAGTCTTAGTGTGTTTTTAAATCAGGGATAAAAAGGGCAAATATGCGTCTGTGTTCCTGCCTTTTCCTGTGATGGTAAGAGATATTTAAAAGATGATTTTCACAGGAATTCATTTTCAAATGAAATCTGAAACCCAGGGTAAAAGAAAGAGGAACACAGCTCTTTCCAAAAGGAGCCGGCATCGAAAGTGAAAGTGGGCAGCTGTACACTATTAACACTTCTTATGGCAAACTTGTGTTAATGATGCCATCATGTGGACTTTTCTAAAGCTTTAGGGATCTTAGAGAGAAGATGTGCTGTCTTTATCACCAGTCACAAAAGTAGATTAACAACACAGAAACATAGATGAGCCAAATCTGAACCTGAAACCTTCTGCAAGCTTCAGTCCTCTGACAGGAGGCAGATTGTTTTAAAGTTACAACACTGTGATGACAAGTGAAATAAGGATCATTCATCTGAAGCACCACAGAGAGAAAACATCACTGAGATGAGATGAGATACCAGCTCATGACATTTACTTCTGGCAAAGAGCCAAACCTGAAACTCCTCTGTGCTCAATGTGATCTCACCCAGTGTCCCAAAGTCCTCTCATCTCTATCATCTGCTATGCTGTCACTTGCTGCATTTTATAAGCCCTGCAACCACCTGTAGACTCTCAGCGTACATATTATTCACTCCCCACTCCCTGCTGTGCTGAACTCAGTGTCTGCTTTTGGGGGGTGACAAGTCCAGAGCCTAATATCAATGTTGCACGTCACTGGTGACAGGCTATTTGCCATGATTTTAGAAATACTGAGTTTCCTTGAAGTCGAGTCAAGATGTGGGTCTGAACAAAATACTGACATTAATGAACATTTTGTTATTTTATCTGGATATTTTTTTCACCTCTTCAACAGTATTGGTCTGAAAAGCCAGTATCAGTCAGACTCATGACTCTGAGGTTTGTCAGGTCTGAACAGGATACTGTGCTCCTGCTGCATTTGTAACCAGTAGATGAAGACAGGGTCACTGTGTCAGTAACAGTCTTATCTTTCATTTGTGTTTGGAGTCTGTCATCTAGTCTTTGGCAGGAACATGAGTTGTTTTGTTTCTCTTGTCTCTCCCGTCTACAGGCCGATTTGAAGAATAAGGGTTTAAAATGAATGGCTGAATTTGAGGAGATTCCAGTTTATGTTCATCTGCCTCTTCAATTACTCTCACTCCCGCGCCTCACATGACATCATGGAAAACTTTGTAAGGTCTAGGAGTGCAGAGGGAACTGCTGTGATGCTCTCACTACTCTGAGTCCGCAGGGATACATCAGTCTAAAAATACAGATTTAAATCACAGGATTCCTCGGATACTTTCAGCTTCAGCCCTGTGATGCGAGTGGCATTTAAGCCAGGTTGATTTGGGCTGTGAAGCTGAAAAGCAGAGATATTTCAGCATGGATTAATCATCAGATGGATTCAATAAAATGTTCAAACAACCTTGTTTTATCTGGCCTGGGGACTTTCTTGGAAAAGACATGTGACTTGCGTACTTACCTGTTTACCTGCTGTATGTACATTGGCTGAGATAACACACATGAGTTCTTCTTGAAAAAGACTTTGAATTTGAGGTGAGCTTGTTTGTGTTTTACTCTCTGCTTTCTTAATTGATTCAGACGACTTCATCAATCATCTGAGGGCTACCATTAGTGCTCTTGAATCTGTGAATGTCGAGCTGTTTGCTCAGAGCCAGCAAGAACAAGAGAGCTTGATTTGACTGATGATGATCAGACACAAGTTGGATTTTTAAGTTCTGGCTTGAGATTTATCTAGACCTGTAGTATGAGCATCATGTCCAGCGAACTGTTCCATCCATCTGTAACCAGCAGGTCACTGAGGTCTTCTGGCCAAAGCCTGCCGGTGGTGCCTCGGTCCAGGCTGAGGACTAAAGGAGATTGTGCTTTTGAATTTGCGGCTCCTAAGTTGTGGAACTCGCTCCCCCTGGAATTAAGATCTGTGGACACTGCTGATGCCTTCAAGAAGCTTAACAACCACCTGTATAGGCTTGCTTTTAATTAGTTTTACCTATTTATATTGTTTTATTTATGTCTTTTCATTTCTTTATTTTATGCTGGGAAGCAATTTGTGACTTTTGCTCTTGTTCTTTACTTTCTGTCTTCAGAGGTACCAAGCACACTCATCCCAAAAACAGAAAACTCTCCATACAAAATATAATTGGGTATACAAGACAGTATGATGTGACAGTCGCACTACACCACAACCACCTCCTGGAAACTACTGTTAATAAATGTAGCCTCATTCATTCATTCATGCGTTCAAATAAAAGGTCTCTAATGAACGTAGTCCAACCAGCGACTACACTGCAGCCACCTTTAGTTGTATAAGAAAGTGATTTCTGGGAGTCAGGGCTGTGTGACATCTCATTTTTCCAGCTGAGCCCTGCCCACTACAAACCAGCATGAAAAGTACGACAGAAATACAGACAGCTCGCAAACAAACAACCAGAGCTACTTCAGCTGGCAGAAGATGGGTTTTCATGTAGGATCTCATCGATCAGAGCAAGAAGCCGACTGATAACACAGTAGCTTACTGTAGCCACAGCACCATGACAGCTGATCATGATTACAGTCATATGATCAGTACTCAGCCAATCACATCAGTGCTTAACACTGTTCTGACTCTGAGATCCTCAGGTTAAAAACTGCACACTGTTATTTAAGGTTGATGAACAAATCAAATCTCTGACTGTGTCTGAAGAGCAAAACTTAGCTGGATGAGAATTAGCAGGATCATTTAAACTGGCTAACGTCATACTAGCTTGGTTTAGTTGAGCTAACTTTGAAGAACAGCTTTCCTGTATGTTTGGATTTCACATGAAAAGAAAATGAATATAATCAGAGCTCACCATTCTTGCCTTCTGCTGATGGAAGCTGTTTCTTTAACAAGTGGTTTCTTCTCTCCGTCGACTCTCCAGTATCTCCATGACCCTGTGAAGCCCCCCGCAGGTGTCCGGGACACTGCCTGTCCTCTGAACTGTTGCTGTGGATCTCAGAGCATTTCACTGGATTCATGGCTCACACGTCACTCCCCAGTGGACAACATCTTTTCTTGGGTCACCGCAACTTCCCTTTTTAAAGAGAAAAGACAGTTGAAGAGCATACTCTGTGCACATCACAGTGAGAGCACTTGACTCTGACTACTACCTCAGTCAGCTGTAACAGTTTGAGAGCCAAAGTTAATTGAGTTTGAACGAGCATGAAAGACACAGCAAACAGCTATTTGAATGTTTGCATTTGAAAAATCCGTGGTGCCGGGAGCTGGAGCAAAGCCATGTTAGTGTTTGCAGAACACAACACGAGTTCCAGATTTTGTATTGTTTCTTTTCAGAGGTCCATCTCAGTTCAGGCAGACGGCAGAGCGCGTGTCTGTTTGTTTACAGAGCTTTAAGCCCACTTTCAACCTCACGGATGCGTCCCTCCATCAGCCGCCACTATCCTCCGCTGCTGCCAACTTATCAATTTACACAATTTACAAAGAGCAGACTTTCCTACCTCCTGAACAAATATTAAACACATCTACTCTGTGGATTCAGTAGCTTAGAGAGCCCCCACAAGGTGTCGATGTGAAAAATGAGCCTCTTACTCAAGTCCCAGAAGAAGCCAAGTCTTCTTTGCAGCCTGTCTGTGCTCCATACACTACATCATCTCATGAGGCCTGCACCATAGGGCACCACAAACATACATTTCTGTTTTCTTTAATAAGCTCTGTTTGGAGAACTGCTCATGTGCTTACGGGACAATAAAACCCTCATAAATGTATGTGAGACCTTATAAAAATAGCACATTTTTAAAAAGGCTCCTTCAGTAGTTTAGGATGGAGTTTTATTGCAGAATCTTTACAATAATGAAAAATAGTATTTTGAGATCAAACAGCATGGATTTATACTTAAGCATCTAGATTCTAGAAATGTGCTGAGAGTATTACAGGTCAGTTAAGATCCCAGCAAATCAAATCAGAGGCTTTTCAGCTACATATCTTCACTGCTATACATAACATGCATCATGAGAGCCTGACTAGAAAAAATAAAGTTAAAGCCATGTTGCAAAGCCTGTCTCCCAAAAATGACATTTATCTGCATGATCTGGAAAATCAATTCATCCTTACCGAGTGGTTTTAGTTGTCTGACTTTAATCAACTCTTCCCACATGTGGATAATGTGCAGGAAATACGTTTTGCAGACATGTTCACTATGAACAATTTGCAGATCTACAAACAAACTCTGGTAGTGCATATATATACTTAAAGGTGCCCTGTGGAATTTCTTAACAAACAAAAGTGTTTATATTTACTGTTTCTCTCCAAAACACACTGTATGCATCCTTGAGGTCTGTCTAATGTGTTGAATGTGTTTTCTTTTCTTCCTAATAAAACATTTGCAAAGTGGATTTTTGAACACGTTGAAACTGCTTTACAATTACATTACATGTTTGCGTTTTAGACCAGGCTGGTGCATCACCACCAACCATTAGTAAGACTGTGTATTGCATCATGTACAAGTGCACATATGTGCAAGTCCATCCCTGAGTGTGTGCACAATTTGAAACTCCACACGATACCTTTAAAAGTGAGCAACCATGACTGACCAGATGGTTGGATACAAATGGAAAGCTACAACAAAAATGATTCATTCATTCATTCAGATCAGATGAACACTGTGTGAAACATTACATACTGTTAAATGTACATGTGTAATACTGCATAAAACTACTACAACAAAAGGGAAGTGACTTAAGATGCAGTAACATTAATGTCCACTGTAAAGTCAATACATTTTTGTGGATGACTGACACATATCTCAGCACATAAACCTGCTTCCTTCCTTCTTTACCCTGGCTCCACTCGCTTCCCAGGTAGCCAAAATGTTATGGCCCAACAGCAGCTTAAATCTGATAGAACTAATTGCTAGACGTATGATGAATGATACACCAGAATCTGCCAAATTGACCTGATTTCACCGGCCAAAAACTAGCCCAAGTGTTGCTAACACGAGGTGATTCTCAGTGCACCAAAAAACCTAGCCAAATCTGGCAGCCATATGTAGGCCACAGGCGGCCCAGACTCAGCAGGCTACCTGGGTATCTGCCCACAACTGTAATGTGTGGCTCCATTAACTGCCAAGATGATGGCAACACCAAAACCCAAATGTAAGATTCAAAACTTCCTTTCACAAATCTGTGAGTGGCGTCCTGTTTTCCTACAGTCTTTGCTCAAAACCAGGAGAGAAGTCAGTCGTGTCTGTTAAACTGCGTTCATACAACCAGCTATCTGCAGCCTGTGTTTACAAACCTCTTTAACATGGCTGCCAAGGGGTGTGTTAACACCTGAAAGCCCTCAGTTGTCTTTGAACTGCTCCGAAATGAGAATTTGAACAATTTTATTTCAGTGGCGTGTTCTGTTGTAAAACTCAGAAAATGTTTCCCTGGCAGTTTTCTGGAATTTCAGTCTCCTCTTCAAAGAAACAATACTGAAGACACTGCATCTACTCAGACTATATCTTGACACACAGATTACATGTAGTGTGGTCGAAGGAACAGAAAGGGTTTGCACGCCATACTGCATATAAACATCAGCCGGGGCAAACAATAACAAACCCGTGCATTTACCTCAGAAACAAGACAACAGTTACAGTAAATCATAGTATGTTAAAAGGGTAGGGGAGACTGGGACTCCTCCATGGAGCATCAGGAGGAACCTCTTTAATGAAGCCTTAACTGATGGGCCTGGCTCAACAGCCCACCCAGAGACAGATAGGACCCACTCTGATAATTTATACCACAGTGACAACCCCCACTGGGAATAGGTGGAGATATGCAGAGGAAAACACCATCTCAAAGACAAAGGGTGAACAAGAATGACCCAAGTTCAACTTGATGTTTCATATTAGCTCATAGTTTGAGAAGTTATCAGTGAATCTGCTTTTTACGACACGAGATTGACTGAGGAAAAAAATGCCCATTTACTGAAAGGCTTGAGGGGAAAAGTGTGGATGAAAAAAGAGAAAAGAAAAACACGGCTGTGTTCAAAAGAACCAGGTTATAGTCTGATGCTATCTGAAGCAGTGTGGAGCGGATGGTGGCCTGCACCTCTGAGTCAACACAATAAGAGCCGAGACACGTGGCACTTGAAGCTCCATCGAGATGAGCTGATAGCAAGTTCCACTTAACAGTTGTCCGCTTATCGATTCCCTCCGCCGGCCAAATGCTTGTTGTATTATCTGCCCTTCTCCCTAATGACTCACAGATTAAGGAGTGACTGGAAGTGTAGACAGTCACTTGCCTCAGGATGTTTACGATCCCCCCCATATCTCCTGCATGATGGGATGTTAATCTTTATTACCTGGCACTGTTTAAGTTATTGGTCACAGAACTTTCTTGTGTGATGTCACACTTAAAGAGACGCCATGTTGTAGATTTTGTCAGTGATGTAGTGGCGTAAAACAACCTTTGATCAGTTTTTTTTTTGACTTGTGTATTTATTTTATTTATTTTTATTTATTTTATTATCAAAACTGTAGTTTTGTTTATTTTTCTACAGCACTACTCGCATTAATGTTGTCCAATAATTTCGTAGAAGAGTGAAGTGGTGGGGACGCCTGGTTCTTGAACTAAAATCTCATTCATTTCTAGCATAGACAGTGTTTTCACAGTTGGAGTAAGTCTACAGCTTAGATCAGCATCATGCACTATGTTCAGTTGCTTTTTGGGGCCATAAAGCACTGAGGTTATCTAATCTCATTCATTTGACAGTGACAGTCTGAAATTATAAGAACACCATCGGTGGGCTGTTGGTTACAGTAGTCTACTTCCTATTATAGTATACTTGTGCACTAACAATGTCATTACGCAATCTTGTGGCATGCATGAGCAACTTTACTGTAATCGAGCATTTGTTTTATTTAACTTGGACTTAAGTTACAGATTGCAGTATTTTATGGTGAATTATAATGTACTTTCTAATTCTAGAGTTTTCGATTTGGTGCCAAAGATTCACACATTTAGCCTTTACCGAATCTCTTCATCAGGCCCGGTCATCTTTCACTGTTGGATTACTCATTGGAGTGGTCACATCTGGTATGTTTTCTTCTCCTTTGTCTCTTTCCTGCTTCTCTCACACTCTCCAGGGTTTGCAAGCGACCACCAGCCGAGCTGAAGCCGAGCCAAATTTACAGGAGGCTTTCATGGCCTGTAATATTTATGTTGGGGTCAGTCCAGGATTTCCAACTGATGATTGTGAATTTATGCTGCAATCAATACAGGGGATCCTCCAGCTGAGCTCATTATGCTAATTCCTCTTTGAGTTCTGCTTAATAACATTTGTTTTGCACATTTTGAGAGGAGCACCATAGCTCCTGTTAGCTTAGCTAAAGTGCCTTTACAGCACAGGACCATTTGTTTATGACTTCCACCGAAAGTTTAACTGACCAACACTCTATACTGGAATGCTTTTATCTTGAAGGCTTTTCTCCAAGACTGAACTCTTCCTCACACCATTATCAGGCCAAATGGTAATCTCCAATAATTTCAGCATCCAATACTGTACAGTGCATCTTCATGTCTCATGGTGCTCTAATCCAGCAGCATGATAATACTTAGCAGGGTGGAATGTGAGTGTGTATCTGTGATGGGTGACATACTGTATTTGAACGAGACGATGTGCCTCTCGACAGGCCAGAGGTATGCTTTTATCCTTCTGTGAGAATGTAGCAAAAATCAGAGTAAGCAGCCAACGTTTTCAGTCTGCGCTTTGTGTAACGCTCTGCTCTAACCTGAGCCTTTACTCACACCGCTGTTGAAACAGGTGGTGTTTCTGGATTTGTTTGAAAGTAAATAGACTTGCGAATAATGAAAAGGAATCAGCTCTATGTACATGGCGCTTCACTTTAGACAAGTTGTTATTAAATGATTTTTTAACAGAGGATTTGGCAAGATTTAGTACTTTTGCCATTCTATAATAAACAATGGCATGGCCATAATGAAAATATTTACTTAATTCTCTAAAGTGACTTATGGCAACTTTGGCCACTAAACAGAGTGTCATGAGTGTTATGGCGTCAGGTGCCACAGTCTGTATAAATACTGCCTGTACACTTGTTTATAGGAAAACCCCCATCTGGCTTCAGCGAACACAGTCAGACACACTGGTGACCCCTGGGATTTTTCGAATGGAAAATATAACAGGACTGTTTGCTAAGCGGGGGGATAGCTGTACGGCAGTCAACTGTCAAGTGACAGACAAGACAACGTTGTAAAAGACTGCAGGCTCCACATCCCTGAGCCCAGCCCTTTCTCAACCTGTAAACACAGAGCCTGGCTTTTGAAGAACTATCCAAAAAAGCCCAGTGGCCTTTTTTCATCCCCCATTTACGGGATTTGTAAACTATGACAGTGTTACTGTGCTGTGCAAACTTCAAATTTCAAGCAGATAACAAGTGAAGGAATCAGCAGACACGTCTACAGCAAGAATTAAGCAATGGAAAGGAAGTAAAAAAAACAACACAACAAGATAGCTGCTCAGAAATCCTTAAGAATGTAAATAAGACAACAACACATAAAGTGGTGAAACTATCTCTGCACCATCTCAGCTTCAGCTCATTCTTGGATTTATTATAGAACATGGGATTATTAAGCTTATTCATTAAACAAGCCAAGCATTTTTGTTACTTTTACCTATTTTATGACCAATGTGGTTTAGTCTAGAAGGCCCCTAAAAGCAGCGGGTGACAGTTGATGCATACACAGAGCTGCTGTAACTTACGGCAGATAGAGCGTTGGAGAAAGTTGAAAGGTCAAATGTTTTAAATAAACAAGGACAGGCTTCAATTACCGTTTGTGTTGCACATCGAGAAAGAAAAGCAGGAAGAAAGAATATTGGCAGATGAACTGTTTAGTTTGATGTCTTTGACACAGCTTCACCTAACAACTTTAAACTGTTTTCATTTATCAGTTGAGGGGTTTTCATACTACACAATGCCAACACTGTGCAGGTAATTGTCTTTATTTCTAATCCAGTAATTGATCTTTATTTTGAATCAAATAGATAAATAAATAAATCAATAATACAAAAGTATGTGAGGTAATTCATATTTTAAAAATGCCATGTACCTTACATTTTCTCCTATTTCTAGCATGGTTACTGCATGGTGAGCCATAGAAAAGCCAGTGGTTTGATTCAGAACAACAGCCCATTAGGCCCGTGATGTAAACTGTGACCTTGTGCAGCTAACTGACCTACAGATATTTATTAATCTACGTGGATCCACGTAGCACTGACTGCCTACAATAGTTGATGGCTGAGCTGACTGGTGAAATTGTACCATGTGTCTCATCACTGGGTCTCTTTCATGCGTGATGTATTTGAAAAACAACTCAATGTGAGCTGGCAGCAGGCTGGATGAGGAGCTGGTGCCAAAAAAGAAGTCAATGTCAGTAGTGTGGCAGTGGTTCGGCTCTGCACGGTCAGATATTTCTCAAAGCAAAGTCTGTATCTGTGAAGTTTGTTGGGCGATGGTCGACTCCTCTGGAGGTAATACAACAAATCTCTTCAACCACCTTAGAAGAAATCATGTGTTAAAAAGATTGTGATTTAATAATAAACTGATCCAAATTCTAAATTTCATTCCACAGAGATCACCTCAGTAAACTGCTCTTATCATGACTTCTTACTGTGTATTCAGGCTAGATGTTGTCTGTTGCACTGGAGGAAGCTTTTGCTTGAAAGTTTTATATCATCTCGTTTATTTATGTGGAGAACAGTCCACATTAGATACCAGAGATACAGACGATATCTGCAGCGGCTCCGTTTGGTAATGTATATTTCTTTCTTGCAGTAGATTCAGATATCATTTGTGTTTATTTTGAAGATTTTTAAGATCTTGTCTGTTGCAGCTCCAACACATCTTCCAAACTTCTGTCAAATGTCTGCAGCGAGTATGTGAATTTAGTGATTAGTATGAGAGGGTAAGTGCGGAGCTGCAGTCAGCCCGACATGTTTCTACTCTTGTCAATGCAGCTGGGGCTTCTAGTATTCCCCTCCTTCAAACTGTTTAGCTTGACGGCCTTTATCCACATCAATCACACGAGGAATCGAGCCATGGGCGTTTCATCCACACTTTTCACAGTGAAAACAGTGGAAGATGTCCCAGACCCACTTAAGAACACATTCAACAGAAATTAACTGGAATGGTGCGCAGCAGCAGAGGCTCGCGTCATGTCTTGTCTGGTCGCACATGCCAAGAGAGATTAAGATATTCCAGAGAAGAGGATCCGTTAATATTTTACAGTTCACCAGATGTGTCCACAGTGTTATGAAAAACACGCTTTCTATGAATCCATCATCTTCCAATCTTGCCCAGCCCTCAGAACTCAGAATACATCAAAGGCAGTGGCACGTGGTGGATGAGGAACTATTACTTCAACACTAAGTAGATTCCTCTCTGTGTCCCTCCTGTTACAGCACCCAGCTGACCCACAGAGGAGGGCAACCTGAGGAGGTCAAAGGTCAAACTACGCCAAATACCAATACTGGAATCCCCACATGCACACAACTCACGAAAACAGACACGCAGTGGAGTTAAATGGTCTGTGTTTGAAATGTTTTGTCAGAGCTACAGTGCAATGTGCATGATTTGCACTTTAGTCTTCAGACTGAGCGCATGAGGCCTCATCCTGTACGTCATCCACTACAAATGTTGACAGAAGATTTACAACCAAACTGTGTGCAAGTTTAAACATTTTATTGCCACCACACACAAACACACACAGTAGCAAAGGAAAGTATGATTAAAATTCATCACAATCTTTGTCTTTCTCAAATTATGAGAGAATAAAAGAGAGAAGATGAAAAATACAGGAACCAGCTACAGATGGAGGAGGAGTGACCATGACCTCCTTTGAACTGGGCTTAGACTGATCCAACTCACAGGAACACTGAGGACCAATTTAAAGAGCTTTGGGGCTTTTGGAGGAAATAAAGACATGAATGAATTTACTTTTCATGGCCAAACCATGATAATTTTCAAGGTAACAGAATAACCACCCACAAACTTCAATAAAATACACTGGCCAATTAACATGGTGGTCTCCTGTCTGGACCCTGAGAAATGTTCATGTTTCATGTTTAATTAATGATGTACCATTTCATTAAGAGGGTAGGGGTGTATTAAGAGGGTGTGAGGGGTGACACTACAAACAGCCCAGCACTGTCAGCCACTTGGACTCAACAACAGTCAACAGTAAAAATAAAAAAAGCAAAAACAACAAAATGTATGTGCATCTTCATAAAGTATGCTAGTTGGCCTGCATTATTGTATCCACATCATTTACTGAAGTGAATGCACCACACAGTAACTAACAAACTAACAGACCGAGGTGTTTCAGCAGCTCCTGTGTTCTGCTTAAATGACTGTTTTTGTCATTGGAGTGTGGTTGAGATAAAGAGCGATGTCTCTGGTTAATAAAAAAGCTCCATCTCTATAGGAATCCTATCCATAATGTTGTCAGATAATTATCATTAACAATCTGAGCCTGTCAGTGACAAAACAAACCACTTTTGTCCCTATCAATTACTTACACCCAAAAACATGAACCAGGTTTAAAAATAACAGAGTTATCCCTTTTTATATATAAACATATATTATGCAAAAGTTTTATTCTGCTGGTGTTAGGCAGTTTGCTTTATTTGCACCTGCAACATAATTAGTTGGGTTTTAATTGCAGTAAGGCTAAACTGAGGAAGGCAGATGTATATCTCTAAATGTTGTGTGCACAGGCTGCATATATATGAAAGTGGCTTTGACATAAGAGCCTGGAGTTGTTGCTGACACTTCGGCTTAGAGTGATGGTGCTCAGTGATGCAGCCTCAGGTTTCACGTTGACACATTTTCGTGTACAGCAGCAGGTTGTCAGCTCTGCGAGAAAATCATAAATCAGCTTTTGATTATTTATCTATTTATCTGACAATGTAAATAGCTGCAGGGACTGTTAGTGAGTTAGTGATGTTCAGAGGAGTCTGCCAATACCTGTCCTGCAATAACCTCTCTGACATCACTGCTCCAGGGCCCAGCAGCCCCCGTGCTGCTCAACAGACGCTCTGCTGGCATCATGAATAATGGCCTGTGTGTTTAACTTGCTCAACACAAAGAAGCCATGTAATCTAAATACATAAGGTAATATAAATATAAAGGAACCGTGTAATCTCACACACCGTGGTTGCTCCGAGTGTGTGCCGACTGTGTGTGTGCGACTGTGACATTTTGGCTGTGCCTCCCGCTCCGTCTCTGGTTGGGTAGGCTGGCACTCTCTGTGTTTAAAAAGCTCCCGGAAAGTTTACAGAGAGTGTACTTCTGCTGGGCTTTGTGTGACAAGCTTTAGCGCACCATACCCATCAGCAGCAAAACAGCCACAGACCTCCCTGGAATCTGCTCTGCCACTTTCCATTCATGCATTTCCATGCATTCCCCAGCTTCCTTTAGTGTCCTGTCTCAGAAAACCTGTGTTGACAATTAATACTGGCTTTGTTTGTCAGGCTGCAAGCTAAGAGGCTACTGTGTGTTTACCTCGCTTTTGTCCTGCCATGTGTCACTAGTAAGAATAGGTCTAACCCAAGCTGGAAAAGAAGACGCAGTTTCCGACGCACCGGTAAAGTCCAGCCTCTAGAACAGAAAATGCTCCATTCTGAAAAACTCTGTCGTCACACGCCTGTATCTCACTGTGCAGTCGGCCATTAACCACCCACTGCAGTGTTCTAGAAAAGTTACACTTAACGGTGCCACAACATTGTGGGTGTGACATTCCTGATGTAAGTCTGTTATGAATATACTTTGACTGATGTAAAGAAATGGAACACATTATCAGGCCACTAAAGAAACATAATAATGTAAACGAGGCGACGTGAAGGTGTAGAAGATATGCTTCTCCAGTTTATAAGATAATTCAGGATCTAGTGTTTCCCACCGGGAATTTATTTTATAGGGAGCAGGAGTCAGATCAATCAGATAAGGTCTGTCTGAAACTAAAAACAATATGGGATTAAAGCACCCTTCTCTTTTCATTCTGCTGGTGCCAGTTGTAATGATTTTGCCCGTGTGTGAAACTTGTGAACTCACCTGGACTGCAGACAAACATTTACTGTTATCACTCTCAAACTAAGGAAGTAAGTCTACCTGATAATAACAACACATTATTGATAACTGACAACTGTCAAGCAAACTGCCCAACAGCATTTTATATAGCAGGTGTTTGCTATATGTTATAATCACTGTTATTATTTTTAGTTTAGGGTATTTGATTTTATGTATGATTAAAAATAAACAAGTCAGATAGACTACATTGAAAATCCAGGCCCCAAAACACAACCTTCATAAAGTTAAGGCTCACTATATAGTGACTTCGCCATTTTGTAGTGCTGTCAAAATGTATAGTGAGAATTATTATACCCTATATAGTTAACTCAAAGTATCCCACAATGCATCATGAAAAGTAGTGTACAACCGATTGTCACTAACCAAGCAATATACCCCATCATGCATTGCGTTCACGCTGTGAGAGAGTGAAAAATGGCCGACAGACAGGAGGAGAGAGGCCGCAAGACAAGTTTATCAAAATATAAAAATAAGATAAAATACAGTAAAACAAACAGAATATGAGAATAAAAGTTACAATGCAGAGCAATACATTCATCAGAAGTCTAAAATGTGATTTAATAAAAGGAAGCGGCAAACTGAAAATATTTATCGCTCACCAGCCGAAAGTGTTTTAACACTTCACCGAAGAGCTCACAAGATAGTCCTCTACTACTAGTCTCACTATCTAATGCAACATGGCTCCACACTGTTTAGGAGGTTTAGGAAGAGCTGTACCACCAATAACAGAGGGCACAGTGGCACAATTCACGGTTTACACAACCACTGAAAACACGATAGGCAGGCTTTTCCGACTTGGCACAAGGATGATCTGTGATTCAGTGACCGATCAGACGGGGAGAAGAACATTGCACAAAGTCAATCTCAGCATCCAAAAAGAAAACCGCTGCTCACAAAACAGCAACCGAACTACAAGACTAAACTTTGCCAAAGAACACGAAGAGAAGCCTGATGAAAGTTGGCAGCACATTCTTCAGTCAAATGAAACCATGGTGAAACTTCACCTCTAAGTCTTATCACTTGAAATACAGAAATAGCTTCCAAATTTCAAACTCTAGTTTTTGTCTCTTTCAGCTAATATTTTAACAAAGTGCCGTACTTGCCAAAACATCTCAACTGTCATTTTCCAAGACAAAGTAAGTTTCATTTAACATTTGTATTACTTCAGGAATTAAAATAACAAGATTTTGGTATTCAAATAAAGTCTGCTGTGTTCATAAGAGCAGCTTACTTCATCTGAAGTAAATGTGCCCGCTGTTTGTTTGTGTTTGGAAGTGAAATAGCCCCAAAATGCTCGTACATGCACTCTGTGACCGGAGTGAACACACACCACAGTAATGCTCTGAGTATGAGGTGGAAAGAGAAGATAGCACATCATCGATCTGTTATTTTAACTCATTGCAGATATTGCTAATAATAACGTGTCTCCATGATGTCAGTTCTAGGAAGCCACATCCCTCAGAAGTAATATTTACATTACACTAGGTGCTCCCGAGTCAAAAGGTATTCTGGGTAATGCTCGCAGTGGCTTTAACGGCACAGGAAAACAGTCAGGGTTAAAGAGGAGACATGAAAATATCATCTGACTACACAGAGGTTTGGGTTACCAGTCAAAAACATCCATAATTCATCCGTTCATGAGTCCGTTTTTGTTTACATACACTTACTTGCTCGCACACTCCTGGATTATGTAATCTCCACTTATAGCATGCACACACACGTAAACACAGACAGCATCACCACTTTTAACTCTAGAGCCTTAACATTTAAGTCTATTTGTCCTCCAAAAATCCATTAGCTTTTGCCAAAATCTGCTGCATTGTGACTGATAGTGGGGTGAAGTATTACACGTGCAGCTCATGGAAAGAAACAAAAAACCTTGAAATCCCAGACATAACGTAAACATCTGCTTTATGTCAACTGTATTCTGTAACATAGGCACTTCACCAAATGTGAATTTCTTAGTGACATCCTTTTTAAAAAGCATAGTAGCAGCTGATGTGGTGGAGGAGAAAAAATGTCTCCCTCTTCGTGACGACGTCTGAAATCCATTTAGCCGCACTAATGTAAAATGTCATTCTGACCTTGGTGCTTTCATTCAGTCGCTCCTACAACATGAAACGCATGTCGTGCAGATTCCTCGAGGCACAGAGCTGATGTAATAACGCTCCTCTGAAATACATTTAGTTGAGAAAACAAACTGAAGTGGTCCAGGAAATGGCAGTGGTGGGGCGACAGTAATTATGAGTGGCAGCGAACACATTTGCCGCCTGCTTAAGTCTCTCCATGTTAAGACCCAACTTGAACGAGGGCTCCAGAATGAAACCTGGCAATTCCACCTCAGCTCACCAGCCATGACCTCACTGCTGTTACCTGGCTCTCAGAGGTCCTCTCCAAGGCAATCCAATTTTCCCAAAAACATTCAATTTAAGTTCATTTTACTCTTAAAACAGTTGACCTCTATTCACTTTGGGAGCGACTCCCAAAGACAGCCAGCAAAACATATCAACAATGTCAGACGAGGCAAGAGACAAGTGTTCAGACATCAGAGAGGTTGTAAGCAAGCCAACAGTTCAGCCAGTTTATCTAAACTACTTTATTTGGTGGTCAAATGTGAGCACACCAGAAATCCAACAGTGCACAGGAAAACTGTAATCAACAGGGATGAAGAACAGCTTTTCATCTCACAACACATTAAAAATGGGGGTGTAGTTGTCACAAATAAGGGCTTTTGGACAGTCTCTCCTCAGAGGAATTCATGCTGTTGCACTTGTTTATACTCATGATAAGTGACAGACGTGGTTGTGTAAAGGATGAACAATGAGGAGAGAGAAGTTCAGATCCTCCACACACTCGGCCAATTGCTGCCTGAAGTGTGAGCATTTCTTTTTTAATGCTACAAAAATGGTCTGACTCAAAATCTGAAGTCAGAGAGGTGTGTGGGGGAGGGGATGTTCCAGACGCTGTTAAATAATCCAACAAACACTTTATTTGGATCATGCTGACAACCTAACAGCTACTGTAGCCTCTGCTACTGCCTATCTCAACAAACTAGAAGCACCCACTCTGCCAGCCAGTCCAGTTGCAGTTAATTATAATGTGAATTTTCAAGTTATGGCCAAAGATGTGTTTTGTGTGATCACAGTGACCTTGACCTTTGACCACCAAAATCTAATCAGTTCAACCTTGAGTTCAAGTGAATGTTTGTGACAAATTTGAAGAAAGTTTCCTGAAGCAGTCTTAAGACAGTGAGGCCACAGAGCCCATCTATAAAAGATGTTTGAAACCGACGCAGAACGAGCCAACAGCCAACTTGGCAAAGCATCTCACCGACAGACAACCGACCTGTTCAACAGGTTAGCTGATGTGTGCCCATGCTCTTCAATTTAAGTCAAACCAGTGTGCAACGTTAACTTTACCATAACTTACAAGCTGCTAAAAATCAGGTGTTCACAATCATGCAGATCACAGAGTCACAGAGTCTTATAAAAGTCTTATAAAAGTCTGTTTATTAAGTGATATCTGTTTGTAAATATGAAGTTAACTATCAAAGAAATCACATAAACTCAGGTATAGCCGACATCAGATTACTGCACACCATGTAAAAGCTACATTAACACTATAACCATGGTCAGTAATACATAACATACCTGCATGTATGAAAAACAAACAAGAAAACACTTCTCAACACCTGAACTACAATCTTATTAATCCTGAAAATAATAAACATAAATGGCATTAACTGTAAGTCTGACGCTTCAGAGTGGTGAAGGTCAAACCCAGGATTATTAGCCTGCACACTACAGTAGTGCACTAAAGTAGACTGAAAACAAATGAGCCAATACACCTCCTTCTGCTGTGGTATGGTTTCAGTATCAGTATTGAGGTATGTAGTATTGTGTGGTACCGTGACAACACTAATCCCCAGTAGTAGCGTGAAGCACTGGGCTACAACACTGCATTTTATGACAAAGTGTCTCATTGCACTGTGACTTTTTATCATCCCTGGAGCAGCAGACACCGAGCACACAGAGGTACACACCAGCACATTCCTCCACCCAAACATTCAAACGTGACACGCTGCAGAAGCGCCTCGCCCCGACGCAACTCCATGTCACCGCTTGACAAGGCCCATGTGTGGATTTTTTTTTTTTCACCAAATGTCCTTTTTTTCCAGGAGGTTATGAATAGATGTATATCTGCAAATGGTAAAAAAGAATTGATGGGACTGCTGGTTCCCGGAGCACAGCGTGTCTCTGAGATCTGAGCCTGTGCCGGCCTCATCAGACACGGAGAGCTGAGAGGAGGCTTGCAAGATGCTGTTCTGTTTAAAAGGTGTCACATCAGCTTGAAAACACTAGAAACAGACAGCCAAGAGGTTTTTTTTCCATTGCTGAGGCTCCAGATCAATGTAGCCTGTGTACTTTCACTGTTTTATAAAAGCACAGTGAACGCAGACAATGTCTTTTGTCAAAGATGTGGTGTTTGAGTGTGTGTATGAGTTGGTGTATGAGTGGCTGGCTATTTAGCATTTAGCACATGCCTTCACATATCCAAATACTTCAAAATACAAACCCCATAGACTGCATCACTTTGTTATATTTATTCAAGAGGAAATAATTCTGCATCTCTGAGTGTTTAGAGAGATCTAATGCAGATAAGTGCAGTAGGAATTTCGAATGAATGATGTCATCTAAATTGAAGTCTGCTGTTTCAATTGTATGTTGCTAATATAATAAATAGCTGTACTTTGGACAGCGACCTTGAAAAATATCTATTTGTGATGAGTGCAGATACGTGAGGACTAATATGGTGATTGTGTTTTGTCTAATTGGCAAGGCTCAAAGATTCGCAAACTGTAAAATATGTGCTGCTTTCACTCTGTTGTTTTACACTGTGTGCTTTAAAAATGTCCTTCTATCTTGCCAAAAGACTGCAGATAGCTGTGGAGCAGTGATACCATGCTGCATGAGGACAGCCATCCCACAAACTCAGATGTAATTCTGGGCAGGGTGTGAAGGAAGACCTGATTTCATGAAAGAAAGCCATAAAAACAAAGGAGGGTCTGACACGCTGTCACACATGTTTAATGAGCTCTCGCTACTTGGTATAATAAAAGAAAGGTTCTGACGCGTGTAACATCTTATCTCCTTCGCTCTTTTCCTTTGTGATTTCTGTTGTATTTCCAAGACAAGCAAAGCCGGTGCCAGGGGAATCTGACGCAGCTTGGACAGGACCTCTTGGGAAGCAGCACCCAAATAAGCTCTCTGAGCCCTGAGGTGGCAGGAGTTTGGCCCAGGATGGAAAGGGGAGTGAGACAAGGAAGAAGATGAGGGGAGAGAGGAGAAAGAAAGGGGGGAGGAGAGGAGGAGACAAGAGCAATCAGATGAAGTGCTGAAATTGAGGTAGAGCTTTTTCTCTGGGCGTCCAGAGTTGAGATGAGATGTGGTGATGATATTTAGAAAGTGAGAGAGAGATTGCCCTGTTGTATGTTATTGGTGTGAGTGGATAAGCACACTGGAAAATAACCAGAGTTCTATGATTGTGGTCTGACAGCAGATGAGAAATTATCATCATTTACAAAAGGAGAATGTTTCTGAGATTACAACATTACTTTGAAAATCAGTTCAAGATTTTGTATTTGGATTGAGATTTGCATAAACATACACTGAAAGTACTACCTGAAAACTTCTTTTCCATTATTTATCTCATTTAGTTAGTTAGTTGGTTAATTTGTTATTTTTGACATGCACAGCCCTCATGGATTTATAAGATGTCAAAAAGACAAGACACAATTTCTTCCATATAATATTTCATTGCAAACAAAGAATCTTGTCTCCTCTTCCAAGCTCCACAAATCACAGTGTTACCTTCCTGAAGCACAACTAACGTTTTTTACAATAATGTAATCTAAGCAGAAGGACTCATTTTACTAAGACGTGCAGCTCTTAAATCATCATGGAACAAGCAATAAAATGTGAACTGGACTTAATGACAAAGAAGCGTTTTCTCTTTAGGGAGACCACTAACAAAGAACTAAAATTCAGAGTCACACCAGTGACACTGCTAAACTCCACGTGGACAGAAGAAAAGGATCAAAACTGAGCTGCAGAACCAGAAATATTCAGTTTTTTAATCTCACACATATTTTTTCTTTGTCAAAATCTGGCGCCTACATTATCTGGAATGCAACTCGATTGCCGACTGTTCAATCAGAGATTCAGGTGTGTTTTGCTAATAACAGCTGATGTAGCCAAAGATAAGAAGCAGGCTACAGAGGTCTGTGTAACTCAATACCATCCTCATTTTCTTCCTTTTCAAACCTGTAGCCTTCAGACCTGACTGATGCAGGAACCACAAAATACAGTAAAACCACTGTTCATTATACCTGCAACAGACAATATGTTACTATGTGGTATGTAAAGCTGAATTGAGTGGTAATTAAGTTATAATGTGGATAAATTCACCGTATGTTGAGCTCATTGTAAAGTCCCCAAACACAACCAGATATATTCTGATAAGTAGATATATGTCACTTTTAGATCAATAATTATTTTCAGTGCAAAAACAAATGGCATTGGTTAAAAAAAAAAAACTCAACTCAAATTACTAAACACAAGTGTTTGTCCTCAGATAACTCAGTAATGTTCTGTTAAACTGTGATTACCTACTGATATCAGCAGGTTATAAGTCTAGTAGGGGGACTCCCAGTCGTGTTACCACCAGATTTGCATGTACTGCTGCACCACACCACAAAACTACTGGCTAATAAATTATACTAGGTTTGGTGCATTAGGTAGAGCACTGTTTATTCTCTGTGGGCACTCACTGAACAGTTGCTGCTGATGAATGTCATTAATGATCTTAATGTGAAGTAAAACTATGCTCAGTTTGCCTTGAGTAGTTTCATCATTTAAAATTGGAGGAGTATACTGAGAGTCTGTTTTTAGATATTATTTATCGCTGACATGTCCTTTAACACTGATGCACGGTACTGGTTTCTGTTGAAGTTCAGAAGTTGAAAAACTAAAGGTTGTTATTTCAGTGATTATATTATAATCTGATTATGTTATAATCAGAGTTACTTACAAATATGACAAGAAAAACACAAGAAAACAGACAAATTAATATTGCCTGGAAAAATCATATAACTCCAGTCTTACTGGAATAAGTTAAATCTAAGCTTTCCTGTTGGATTTATCCTATTTGAAGCCACTGGGCATATTAAGCCCAGTGTGTGTGTGTGTGTGTGTGTGTGTGTGTGTGTGTGCGTGTGTCATGTGAAGGCCCTCTGTGTTTACAGGGCCAGTGAGCAGCGATCCGCAGCATAACCATGGATACTGGTGCAGGGTCATATCGGTGCTGCACACTCCCCAGCAGGAAACAAACACTGGGGTGTCACGTTGAAACCTCAGCTTTCTAATTGGCTGCTAATTAGCAAACGAGTCTGACCTGCAGGTTTTTACTCAGCTGTAAGAACCCTGTCAAGAATGTCTGAGACCTTAACATGTTCACTTGAAACTGTCCCTAGAGTTAGTATTTGATCTTCTCAATATTCATTCAAAGTCCATTGGCAGTAAATTCAGATCACAGAGAAATATCTACTACAAACACTGCTGTACTTCGCTTTTACCGAAACACAAATTAACAAAACTAGAACTACCGCCTCGCGTTTTTATGCCTCCACTAACCAGAGAAGTAGCAGGAAATATGGCCATAATCTCACCTTCTGTTTGGTGCTGAATTGCATGAAGTTGACCTTTGACCTTTTGGATATAAAACATCATCACTTCATAATTTTCTCATTCTAGACAATTGTGTTAAATGTTGTCATAATTATCATGTAAATTTTTGACCTACTGATCTTTGACCACCAAAATCTCATCAGTTCATCCTTGACTCCATGTGAGTATTTGTGCCGAATTTGAATAAATTTCCTCAATGCGCTCCCGAGATTTCGTGTTTGGAAGAACTGGACAGACGGATAGACGAACAACCTCAAAATATAACGCCTTTGGCCATGACTGTCGCCGGCATGGAGACATAAAAATGTGTGTTTGGATTTCTGAGTTTCATATTTAATGCTGCAAAAATATTTCCAAGTGAAAAATAAAAGTCCCTGTTTGGGACAGAGCATTTCAACAACTACATCAGTTTATGTAATGGTCTAGTATCTGGCTCTGCTGTCCCAGTCTGCAGCCAGAATTATAAAGAGCAACGTGCACATAGTTTTATGTGGAGGAATGTTGTGTATAACAGTCTAGAGTTGAGATTCCTCCGACACAGGCCAGGAAGAGAGGGAAAACATTATTGGTCTTGATGTGTTCACATGTAATCGGAAAATTTAAACACAGGGACAACCAAATCAGTCCAAAACACATTCCAATCAAAGGAGATATTTTTGTCTGTGGGGTGTCTGAAGACATGTGTATCCATCTCTGTGGTGTCAATACAGACAAAACGCCTTTTGTCACCTTATATTTCATGAGAGAGCTATTTTCTCAGATCAAAAGAAAAAACAACAGTTTGGATGTGTGTTGTGCTGATCTATCCTGTGTAAAGTGCTGAATGTGTTCTCTGACTGGCCTGGCCTGCATCTCGGCAGCATTTGTTCAGATCGTCATCCAAATGCAGACGAACCGTTTGTTGACTTTAGTGTAAACCAGTTTCAGTCCTACATTTTTGAAAGTTCAGTTTCTAAATACATTGGGCTTGATGAAAAAGGTTTCTGAGCTACAGTCAGACTTGTAGATACTAACATCTGAATGTCACAGCCAGCTCAACAGAAGGGGGTGTGGAGACTTGTTCTTGCTGTACACTGTAAAACTGCCACTTTTATATTGTGTGGTATAAATCAGGATTAGATGTTTTAGATGTTACAAGGACTTAGAAATATTCACTACCAAAATGTAGATTAAAAAAACTGTGCTAATAAACAAAGCTACTTTATCATAATGTTATCCTCAGCTGTGATTCATTACAAAGTCAGAGAGCTCTGTTAACTTCTGTGTTTTTTAGTTGTGTAATGTCAGAAAAAGAAACAGAATAAAATGAAGTAGCAACCATGTCTCCTAGAACCTGTTAACATCACCCCCTCCACTGTGTATAATTTTTGGTAATGGTTAATGGCGATGAAATACTTTTGACACACCTTTGATCTTCAGCATTTAGTACAGAAGATGGGTTACTGTCTGACTTTCTGTGAGTGAAGTAACAAATCTGCTGCCCTCATATTTTCTGTACAAAGATTTCTGTCTCTGTTTGGCCATGTCGCTCTTTCTTGACACACACTCTTCCTCTGCCACTTCTCACCTTTTCTCTGCCACACACATTGGCTACACCATACTGCCAAAGAAAATAATCACGGTCCAGCAGCAGAGATGTGTCGACTGAATGTGATAAAACAGCTGCTTTTCTGGAGAATAATGTGCAATCACATACCAAAGTATGTGTACCGGGCTTCACAGAGAAAACAACAGCCATGACGAGACCATATCAGAAGCTAGCAAGCCCCAGATTATGTAGTGTGTGACGATAGAGCACGGATGGTGGTATTAGCTAAACTTTATTATATCGTTAGTCGTTTTGCGGTCACTGCTTGCGGATATTTGTCACTGAGGAATCAATATTTAATTTCTTGTGTTGGTAAATAAAATGTAAATCTAGGCAGGTTTATGTTTTCCTAATTAGCAGAGATGTACCTGCAGGAGGACACAGCCTGGGTGGATGAGACTTCATACTGTTTTACAAGCATTAAACAACTCAACTGGTCTCAACTGGTAGCGCAAAATGAAAAATGTAATAGGTTTGATTTATTTAACTTTGAGTAAATAAACACGGTTAGTAATTTGCTGTGACAGCATGAAACTATAGGTCACCCCTAATTTACATGAAGTAAAAAATTTATAAAATTTCTATTTCAATTCAAATGTATATATAATATATAGAATAATTGTATTCTTGTTGCACTGAAGGTCTGTAGAGTTGATTAAAAAAATGCCAATCATTATAATAATCAAAATAAGTAACTACATGTCCTCAGCCGTAAATAATGGGACCAGAAGTATTGCAGGTTCTGACAACAAGTCAGTGCCAAGCAGTTCTGTCTTTGATTAATGTGGCTGTTACCATGTTTATTTTCTGACTCTGCAAATACACAACCCTCACTGGTATCTTCATGAGAGCCTCTTTTTTATACACCAAAATAATGTAGAAATCAGAATAGCGAGGCTTTGATTCAATTCACACAAGTCAGTCAGTATAGTTAAAGTATTACTGTACTGTAGCTCTTTATCACTTCACAGACTGTGTTGAAAGAAAATTAAACATGTTGCTCTGGATGGAGGATTTCAGCATGTGTAAACAGCCGAGTAAATTGCTTTAATTCTGGTTTCTGTTCTATTACCTGTCAATCAACGTTTATGTAAAACAATAAAACATTGGTTTAGAAAATAACTGCAAAACAAACCTAGATAAATAAAATGATCATTTGACAAATATAATGACTGGAAAAACAAGCTAACGATCATTGAGCCCTCAACACTGCTTGCCCAGGACCAATCATAAGGTTCTACACAAGATAAAAAGCTCTTTTCTAAACTTTATCAGATCTGCTGTATCATCTGTTCATAGTAATATGGAAGAAGGGATAACATTTTACCTGTATATACAGCTATCCAGATACTGTCTAGAAAAATACCACAGAAAGGAATAAATAATATCCACTGTTTCTTTTCAGTGAGGCAGTCTCTATAACACTGGGGTGAGCCACCAAAACATATGAGTCCTGGGTAATAAAAAAGACTTGTGGAGCAAACTAGACACAAATATTTGCTAAACTAACACTACTACGCAAGATAAACTAGTAAATGAAAAATATTTAAACATTTTGTAAATTATTTTAAGGCTTTATAACATATAATTACAGGCCCTGCAGATGAATTCTGTGGTAATGCCATGTTCTTGAGCTACATTTGAAAGTAATGAATCAGAATGAAGGTGTGACATTGTTGGTAATTGACTGTAGGGAGAAAAGTTTGGTAGGCTCTGGTTCTGTATGTAAATACAGAAGGTAGAGGAAAGCACTTTCAAATGTCTGAGCTCTGGACCAAGCAAGAGGAGGGATGACGGAGGAAAACACAGGAGCCAAACACAAGCACAGTGTGGCGGATGTGTGTTTATTTGACATGCCATGCCTATAACACACTGCCGCTGTCCCTCCATTCCCAAGCCCATCGCGTGACAATTTGTAGCTTTGACGGAGCACACTGGTTCGCCGCCTGCAATCCTAGATTTCCTGCAAGTACAGCCTCAGCTTAGGCAGAGGGTTTGACTAATAGCTTTTCAAATGATCGCCGGCTGGCACGACTTCAGAAGAAGGCAGCGAGCGTGAAATTAAATTATGCACACACGCCCGCAGCCCCGGCCTTTGCCGTCCACTTTAACTCCTCGCTTGCCCCTTGCAAGGATTCTCAGCCCTTCAGCTGGACCTCTTCTCCTGTGCCTCCGCGATTTCCTGGACTTGTGCTGGCCCCTACATGCCCTTCGTGACATCTTGTATTTTCCTTATGGCTTTCGCTTTGATGGGCGGCCTGCTAGCTCCCTGAACTTTACACGCTCCCACTCCTTTGTGTCTTCCTCATCACCACTTGCCTATGGTTGCAGATATTACTTTCCCTGACTTTCACTGCAGAAAGATTAAAGCAAGAAAAGAAAAGATATTGAGTGTTTAAATCCAAACACGAATTCAGATACACTCGACATATTCCAGTGGATTTGTAAATTATGACCATCTGCCAGCCAAGACAGAAGTATTATGTGATGTTGTTCTATACCCTCAAACTTTGTAAAGAGGAGGCCAGTGAGGGATGTGTCAATAAAACACTGGCTTGACATGTTTCCGGGTCCCCACCGACAGACAACACTGTCTCCCAACCTTAAGTACAACTAATGGCGGATACAAAGTCTCTAACCTAATGAATTGTTGTTTAACCCAAACCCAAATCTTCCCAAACCCACACCTAACATGGTGGTGGCAGATCAGGCAACAGTCACAGTAGTTTTTGTGTAGGGCCTAACAAACAGAGATCAAATCAGAAAACACTATTTTTTTAATAGGCAAATGAGAACACTCATATGCCAAAATACAATAGCACAAACAGGTGTGATTAGCATAAGTGAGTATGGGCTCTTTTCACCTCTTATTTCCTAGTCTCTATACATTCCCAAGATCCCTAACCATCAGAGTGCAAATGGAACAAAGGAATATTTTGAATTAATATGAGCAGCCAATATGGGCAGCTGATTTCTCAAGGCAAAAGAAGACCCCACTGGCTCCTTGCATTTAAGAATACTTACAGTAAAAAGCAGAAGGTAGGCGTAAGTGATACTGCCAAAACTAAATTTGATAGGAAACATACAACAAGCAATTTCCAAAGTAGAGATTATAAAAAGCTTACACCTGGAAAGTTTGGACCAAGGTCTGAATCTAAGGTTGTGTTTTTGTTACACTGTACACATTTGATCCGTTAGTCTCGTTTGCCTCTAACGTTTTTAAAGAGTCTGAAAGTCAGAATCATCCAAGAAGTGTTTTCTCACTGCAAATGAACCAAACCATGGTTCAGTTTGATCTGACCAAGACCACTTTGGGTCAGATTCACCCCTTGGTCCTGCATTACAGGTCTGAGGATCTTTCAGCTACGTTATTTTAAGTAGGTGTGAAAGCACCAATATGAATAGCTAATTATCTATTCAGGAGTAGGTGAACTGGAAACCACCACTTAACTACAGCAGCCCAGGGTGTGTCCCAGTTTCTCAACATGTTGATGCACCGTGGGGATGAGTAAGAGGGCAATCTTTCATAATAAGAACTACAGTGTAAGTTAAAAGCAGATATTATATTGAGCTTGTATGCTCTTGTAAGCTTAAAATACTTCAGCCTACCTGGCCAACTTTCTCAAATCACCCACAGTAGTAGAAGCAGTAAATATGAATGAATGAGGGCAGTGCTATTTTAGTGTCGGTGAGGTAGCAAACCATTTAATACATATACTGAATATTGAAGGTTATATTAGAGAGAGGCCGTTAATATCAAGTATATACAGTGTGTGTGGGCGTTTATTTCCTAGATGCTTCTATATCTCAAACACTCAATTCCAAATGCAACACACTCAAAGATAATCAGTTTCACTTTTTTCTCCCTTTATTTCAGCTCTAATCACCATTTTGCCCTGGAGTAAAAGCATGAGTCAAGGTCACCCCCCACTCCCCAACGACAAAGACTAAGCATGCTGTGGTCTCTGGGTCTAGTGTCTGCAGAGGTGGGGTGGTGGGTTGAGGTGGGCCAATGCCAGATGAACTGAGCAGCCAAGAAATGCAGAGGAGGTTTCCTGCCGTATCCTGGTCTGGGAACACAGTATCCCATATCCCCGAGAGACAGAGGGGGAATCACTCTGTGTTCCTATACTCAAAATACCTCCACTTAGCTCTGCTGGCTACCCCCCTGAACTTCTCTGCTGCTGGAGTTTATGTCTTCTTCTGTCTCCATCTGACCCTCTGGCTCTGTCTCTTGGTCACTGCCTTGGCCTTAATTCTCACTTTCTGCTTCTTTCGCACACTCCCGCTGTTGTGACACTGAGTCAACAGCTTTTCTTGTCTTCTGTGTGTGGGGGAGTGTATGTGTGAGTCTCAAAGGGGTCGGCTGGAAACAGCAGTTGTGGTCTGGCCTGTGGTCAGGCACTGATTCACTGATTTGCAAAGCATAATAACATAATACTATGATTTGTGCTAGAAATTGTTGAATGGCAATAATGCTCCCTTGAGTGATTTTAATTTTGATATATGTCATAATCGGAGGTTCTGGTGCCTTTTGACAGCAACATTTAGCTAAAGCCAAGAGCGAAAACAGCAACAGACAGACAACTCTTGACACTTGTTCCAGTCAAGACTCCATTCTATTATTCTTCTAATATAATTACAAGAGAGACTACATATATCATAGATTACAGGCTTCACTGAGCCAGTTCACACAAATCTGAAAAGGAGGAAAAAGTATTGAGACACATGGTTGATAAGGGACATTTCTATTCCCTTATCAGATCTGCTGCTAACACAGCCAGATGAATGTATGGGAAAGCCCATCAGACTCATCAGAAAGTGATTGTGTCATGAAGGCCGAGAGGCTGGGGACCCACAAATCACTTCTGTAAAGATCAGTCCTCTAAATCCAATATGATGTCGAGTGGCTCCACGTGAACTTTCACACTGTCTGTTTACTTGGCTCTAGAAGTCCCTGGCTCATCCAATTATCTGGTTTAAGATTATGCGATGGCCAGTAATGATTTTTAAAAAAGCTAAACAAAATGCTTCTGGGTTGATGCCAAAACGAGGGGTTCCCAGGGGCTGCTGGTGTGGGGGGTTGAGGACAGTGGATGGAAATAGCTGTCCAGACCACGGGGAAAGCCCCTGTAAATACTGGGACAGTGACTGCAGGCCTGCCTGACGGACACACAGCTGTAGTAGCAGCGGTTGGTGTAGGAGTGACGTTCGGTGATGGGCCTTTTGGCTGCACTATGCCGCATAGTTTGTTTGGTTCTGTTTGTAGCCCAGCAGATGGGAAACAAGCTGGGTCCATGTTCTCGAGAGGTCCTGGGGGAGCAGAGGACCAGAGGGAGGAGATGCTGCCAAAGTGCCATGTCGGCTTGGCATCACTACGGCAATGACATACACCCCACGCCATGCAACTCCTGCTCAGGGAGAATGACTTTGTCTCAAACAGACGTCAATAAAAGACAAAGTTTTAACATCAGAGAAATTGCTCACATAGTTACATGAGGTCACAGTAGCACATACTGGCCAACAGTACAAATAAATGTAAACACAGTGGCTCTTTGGGTTTCTGTGCAACTGATGGAAAATTTTAAGCTAAATTTTCACAGAGCACATTCAGTGTGTTTCCATCAGCTGTTTTAAAAGGGCTTCTCTGGAAATCAAGCACAGCACTACCAGAAAGTTAGAGGACTTTTGTGTATTTATGTTCAATTAATGCTTAATGTGGGAGTAGAAATCAGGTTTGCGCATGTACAAATGTGCACACGCATTTTGGCCCTACCATATGACTTAGCCACAAGATTACACTGCACAACTTGCCTTTGTTTCTACTGTATTTAAGTGCTACAAATTTGCAATACTGAGCCATTGCCTGCTTTGGCCAGTCAGTATTTTAGCACTGGTGCCACTTTTAACAACTGTGAATGACTGTTGGAAAGTGGTGGGAAAAATGAACCATTAGCAACTCAGATATTGTTAGTGTTTTGTTGTTTTTTTATTGAACAAGGAAATATGCTAATACTGTGTATGAACAGTGAACGCTCACTGGGTATGCTGTATGGTGAAATTGAGTTCCATCTGATAACAAAAACCAAACAGGCTTGATTTAATGCATAATTGCATTAGCTATTTCTGTGTAGAAAGGGCTGCACTGTATACAAAGTGAACATGCATGCCAAGTATAAGGTAATAGGTAATTTTTCATAATGTGAGACCATGTTATCTGATAATTCCCACAGTGCCTCATGTACAGAACCACAGGCTGCAGACAACATAATCATGAGTGCAATAAACGTGAACACGTACGATGAGCAAAATGATGGAGAGCGTGTTCATGACCCTAAAATATACAAGATTTAATGAAAAATGAAAAGTCTCCATCATCCTGAGAATGTTAAAATAAATATCACCATCTCTTCGATGGTACGTGAGTTTGAGTAAAAGGAGGGAGTGCCTGATGTATTTTGAGAAGCCTTGTATAAAAAAATTTGCTGCTTGGTGATGCCATGTGCAGCTGGCAGTACCATAAGCAAACATTGTGCCCTTCACTGAGCTATGAATCATAAGTAGGGGGAAGTTTGCAGACAGAGGCCCTTGTGAATGTGATGGTGTGGATATAGCTCCGGTCATGTCAGACTGTGTGGGAAACACAAAGAGGGGCAGGCCGAGTCACATGGGTCGTCCTGCTCCCAAAGACACGACTCTCAGTCCTTTTAATCTCTCACTGGCAGGCCCACCCTCTCACACACATATACACTCCTCCACTGCACTCTCTATTTATGTCAGTGCATAATGCAAGTGCCTCGTTTGTTGGTTTGTTTTTTTTTATTAAACACACTGCACTTTTTTATTTTATTTTCTTTAACATTACTCTGCATTAGGATGTAGCAGGTGACTGTATACACATGGTTGAGGAATGTGTGTGTCTGTTCAGCACTCACAGCAACATGCACAAGTCGTTATGTTATGGTCTGCTGTATGTGGCTATGAGATGGACTGTGTGATTATACACTAAGTACAGTGCATGTGTATGTGTAGTGGTACATTTGCAGTATATGTATACAGTATGTAATACATGGATCTATGTATGTATGGGTACTAGTGGCCCTGTAAGTACTTCTACTGAAAAAGCCATCTTTCCCAGGCTTCAGGCCTTTTGCCAGAGGAGCTCAGTAAGATCAAAAACAAAGGTAAGTGTCTGCAAATGAGAGAACCATGTGAAAGAACGTTAATGAAATTGAGTTTATCCAAATTAGAAATAAACTGTCATAAATTGAATAAATTATGTGATATATGAGAACAAAAGACAGTGAAGCTTCTGGTGGACAGCAGCTGATACAGCTGCCACACACTCCCCTCTCCTCTGAACAGGAGAGGAAGTCAGCGGTGGAGTTGTGTTTGCTGGGGATATGGTGAACCTCAAACTTGAAGGGCTGCCTAGCCAGGTACCAACAGGTTATTCTGCTGTTTGGGTCTTTCATCCTCTCCAGCCAATTCAAAGCCTTGTAGTTAGTTTCCAGAATGAATTGTCTTCCTAAGAGGAGGTCACTCATTTGACAGCCAGACGTTGTCTTTACTGGAGAAGAGCAGGTTTCCCTAAGGTAGAGCTTCCAACTTATGAATGGACTGGGATGGTGATCCTTGAAAGGGCCTTGGAGGAGCTCTGCACCCAGCCCACAACGTGAAGCATCAGTTTGCAATATGAAGGGTTGCTGAAAGTCAGGGCAATACAAAACAGGAGATCTGCTCTGCTGCTTCCTCTAACCACAGACCCTGAGGGTCTCAAGATAAATGTATGGGTAGTTTTCGTTCTTTTGTGTTCTACTGACTACTGTCTCATTTTAATTCTTTGTCTTCTTCAATCTTTTTAGATCTCTGAAATAAGGCATTACATTATTTTTATGTGTCAGCAAAGAAAGGTGGGACCTACTGCCTCTGTATATGCAGTTAGGTGCACTTGTCTGCTAAACTTTGTTTTTCTGACACTCTTTACTCATTGTCTTTAATAAACGCAGTTATAAACGTAAAGTCTGTAATAAAGATTTTTTTGTATTAAGCAATCCAGTTTACAGCTGTAAATGTTAAATAGCTGTTAATAAATCAGTTTTCTCAAGCTCTTACCCAGAAGGTAAGCAGTCACATGATCCACTGAAGTGGTCATACTGATGAACTTATGTTTTGTTTTGTTTTTTTTGGTTGTGTATTTGTTGTTTTCATTTACAATTTTTATTTACAACTTTAAAACCTTGTATAAAGAGAGCTTAGTACAGCTGTATGTAATAGACAGGGAAGATGTAAAATGTTCTGCTGTCTCCCCAAACATACGTTAAAGCTTCATGTGATTAATGCATCCACAGAGAAAACCATTTGACCCCCAACCTCTCTCCTACATACACAAATGAAAACCAACCAAACAAAAGCATATATTAAGCTGTTGAGTAAAAACAAAGCTATTTTTACAATCCTTCTGGTCACACTGCACCTGTTAACAAACCACTGGCACTGTTTTCTGAGGCCAACAGGAAAAGGTCTTGAAATAGCTTTCCCATGAGCCTCTGGTCTAAAATAAAATAAAGGGGCTGGCAGTGGCCGCCCACCACACTGGTGCGACCCTGTCATGGGAACCATGTTAAACTGTCTGTGGAGATTTGAGCAGAATAAATGAAACAGCCATCCCTCTGTATTTCTTTTTACATCACTAATGCAAATGCTCATTTATTGTACGTGAAGAATAAATACTGAGAGAACAGAGGCTATGTCCGTGTGTGTATATTTGTCCGTGTGTCTGCATGTGTGCCAAGGCTTGCACGCAGGTTCACCACATGCTCGTGCTTGCAGAGATGCCTTGTTGACTTGTCTTAGACGCGATGAGTGAGAAGAGGAATAAGCAAATCGCATTAAAAGTGTGAGAGTGAAGAGCCAATAAGACCTGTAAACAAAAAGGGGCATGCTAGCCATTACTGCCAAAGTAAACACACACACGCAGCACACTTCAACAAAAACATTTACATTAAACACCACACAAAAGACCATTTATTAAAAGAAAACAATAATGCTTCACAACTTACAAAGCTGAAGCATCTCTGAAAACCCCAACAGGCTATATCCACCAAAGAAAAGTGAGGATTCCACTGAAATGAATCAGGTTTTTTGGGGGCGCTGAAGTGGAATCGGCTTAACCGAAGCACACCAACCAGCACTGTTCACCTTTCTCTGCTTCATTCTCAGACTGCACTCTATTTTAGGGACCTCTGATGACTCCATCTTGGCCACAATTCCCTTTTTCCACTGCAGAAAAAAGTTATTCATAATCCTCCCAATAACTCAACACTGTTTGTCCAGTGTGATAAAGCAAAGGGAGCGTTCACAATCTAAATTTGCATTCTTCAGAAGTGAATGGCTTTGTCAGCCAGAGTAATACAGTTTGCTGCGTCTGCCTCCTCCCACTGCAGGGAGGCTGTTTACATGGGGACAGCTCAGAGATCCAGAGAGAAGACAACACTGCTGGCCTCTCCCCACAAGAAGGGCCTCTGTGGGTGGGCAGCGTTCCACCCGCTGATGCTCTAAGATCATTCTCGAGACGCACAAGAAGAATAAAACTCTCAAAGGAATTGACAGATTTTGTGCCAAATAGTCCATTTTATGGCACGGCCCTCCTCTCAGCTGCATTATCTGGACTTTAGAGCTTGTCACAGTAAAGGGGAAAGTTGAAATATGAACAGAGATTATCCTCAAAATAGTAACAAAACAGAAACAGAAGGTCGTTGACAAAGGGAACCCCCCTTTAATCTTGTCTGTGCAGTTTCAGGGAACTTTAGGGTGCAGGTCAAGACCAAGAGGTCAGAGGTTAGAGATGGGGCATTAAACTGATCTGAGAGGTCACGGGACATTGCCTCAGATCCTGTACTGCTCTTAGCTATCTTGGCTTAAAGTAATCAGAAACACAAGCTGGAGTGATTCCCAGAGTGTATTCCTAGATAATACAAGTGAGAAAGCTTTGGCAGGCAGATAACATGGAGAAACCTTCATGAGGTTGGCCTTTCAGTGTGACGCACAGCTTGTTTCTTGTTGTGCTCTTCAGGCCGACAAACAGTTTATTTGAAGTTTATGGTGTTACAATGTTCTAAATTGGGCCAAGTGAAAGCAATTTTCACTAAAACTTGGGTGGCCATAGATAACTGCACCTGAGGTCTTAAAATGCAGCTCTTGGTCCTCTTTGAAGATGACTAGCGCAGTCTGTCCAGAGTGAGAGAATCATCCCAATCAGCCACAAGACGCAGAGTAACGCAAGAATTTATGAGTGTAGAGAGGCGGTTGTTAACACTTGATAGTCAGTGCTCAGAAAGTCGACAAAACGGACCGGGGAAAACCACAGTCACAGATAGTTAATACCTATTTTCAGCTATTCATTTAAACTGCTAAGTGTGGAGTCCAAAACAACACAGGTCTATCTAACACAATGTAAGTGAGCACATCAGTACATAATACAGCTAGTTAAATAATCAAAATGGAGAGTAACATCAGTGGTGAACACAGTTTAGAGCAATGAGAGGACATTGTGGCCAAGTGGCTTTCCCGAGAACAGTGGTTAAACGTATTGAACACCAGGCTTTTCAGCCAGCTACTGAGCTGCAGCCAACATCTGTCAGAAAACTACACCAATACAAGTAATATTGATCATTTATACACTGCTACTGCTGCACAGTCACTGTACCTGGAGAATTCCACAGAGAACAGACCCAGGCCACCACAGTGAATAATGAAACTCATGTGTAAATAAAGTTATGCCTGGAATCAAATGTATTCTTACTGACTCCCTCTGCCACCAATATCCAGGATGAAACGCAACATTAACTCTTTGATTGCATGCTAAGTGGAAACCAGAGCTGCTTGAGGATCACCTGCCAGTACAGCATCTTATCTCTGCGAACAGCTTTGCTCTGACTAAGCTGAACTTCTGCATGACTTTTTCTTTCAACAGGGAATTTACGGGCATCAAACTGAAACACTCTGTACACTCACCTCCCATCTCTGTTTTCCCCCACGGCCTAGAGGCAGTACAAGAAGCAGGGCTTTATCCTACCACCTGAACTTCATTACTCTGCTCCTTCATGACTAGGAACGTCTTGTATCTTGTCTTTTTGTTTTTACATAATTCATGGGTCACAAAGTCAGGCTTGAACCTATGATTCACCCAAGATCCTGACTGGCTCTGAGGACTGTTCTGTTTTACTTCTACTAATTCTCACACAATGTAAAAACTACTTCCATCTGAGCATTTCTGTCACTTATCATGTAAACATTTTCTCCAAACAAGAATGTTGAGAGCTATATTTTAGAATGGGTCTTGTATTAGCCCCAATTGTATATAGAGAATATAGAGAAACCACTTGTATTATTCTATTTATAAGCTTGTATATTACACTCTCTCATACAGCTCAGGGAAACACAACGTATAGTTTCTACCTAGTCATCATCTCTACATAAATTGTAAAGGCTGTGCTAATGTTCCCATGATAAAGCTATAAATAAGGAGAGCTTTCCTTTTGAGTTTTATTGAATGAAATATGGCAAAAGAATGTTTCTAATGTATGGGCATAATTTCACCTCTAAGTGAAAAGAAGCAGCTAAAGCTTCCATATATGGGACTATATAGGGAAATTTTAACCAGAAAAGAAATTGGTTAAGATTCCCAAATACCCTAAAACCCTCTACCTACCTCTCACTCATTTCTCTGATCCCTTCAACCCATTCCACACTGACATAAAACGCTATTCACATGGGCATCACTGACAGCAAGTCCTCCCCTCCATCATGGGTCAAGCAATTCACCCCGAGCAGAGGAATTAAAGAAAGCAGAGATATCTTCAGATGTTAATCCCTTGTAAGATTCAGAGATGCTGTGATCTCATGACGTGAACCGGCCGTTTGACATAACAGAATTTGTTATTCAAAAGAATCTCTTATGATGTAGCTGTATGACTTGGTATATTGCTCTGGGAACAGCAGCGTGACCTCTGTTTGACCTCTGTTTTCACCTTTGACCCGGAGGAAGTTGTAAACAGAGTAATCTGCTGTCAGTAAAACGTATTAACTGCTCGGAGGCCATGAAACAATGCTGCTGTGACATCTGAAGTACCTCTACACCGACAACATCAAGGTGCCATGAGATGAGGTAAGATTGGGTGGTCAGTGGGAATGGCTCTCGTACATACTGCTTATCTGCAAGGCATCTTTCCAGGAAAATGAAGAAAAAAAAAAAAGAACATAAAATCCATGTACAGAAACCAGAGGGATGTTTGACTGACACTAGTTTGATGTTGAAGGTCTCCTGACACACCAAACCGTTTGGAAATAGGCTCCATGCTGCTTAAGCATGACCGTAAAAAGGCCCCATGAGCTTCTCTGTGACAGGCTGCAATAAATGTCACAACCATGAACTCTTTCTCATACAGACAAAAGGCACGCCATCGAGCAGGTAACGCACACAGTAGGCCTGCAAAATTGCTACTGAAAGTCAATCTAAACACAACAGCTCCTGCATACTGATAAGTACTACGGTATTTTTGGAGCAACTTTTATGGGGTAGAGAAATGTACATAGTTTAAATCCCTGCAGACAAGCCATAAAATCATCATTCTGAGACATTATATGACTGTCAGGGCTTTCTTCTGTATGATTCGTACTGGATTTCACATGGGTCCAAATGGTAGTCAGTATGGCATAACAAGATAATCTAGGGGTAATTAAGTTGTTTCCGTTGAGGGTTATGGTCTCAGTGGAAGATGTAAGTATAAAACAGAATATATAATAAACTATGAACATTACAGAAATATCCAAATGCACAAATGTATTTGACAGGATGTCTATAAACCAATCACAGCGTTCAACATCATCTAAAGTGGACTGTAGTAGAGCCACACCCCCTGTTTAAGCAAGTTTGGATGACCATGAAGCAAAGTGTAAGGCACATTTTCATCTATTGATCATATTGTTAAAGTACATCATTTGTGTTTAAACTGTGTTTAAAGTAAACATGAGATGACATCTGGCCATGAAAGCTTTACGTCTTTAAGGATTTAAGTCTGAAAATTATCTGTTTCGATTCAGCTCCATGTGCTGCACAATGGAGGATTCAATAAACATTAAGTTGATGACTTGATCTTCCAAACAGGCACTAAAACTAGGTGCTGTGCATATAAAATCAAACATTATTCTGCACCTCATGGCACATTTATTCAGGCACTGATTTTGGTGATAAATGAAAAACACTGGCAGTGTTTCCACGACAATTTTAAAGCTTCACGTTCATGTCCGAATGAAGAGGACAATTATCGTCATCTAGAGCCTAACTGGAATCACATCTGTCTCAAGCTAATGACTTCTTACCCCCAGCAAACCATAATGAGCAAAGCAAAAAGTTATTGGAGGGTTTTGCCAGGATACTTAACAACATCTCTTGCAAATAAATTTCATTCACAGCAGTGGGGTAATGCGCTGGGCTAGTAACTGGCCTAGGGATTATGTTTGATTTGATTCTAATTCATTCAAAGTAGACATACTTAAAGAATGTCTGTCTTCACCTAGCCCAATCTGTGATCTCAGCACTCCCCTGTTTAGAGAGAATGCTATGTGACCAAGTGAGTAATGCAAGGGGTGCTGATGTCATAAATGAGGCAAGTCTTCACCTGCAATCTTGTATAAAAATGATGTTTTCAAGGAATCAAAGAATTAGCAGATGTTCAGACCACAGTAAGCACTGCATTAAAAAGGGGTTGCATTGAGGAGGGTATGTTTCTGCAGATAGAGATGAGATGAGAAAATATGATCCAGGAAGTCCAGTTTGGCTATACATTCATTTTAACACTACTTTGTTGCTAAAACACTGCACAGTATTAGTGTTAGACCCCTCTGTAAAGCTGTTTCTGTAATCATCTTATCCTCATCTTATCTATCTCACCAATCAAGAAGTAGTAGAAATATGGTTTTCATGTTAATCTACTGTGCTTGTTCATACTCAGTTGGTGATGTGTTACAGGATGACTCATTGCGCTCCAAGTAAAATTGAACCAAGTTATTTGCTTTGGCATCCCACCGCTCTGATGCTGCTGTTTCATTGAAATGAATGAGGAATCTCCACTATTTGATGCTATAAATCAGTCTTGCCTTACAAGTCACAAGAGTTTTTGACTTTGCAAGAATTAACTGATTTTGTCGTAATTTAACTGTGTGATATGTTTTAAATAAATCTGTTGTTTAACCCATAACCATACACATGCATTAGAATAACACTGCTGAAGACCAGCTGTGTGCATCTCACCTTCCCAATACTTCTCATCTAAGACAAAAAGCTCTGACACACACATGAGACTGACAGAAATCTTACCTGCTCACTGGCTGTCACAGCATGTCAGCGTAGTGTCCTCCACCTGTTAGGAGAAAGACAGTGATGATAATGCTAAACACCAACTATACATTCAGTGACCTATTTATTAGGTACACCTGTGTGGTCTAATGCAATCAATACTGCCAGGAGAAATTAGACACCTCTCAATATAATATAGTTATACACCTCATTTATAAACATATAAATGAATCTACACATTTCTGACAATGTCAACACAAACACATACATTTTAACTTCATAAAGGTGGAACTGTATGAACTTATAAATGATTCCACAGGTGTGTGGCCATCAGCTGAATTAAAAAATAAACGGTATATTTTATTCTGTGTCATATCTTTTACAAAATGGTGATTGCCCTATAACAGCCACCATCAGCATCAGTGTTCCCAATCAGAAGGGGTGGAGTGGGATCTTAAAACAGCCTCCATCTGTTTCATTTTTTCCTTTGAATGACAGGGCATCAAGGCGAAGAGGCACAACCCCAGAAAGCTCCGACTGTTCTTCTGGATCATGATACTTAGACCTTTTTTTTTCTCCAGCGAGGCAACAAACTGCCAAGATGCATGTAATCAAGCAGCCAATAAATACACCAGAATAGCATGACAAGAATGTTCACACAGTTAATGTGGATCTCACAGAGTGCCAACAGCTCTGTCAATCCCAGAGGGATCTGGGAGAGGGTACGACAGGGAAATGGCCGCATTCCAGTTAATTGAAGATGACTTGATTTCTGCACCTTAGAGCCGAAAGCCTCGGCTTATTGTGCAACCATGTGGATCCAACTTTTGAAGCTGGTGCAGAGTGAGATATCAGACAATTAAAGAGAGGAAAGAAAGGAGGGTACTGCTCGCTGCAGTCCAGCTTGTTTGCATAGGTGTGAACTTAATTGCTTGAGGGCTTTGCAAGCCATCTGATTTCACTATCTTGCACAAGCAAACACAAAAACACAGACACTCACACAGACTCTCAGCATGCTTATTCTTTTATGTATCTTGGAAGAATGAACTAGAGGTCAGCAGATATAAATCTTTCAATAAGCCCAGAGACTGAGATGAATTAAGACATAGTGTTTTTCATCAGCTGTATTCTGGTTTCACTTTAAATCATCCTGATTGAATTGTACAACAATATCCTATATTTCATGATATGTAGTACAGTACCTCAATAACTTGCAGAATCACTGAAGAAACAACTCTAGTCTGCATGGTTTAATAGATCCTGTAAACATAATTCTTTCCCATGTGATAAGAGGACTACAAAACCTTTCCAAGGAAATGACGCTGACATGAAGTCATGCTTTTTCTCTCAGCTACTCTAATGACAGCATCAAGTATTTTGTTAGGAGAAAGTGCCAACAACAACAGCAATAACCTCTAATTTTCATTATCTCTTTATACTCCACAAGCATTAGTACAGAGAGCATCTTGTGTTACCTTCAGGGCCAGGAGGAAATAATTCTTCTCCTTTGTTATCAATGCTCCAGATAAAGAATAGTGACACTGAATCTATTTGAAAAGGACAGATTTGTGTCTTTTTGGAATCAGACACATCCTTTTCCCCATGAGTGATGGATTTAGTGTACAATCTGTTCCAGGATACAAACATCATTACCCAGTGGAAGAATTCACAGCCTCGTCCATGTCCATTCATCCAGACCACTGCCCATTCTTGACAGTTTTACTTTGGTCTTTTTCAGCCCTGTTATTTTGATCTATGTATGCAGGCTGCTTAAGGCAGAGCTGGGCTGAGGGGATTCAGACCAGGAGAACCCAAGATCTCTTCCCTCTCAGATTGTTATTACAGGCACATCATGTACCCAAACATCACAAATCTCTCATTACACCAGAGCAATCTCATTCTGGTACTTTTGCCCAGGGGATTCCTGGTAGGGTTCGGTGAGTTTCTCATCTGCATAATGCTGATGTGCATTTCATGAATGCAGTAATTTTATTAGCCCTCTTTCATTCACTCTGTCTGTCGACCTTGTGAATGTATAATCTCTAAACTCTTTTTCATGGATATTTTGCAAAGACGTAAGTGATTACTATGCACACACACTGATAATCAATTGTATATACTGTATGAAAAGTCACGGAAATAGCTGTGTGAGGAAAAAAACTGAGCCAGAGAGATAACGTCAAATCCCACCCACTGTATCTCCTCCCTACACCTGGCCAATCATAGTGTCGAACACAGCTCCTTCCATGCCAGCATTGGAAAGGTGTGGACGCTGTTATTCTGTAGAAGCATACTGATGTCTTAATGAGGGCTACGGATGATGCTGTATAACCAAAACCAGGGAGGATGGTTGTTTTACAGGTTTTCAATGTAAGTCTTAGAATGATCCAAAGGCAAATATCATATCTCCCAGGAGTTGGTGAGGTCTAAAGGCCTTGAGACATCATAATTTAAAAAGGCTACATTAGTTCATTCCAATGGAATCAGTATAATTAGAGGAAGCTGCTCAAAGAGGCTAAATTATTCTGCAAACCTCTTCCACAAAGAGTTCAACTTTGGTGAACTCAGCGTGGAACATTTGACAGGAAAATCTGACCAATAAGCGTACAGCATTAATACTCAATAAGTGACTCAACGACTGCTAGTAGCTGAAGCTGTTTTTCTATGTGTGGGCCGCTGTTTTGTTTGTCTTCTGCACACCACAAGGACTAACATACACATTCCTGCGAATGGCTTCACACTATCTCACTACTCCACCCAGCAATGCACCAGCAAAGGCAGAAAAGAAGACGACTTGTGGACATATGGGGAGTGACTCAGTCTGTAAATGTTCATTCAAATGCAGGGTCTTGGGCAGGTGGAAGGGTAAGAAAGGGAGAAAGTGGGGGTGTCACCAGGACATGGCTGAATTATACCACTGTACACTGCATATATCAGTATAGTAACTGGTCCAAGTGATGTTCTTTAAACTGAATAACAAAAGTTACAAGAAAGTTACAAGGTTAAAATACCTTAAATTTAAGTCAAATAATTCTCTGAGTCATCAAGGGGAAATGATTATAGGAGCAGACATTAAAATAGGTACAACAAGGTCCTCTGTACAAAAACTATACTCCCCTGTCATTCTCTCCAATGACACTTTGAGGAAACATATAATTTCCTCATCATGGTTCACAGCCAGTGTCACAAAAGTGCCGCTCAATTACCAGTCTTAGTGGCAGGGAAAGCGACCAACCATAAAGGCGACCACAAAAGAACCAGGTAGCATTCAACAGGAAACATCACCTCAGCCAATTACCCATGAGCTCATATGTTGCCAAAACAGCCATTAATCCGAGCAGTGAGCACACAGAGGGCTAGTGCAGCTTCCAAGGCCTCTGCCAAGGGTGAGAGGACTCACAGGGTGAAAGACAAAGGGGGATGTATGCGATACGGCAAACAAAAGAATTGATCATTTATCATGGGTGCAGGAACAGTAATTCAGACTTTCTTACAACATGTGATGAATCAGTGCAGAAAGGTATTCAGTCTTTTCTAGATTTACAACTTTGCCAGAACCTAAAATTGATGAAATCCACTTTATATACTTTAAACAGACATTTCAGAGCACTCCACCGCTGTCTTTCCCTGAACTGTTGTCATATTAAGACCCTAATAATCCAAACCAGTTACAAGAAGAGAGCATGACATCTTGCAAACTTTCTAAAGGTATGTGTAAGATGATTAACAGTGAAGGCTCATACATGTAAAAGTGAACACAAGGGAAACCAGACTCCTAGGAGACTAATACCACACTTCAGCACGTACAGCACTGTAATAATAATAGTAGAAACACCACTTGTATCACAAATCTACTGGGAGCCACGTGTCCCGTCATCACAGAGGTCAACTGGAGAACTGGCTGAGCACAAATATTGTCTAAATATATAACAACCAGACAATTAAAGTTGTGTTTGTGGCATGGGAGGCTGGACGGAGGCTTGTCGTCTAGACATCACAACATTCCCTAATGTACGACTATAGGTAATGGCAGAAAATGTTTCATATATTGAGAACAAGCCACATTTAATCAATGGCTGCTCAGTTATGAGCAGCTCAGAAAAGGGGCTTTATACTTTCTGGCTTAAGCTTTTGGTGTTTATAGAAGTCTCTGTACTGTCTATTAGAATTAATGCTAATCTTCACTATTATCCCAATACAGGTCAGTAATGTACAGGCTAACATGTCCACAAGAGTGTATAAATTTGAACTATATTTAAATTTAAAGTTATTTAACACTCATGCTTTAGCCATAAAACTTGTAAAGCTAGTAAGCGTGGGAGATACTATTAGCTTGTTAGCTTGACAAGTTGTTATGGTTAAAGGGTTAGCAAACATCTCTTAGCAAACAACTGCCTACAGTACTTACACATTCAGCAGATGCATAGCAGTGTATTATCCCACTGGAGTTGTTGACATCTGGTTTGGGCCACCAACCTCTGAGAAAAAGGTCTTTGGCCTGCTAGGTCTGCTAAGTTTGACTGTTAACTAGCCACTAGGACCACTTCAGCTCTCTGCTCAGAGCTTGGCAGCAAACATATGCTCACATTCAGCCAGTTCACTGGGCACGTTTACACTGTTTAAATACTTTCTGAATGCGTTTTTTTAATATGAGACACTCATACAGTCTATGTATGACCCAAAGGACCAAAATAAGCTAAAAGCAGCTAAAAACTATGAGCTGCAAAGATGGATGTTATTTCTCAATGGGTTCTGGATTCACATTACACAGAGTTATACAGCATATGCAGTTTAATATGGAGCATAAGTGACTGTGAACTGAAAGGGGGGGATTTTAATAATTTTAAAAAGGATAAAATACTAATTGCTTAGGATTCAATGGAGCTGTACTGTATTTTTTTTTAAATGTGCTCTTTTTTAATAGCAGGTACACATTCCGTATGGATTGTATGCATTACCCTTTGCAAAATATGAACCAGACATTTTGACTTGTCATATCAGGAAAAGCACAGGTGTAACTAATAACATTAACAATGGCTCTGTTCCATTTATGTGTCCCAGGGAGACATGTCAGTGAAACAGCATGTGCAAAATCAGGGCCCTGGAACTGACACACCTGAGTGGAATGCAGCAATCATGAATTAATGTTATAAACTGCACCTGGACTTTTCCTGCTAAGACATGTTAAAGTGTCTGTGTGAAAAAGACCTCAGCAGATGACGGTGGAATATAAAGCAGCCTGGGCCTCTGTGTCTCATTTTAGCAACAAATTAGAGAAAAAGTTTTTTTTCCTTATCCAAATCGCCTCAAGCCTCAAAATAGAGGTGCAGTATGCTGTGAGGATTCAAGAGCCCCCTGACACAAACTTGTGGTTATGAGCTACATAAATAAACTCACTTTGATTTTTTTTTTTTTTTCTTTTTTCTTTTTGGATTCATTTTTAGCTACTCAGACTGAAATATCTCTGCAACTACTGGGTGTAATCCCATGAAGTTTTGTTCAGACATTCATTACCTGACTGAGATGGTTCTTATGATAAACATTATTTGCCACTCAGCTTGTTAACATTGAGCATGTCAGCAGGTTCTGTGCACTACAAGCAAGTACTGTCACTCGTGTGGTAAACTCTTAATAAATAATTTCAAATATTGAACATAATGAGTAACTGGTTTACAGACAACCTGTACAAGAATGAAAAGGATGGACTCTCCTTCACATGAACATTAGGTACAAACACAAATTTGGGAACTCTTCCTTTAAAAAGGGAACTACTGTATGTGAAAAAGGGTTGAGGCTACATTAGCCGCAACTAGCATAAAATTTGGCCAACTACATTAAATTATTTCTTCCCGGTTAATCACTGTACATACAGCTTGTTTGTTAAGATGAAAGTACACCAATACACCTAAATACACAACTGCTGACGGACAATGTGAATCTAAACCTGAGGAACCTCCGATATGTCCGCCAGAGGGTGCATTCACTGCATCAAGTCCTCTTCTGCCATCTCAACAATTAGTTAATTATCTGGATTTTCCTGTGACAAGCAGCCAAACCACTGTAATTTGTTATAAACTGTGGCTACACAAGGCTACGAGGAGAAGAATCCTCGTAACATGTCCAAATCATACCTTTCACTAAACAAAGTTCAATAGCCTGTTTACATCAGGCCAGGGTGTCCACCAAACAAACACCACCACTGCACTGTTGGTTTGCCAGAGAGGCAGATAAATGTTTGTTTACTCTGAGCAAGTCATTGGTGGGGAATGCAAGCTGTTTAGGGCGGGATGCTGCTGATGTTTTGTTTGTGTATGTGTGTGTGGCCATGAAAACACACATATATAGTGTGTGATTGGCTGCATGTATATGTGTGTGTATACATTGTTACTAAGGCCAAACCGTATTTACACCAAACATGTGTAAGCACTTGAAGGCCACTGTATGTAAACTCTGCATGAAAACCAATTTAACATAGTAAATATGAAATGGTGAAATGTTTATGCAAATGTAATTAGCAAACTAATGGGCTTTCACATCAACAAATATTGATTGAGAACATCTGCCTGATGTGTGAGATCATTACATTCTTCAGGAAAGGTTGCATTACAACACCCAAGGTTTAATCAGGCAGAGTGAGCGATGTTCTGCCAAGTCAGAAACAAAATAACACAAGTTATAGAAAATAATAGCTTGTCACTCCATCACATCTTTTCATAGAAACTCTAAATCTGCTCAGCGAGATCAGTGTCCTGACTCAGGTTAACTCACAGGCCACTTAAAATTTACTCTATAAACACTGTATCCTACTGTAAACATTGTATACAGTATGTATTTGCAGCATATGGGATAGGCATCAATGAAGTCAATTCAACTGTGGCCAGATGGTTAGGCACATTCCTATGACGGCAAATTTTAAACACTAACAATTATAAGTACAAGTGCATTAGAGTGGAAAGCCAATATCATCACATTGATCTCCTCTTATGTTAAGAAAAAAAACAAAGTCATCATCATTTAATCATTATGCCAAATATGCTTTTAAAGCACTGTTAAAGCAGCCTCACTGTCTGTTTAACTCAACGTTGCTGCAAAGGATAAAAGAGAAAAATCCATCTCAGCAGATTTACCTATGAAGGCAGTGTGAACATTTCACAGCTTAACAGCATCTTGCTGCATGCTTTTTTTTCTGTTCAGAGAATGAGTGTAACTCTGTAAGATCACTTGTGTCCTTTGATTTGGTGACACCTGTGGTTACTGGTAGTAACAACAAGTGTGTCTGAGAATATTTGTCCAATTGAAAAGTTTTAACAAACCAGGCCCTCATCCAGCAGCTCACTGTGGTGGTTCCTTTTCTGTCACTCATCTGCTTACATAAAAGCACCAAAAATGTATCATACAACATGGCGTAACAAAGCACCACTACCCGAAGAGACAAATACATTTTCGTGTGGCAGCATGACAATAATCCCTGAGTTTGTAATCAATGTGGGAAAGGTGACTCCACCAACAAGAATGAGAACTATCATATAGATAGGGGATTACTATATAGATAGAGAAAGCTATTTCTAAAAAATGCTATTTCTAAAAGAAATACCAGCTATTAAGAGAATCAAAAAGGCAGTCTGTACGATGTCTTAAAGACTAACTTCAAGTCAGGAGGAAGAAAACTGCTTTCCATTTCAGAGATATATCTACACATCACTGGGTTTCATTTGTAGTTACATCACTGAAATATTCCAAATAGCTGGAATAATTGTCTGAGGAATACTAACCACATGAAGTGTTGACTGATCCATCAACAAAAAACATTTTCAAGTCCCAGCTAGCCAGCTGCAGGGACTACATTTCAGACTGTCAGGTTTATATTTTATGGCTTGTGATGATCAGGTGCTGGATCTTGATAACAAAAATACACTTAGATTTATTCACAAACTTATGAAGTCTTTAGACAAATAGTGTCTGTTTTTTGTTAACCTGATTGATTAGAGAGTAAATGTTGCTGACTGTATTGATCTCCTCGTATAAACTCTGCATGCTCACCCAATCAATTTCCTAAACTAAACAGGATACTGTCATCCACTGTGCATATTTTAAGCAGCATTTTTCCACATCTGAGCCTTTGAAGTCAAAGAGAATGCAGGAGCAAATACTTTGCACAGGTATGAATGCGAAGGTCAGGAAACGTTGAGCACTCAATGAAAGGTTAAAAGACTAGAAAGCATCTCGGTCGGAACATGGATTACGTCTCATGAACTCAATCCCTTTAAGCCATGTCACAAACCCACCAAAGTATTAGACAGATTCCGCCGCAAGAATTCATAATGACATCTTAAAACCATTTTGCGCACAGCAGCAGAATAAACTCATTAAAGTTTGCAAAGGTGTTGCTTAACCTGCCAGATTTGTCTGTTGCTTTATCTCCGGGGCTTTTTGATGCTTCATTCCAAATCTTTTATTCGGTACATCAAAATCTGACCTCTTCAATTGAAGTTGCCCATATTAGGCACCGGAATGCTACTGCTCATCCTCGGAATAATTTGGATATAAAAAGCTTTAATTGCATGCTCTGACACAGCAATGTTTAGAAACAGAAACAGGTAAAATAGCTAAAAAATAAAAAGCTTTCATCACTTAAGACATACCTGTATGGTCGCAGAGGCTGAGCTCAGTTCAGACACTGGTCTGTGTGGATTATCTCTAGTTTGATATCATTACTCTCCCTCACTTTCCTGCTGTTGAATCCCTAAACATCTGTCTAGACTGTAGTCTTCTTGTTTCCTTGCTTTAGTATCCCTGCTGTTGATCATGGGAATCACTCTTTTCCCCCCTGATGTTTTTACTTGACTGGGCAGGTGGCATCCTCTCACCTATACGCTCCATGTGTCGGCTCATTCGTGACATGTAAAGCAAAAATTCACTGATAGCTTTCTGACTCAGTAAGAGATCTAAAGCCCTCATCTCTTTTAACAGCCTCAGGGTATTATACAGTACAATACTGCTACTGTGTGCCTCCATCCTGCCAACATGCCAAAAGCACTCCCTGCTTTACATGGGACAATGCAATTCATTTCACTTTGAATTTACAATATGTACGGAAGGTAGAAGAGAGATGCGGCTATTAGCACATGCATATGCTCTCACAGCCTTAAATTTACATAAGAGATATGAACGAACCTGACAGCGGCTCTCACAATACCATGTAAAGTAACAAAAGCACAACTGCAGGATCAAAACAGATGTTTTACATCTGGACTGACTTCTGCATAATCTAAACACGTTACTTATTATTGCAATTACTCGTGTCTTACAATGTAATTAGACATCATAGGAAACCCATAGGCTGCATTTCAGCAACCCAAATTATGTAGGATGTGTGTGCCAATTCAGTTTACTGGAACTCTAATTGGATACATGTGGTAAGATGTGTCCAAGTACTAATTCATGAGAAAACCAGAAACATGCAGCCAGTCTGTGTGGCATTCAGCTGCATGAACTGTCAGTGAGGGGTGAAACAGAGGGCGTGAAACTCACAAAAGTGCAGCTTAAGAGTCTAGTTAGTCTCACTAACTAGATATAGGTTACCACCCATACACAATAAATCTTCAACAGTCAGTTCACCCAAATTACAAAATAACCCCCACCCCAACTCACCTTTTAAGATAGGAAAGGAAGTTGAAAGACTGTGATATAATGTCCTGTGTAATTACCGCATTTTGTAAATGATCAGGGACAAAGATGACACTAGCCATTATCACACTGACTGCACTTTGAATAACTAAACCCATAGCCCATACATAACACACTGTTTGTATGTGAGCCTACAGTGAGCCACACACTGCCAGACCAATGCACAGAAGAAAAAAAAGAGGAAACATCAGCACATGTGAGTGTTAAGTGAATATGAGTGTGTCTTGAGTGAAACCAAAGAGAGTTTTATCAGAGGGAGATAACAGGACACACTGTAAGACTTTCTGGCACAGAGCAGCTGAGACATTACACCAGGTAGGTCAAAATACTACAGGATGGGAAAATAAACTCTTAATATAAAGGAACCATTAAAAATCACCCGTGAAATAAACAAGTTGCTGAAATTAGCAGGTCAGTTAGCAGGTTAAGGTGACCAACAGGCCAGATATATTATCGAGATCAGTTTAGAGAAGAGAGCTCTTTGAAATATGAGCACAGCACTCAACCTAAGCCCTAATAACTGACAATATAGCTGACCTATTTAAATGATTTGTCTCCTGGCATTTGAATGATCTGCCTCCCAGAGAAACTCGACACTGTGACTGCTGCATGCTTTTATCTACTGAAACTAACACAACCAATGGCCTTTTCCTCAATATGAAAACTCAGAGGAATTCACACTAAATCAGAAAAACAAACATCCTAGAGAATGGTTCAGTCCTATTGAAATCACAGCCGAGCAAAGACACAATGCACACATACATACTAACAGTGCCACCAAATGGTGTTCATTTCTCACCAAAAATGACAAAAACTGAATAAAAAGTCATTTTAAAGTGAAAGCTTTAATTAAATGTATTGTAGTTTTTGTCGACAGATTAAAACTGTGCAAGACGAATTACCAAATTTAATTATATTAACTGTTGTAGCGATTGAAGTATCAGGCTGGGTAAAACTTTACCTGAACGCACCTGTAATGAGGCTGGTAATTCCTCACTGTATAGAAAAACCATGAAGCTGAACAACTGCAATTTACTCAAATACAGTATATAACTGGCACAAACTCCATGCAAAATGTATGGTCTGTTCACCATATCATTATCAACATCATCCTCATTTTTTTTAGATTTTATGATTTGTATTGGCTTATTTCAACAGAGCAAGTTACACTACAGTAGTTGCAGTTATAATCTTCTGTTGCACCGACAATGTAACACACTGTAGGTTATAATTTTCCCTTGTCCCTGCTGATACTGCCACATTTGTGCTGTTTTAGTCTGCTAATTTCCAACGGCGGGACCAGAAACTCTGCACTCATCACTCACCTCTTCATCAACAGGTGGCATTCATCAGAGCAATTAACAACAAGTTTGTCCATTTACAAGTTTGCTGAATTTGACCTGGAACACCCACAAGAGCAAGTCTAAATGAACAAGTGGGTGATTACAGCTTCAGTGATGGTGCTGCTCTGCAGTGGAGAGCACAGGTAGCTGCAGTAATGTTATGTTAGCATGGAAGACAGTGAGCAGCTGTGTTTCAAAGCAGAGTTATGGAAACACTACTGTAAGAAAAATGACTGTATTGTATTACTGCAGAGCAGACTGACATGGGCTCTGTGAATGTAAACATCACAGTCTTGTTTAATTATGTAAAAATAACCTTTTCAGTTTACTTCACAACACAAAAATAACACCTGCAACCACAGTAACTGTTCACATCAAAGATGAAAACAGCTGTAGCCTCAGAATGTTTAGAATAATACAATTCAAAATGCATGACAAAAATTAAATTAAATTTCAAAGACAAAAACTTGACTAGAATGTCTTCTGTTGACTGAAACTGGATTAAATGAAATGACTAAAATGTGACTAAAACTAATTGACATTTCCATTAAGAGACTTAAACTGAAAATCAGGTGACAAAACCTACAGCCCTGCTGTCCAAAAGTGTAATCTGGAAGAGGAGAAAAACACTTCTCAAGAGCCTGTACCTCAGACTTTTCACTATGGTTAATGTCCATAAATAGAACATCATGCTCTGTAGTGCTTTATCTGTAAAGAAACACACTGCTGTGGCCTTATGTTTCCTCAACATACAGCACTTCGGTTATCAGTCTCACAAAAGCTTTGGCTAATTTCCCCTTCCTCATGTTGACTGCGCTGACCTGCAAAAGGCCAAAGCAAGTGAGAATTCTTTTATTCTGGAAAAATCACACGGGTAATGTTTGTTTTTTAGTTGGGATACTTCAGGCTGTGAGACCAGGACACTTCCTCACAGAGATCTCTTAAAACTCCAAAACGTAAACTGTGTCATTACTCTAAATTGGGTTTTGCCCCATGCCCATAATAGTAAGTAAACAAGTTCCAAATCCACGAAAATATATGAAATCGCTGCGGCCTTAGCTCGCACTGCCATGCCGCAATCATGTTATTAATGGAAGAAACCAGATTGTTTGGATATCATATCCCCATGATAATTAAATCCAAATGTTTTGAAACGAAAGCTTATCCAGTACATGACTGTTGGCTGTATCACAGATGAATTGATTCAGTGTATGTAAATAAACACACGGATAAGAGGGTTTGTACACGACCGAAAGCAAACACTAACCTTGTTTTTCTGTAAATCCATAGAGGCAAGTTATCGTATTGTTATGACATCAGAATACCCTCATGGACCATGAGTTACCCTAGACAAAAAAAGAAAGACAATTGACTTCAGCTCTGAAGATGTACATCAATAATATCACAGTTTTTACACAACATCTCACTTGGCATGAGGTTTTTCAAACACCTTTTGGCATCGCAGTCCATATTCCTCAAAGACTCAAATAACCATTGTGTTAAACAGACAAGCAGAGCTTGTAACCTCAACATTAGTCTCATAGTTTCACTCACCAACATATGCAGCCTAGGCAGCTGCTTTCCATAAACAGTAATTGGATTCACTTGTTTTAATTTACTTCACTACTGTAGGCTCCGTCCATAACTCACTTCAGATACGTGAGGAACATTTCACGTCCAATTTCCTGCACAGTAATTACCCAGAGAAGAGAAGTGAGTGTCCTCACACCCACTGCTGACTGCTCCATATCCAACAACTGTAAAGCATGCAAAGCACACAGCCTGCCACCACATTGGTTTGCATAATGCTGATTTGACAGTCACTTCCTTCCTGCTGCTAGCATCACTATCAATGGAAATTGCTAAATGTCTCTTGGAATATTGATAATGACACACCCACAGGGACAGTGAAGACATCATTGTGTGCCAACAAGGAGACTATTTTAATCACTGACAATTTTTACTTTCACAATAGTATCCTGGTTTTGAGTCTTATGCTGTTGTTATGTTTTTATCATATTATATGATATGTTCTCATTCACATTTAACATTAAGTAACTTGGTCATTCATAACACTGTGGTATACTCTGTTAATAATTCTAATGGTGGCCTAAGAACTGCAATACCCACGGTTCTCTAACCCCCTTAGTAGTCAAAAATTAGAATGATAAAACCAGTAATTACAGTGTTACATAGCCTACTTATCTAAACCCATTGACAGACATTTCAAGTGTCTGGAGAGAAAAAAATCCAAATGCAACTGAATACATTTACACCCAAAGCCATAGCCAAGACAAATGTTAACTTAGGTCCTGAAGCATTAAGTAGATCAGTTTTGTTGTATTACAGTTCATTTGTACATTTTTTGTGTCAAATGTGTGATTTCCTGCATTCTGGTGAATTTTTTAATGCATGTGAAATAACCCAGGCACAGCAAATCAACTTTAGCGACAAATAGTTGAAAATATTCTTGGACACAAAGTTTTTATAAAGCTAAGTAGCTTGCAAGCTAATTTAGCAGTCACGCACTTTGCTCAACTGTTATATTACTAACAGCTAGTTAGCTATTAAGCTAATATAGCCTCGCTACGTCTCTTTTGATCAAATAAGACACTGCAAGCAACCTGATATGACATCGTTAGTACCCCTAACTACCCCTGACCCACCGGAACACCACCCTCTCTTTGTTCTGGGACCTCCTCGTTTACAAATGATGCACTGCTAGCAAGCCTAGCTAACTAACAATAGACTGTATTAGCTAACATTAGCTAATTAGCTAGCTTGATTGGCTGATTCAAAATGTCATTCGGCGGCGCTGCTGTCCAACAGGTTCAACAGATATATGAAGATGGTAAATATGTTATGGTAACATGTACCTCGGGAGACCATATTTTGGCTTTCAAAAAAGAAGAAACTTGTCAGTAGACACTAAAGTGTTACTCACTGCTGGTGGGCTTTCGTTCTTATCCCTCCGACTATCAGAAACACGGTCGCTAATCACTGAGAAATAAGTTCTGATTGGCTAAGCTAAGTCTTATCTGGCGGATTGATACAAGAGTTTACAGACAGTTCACTCAGGTGTGTTGATTGTTCTGCCGAGGGTGTGCTGTAACATGAGCCTAATAGATGCGTTGGCAGGGAATTTATAACGAAATCAAAACACGTCGTTCACAAAATAAAATCATGTGCATTCACACACACACACACACACACAACGTCAGACTGAAAGAGAAAAAAATTACCGCGGTCCAGACCTCGGCGACCTCTTGACTGGCTATGGGGATGTTTACACCTTATGCACTTGTATGCCTCTCTGTTAGCTGCATCACAAAGACTGGTTTACAAAGACAGACTTTGACTATTGCTTAGAAGAAGAATAACTCCAGCCATTTTGTTACAAGAATAGTTATCTACTTACACAAACTCATAAATGGCTCACATGGTCGAACTACATGCAAGGCAGGGGTTTTGCTCATCTTCAGTCTCTCACCAATAGAGAATGTTTTTCTTTGACTCACACAGATCATTGAACTTCTGTGCTTATCAGAGATTAGATATTAGCCACAATAGCTAGTTGGCTCTGCTTTCTGTCACCACTATTCAGCAATTTAGATTGGATTTAGCCTCTCCAATTGACTGTCAGTAGGAGAGTTAATAGATGAGTATGGACATACAGAGAAAAACAGGATGGATTTGTTGTAGGTCACTGATATAAACTTTTCAAAGTAGGTAAACATTTTACTCTCCTGAATATGTTTCAATTTAGGGAGATTCTGGAGAATCCCCTAAATTCTGGAGAATCCCCTGGACAGGAATTAGCCTCCACCACATTAATGTTAACAAAAACGATTATTAAATGATGACTCTAAAGCTATTTCAACTGATGTGAGTGGCTCATCTCATGAGCAAGTTTACTATAAATAGTCATCTCTGTTGCTGTTGTTGACCCAAGTGACCACTGGTTTCTTTGGAAAACACATAATGCCACTGGAATGAGAGGCAAAAGATGCTGCCTCCAAGTGTTGTAAGACACAGTGTAATTATTCAAAGCTGTATTGTTTTATATGTTGTATAACAGCCTACAGTAACAAATACAAATAAACTGAGGGTGTTCGAGATGTGAGACTGAACAGAGAGCAAACCACTTTAGCTCTGTTAACTTAAAAGGCTGTATTTCACTGTGATTAGTAATTTTATAGCATCTTGTTGACAGATGGGTGACAGATTAACAAAACAGACATTTTGATGTTGGTCAGGAATTACCTAATTTTAAGTAATTTATATACTATTGGGAAGTTTATCCACAGAAGCATCATATTTCATTAAATTAATTTTTTTGGGGGGTGGGGTGGGTGGAAAATCTTAATCGGTAAAGTAACTGTAGCAATCCAATACATGTAATGAAGTAAAATGTACAATGTACAGCATAATAAACAGTGCTGTAGCACATAGGCCTGGTTACATTACACCACTGGCATTCATGACACTTTTCCACTCAGTTTTCCAGATTTTGTATTTGTCGACTGTGTGTTTTATGTGACATTGTTTTCTAACAAATTAAAATAAAACACAAAAGCATGATGCAATAGTCTAAATCATTTTTATGCCTTGCATAAAATAATACAAACAACCTCTGTAACAAGGTCGACTCTAAAAAACTAAAACACATAACATCCACCAGGATTAGGAAGATGGCTTGAAGGCAGCACTGTACTTGAGAACAGCGTTGGACATTATAATACTGTGGTTACTTTTTTAGGAAAAAAGAATGTAAGGGATTACAATTTGAAATTGAGTAAATACAATCACTAAATACAGTCACTAAATCCAGTAATGTTCCATTTGGTTGGTTTGTTCACAGTCTTACTGAACGTTTGAAAGCTGAGTAACGAAACTAGAGTAATGAGTAATGTAATGCATTGCTTTTCCTGCTTAGTAATTAGTGATGTAATTTGTTTTTTCAATGACTAATGTGTAATGAGGAATTAATTACAGTTTTCCAGTAACTTGCCCTACACTGCTTAAGAACAACATCACACATTCTGTAGATAGGTAAACCAACCTTGTCAAGTGCTGTGTTGAAGCAGCACAACAGTTAAAGTTACTTTTTATGTGTGTGAAGTGGTATAAAATCTACCTGTGTTAAATTGTTGTGACTAGATGGAGGGTGTCTGTCTCATTTTACTACTGCTGTTTCTGAAGAAACATTCTCAGCTTCAGCTGCTGCACTCACCAATGAAAATGTCCAAGACAAACTGAGAACTGCTGAGCACAGTTGTGAAGTGCTGCTCACTGAAGGTGCAGAGAGGCTGCAGTGCAGAGACTGTTGTCTGACCTCTCAACAAAAAATAAAAAGATCTTTTTATACAAAGATCTAGTTATTTATTATCTTTAAGTCTTCTTTAAAAATCCACAAACAGGATATATCCCTTTTTTCAATCCAAACAAAAATTACAAGGTATGAGACTGTTCCTGTTACAAACAAACAGCACAATAATGCACATGCAGCAGGCGTGAGCAATAACCTTTGCATAGGTATGCATAGGTATGCAGTCATGATTTCTCCATGGAGCAGAAGTAGTACTGTGCAGAGGACTGCAAGGATGTCAGCAGACTTGGAATAACCTAACCTTCAAGTCGAGGATCATCACAGAGAGTTCAATCTACAGTGCAGCACAGAAGTAGTCTTTGCACTGGAAGACCCTGCAGTTTCTAAGACCAAAGAGGGTAGGTCAAATCAGGAGCGAACAGTGGTGCAATGGCAATTCTATGCTCCATTGTGACCACATACCCGCTCACAACGCTTGTGTATGTTTCCAGGTTGTCCATTTGTCCATCCATCCGTCTGTAGGTCCATCCATCCATCTATCTATCCCATTGTTGTGGATGCGATATCTCACTAAAGTCTAGAGGGAATTTCTTTAAATTTGGTGCAAATGATCACCTGGATTCAAGGATGAAGTGATTGCACTTTGCTGGCCAAACGTTAAAGGTCAAGGTCACCATAGGCTCACAAAACAAGAAACATCTACTGCTTTTGAACACAAACAAATATTTTTAAAGCTTCTCGCCTACTTACACAGCAATACATCATCCATTTCTGTTTGACATTTTTTGGCTCTTTAACTTGTGAACAACATTACTATAAAAAGTCATTGTTTTTGCTGTTGTGGACCCATGTGACTAGTGGTTTCATTGGAACACATGCCACTGGAATACCCCCACTCAACTGCTGTCAGAAGTCTTGAAATGAATGAAAGTTACATTTATGTTAGTGGCCTAATAAATAAATCAAAATAACAGCTACCTTAATACATTTTCTCCATTCTTCTTGTATTTGTCTCATTTTAATGTAAATATATATTTACACTATTTCATTTCCTTTTTTTGTCTGTTTTTTATTTCTTTTTTGATCCTTTATATTTGTGAGGTCTGTGAACATGGTCGCATATTGGATGATGCAATCCATCCCTAGGGTGTTACCTGTATCACAACTTGGAGGAACCAAATTTTCATGTTGAATGGAATGGTTAGTAAGAAATGGTTGGAAAGTTTTAGTCTAATTTCAGCCCACTAAGCCATCTCTGTAAGTGCACCACATGCAAGAAGCCCAGCAGAACCTCTGGGTGTGCCACAGCGAGAAGACTGTTTGACCCATGAGATCAACAGTTGTAATGTAGCCACCACACCTTCCTGCCGCACCCTGCTTCCATCTGCAGGTCTGGCAGATAGTGAGGTTGAATTCAGCCGCACCTACAAGTATTGGACTGGTTGGTTGGGATTATGATGCTCTTTCTCTAGCTGATCACAAACCCAAGGTTTCGTAAGTAGACTGTTGATAGGCCACGGCTAGCTTCATACATTGCTGAAAGAGGCATTTTTAAAAACCAAATAACTGATTCTGCTTGGTGTTCCCTTCATAGAACTGATATCAGCGAGCAAGTTTTAGAGCACAGGATATGTAGAATTACAGGATAAGTTTTGGGAGAAATATATTTGCTTACAAAATGGAATCCATCAAACAGAAAAGGTCATGAAGAACACTGGCATTAGATGATTCTGTAGAACTCAAAATTGAGTTAATTGACCAGGTCAGTCAGTGAAAATGTTTTTCATTGTTTTTTTGTTTTTTGTTTTTTGTATGGCATGTTTACGGTTATGGACAGATTGTGGTTAGAACAAATTAAACATGATTAAGGTTAGGTAGCTAAAACATTTAAAGAATAAAGACTGATGAATGTGGTTGGTGCTGAATGCAGGCATCTACTGAAAATTGTGAGGTGCGGAATCGTCCGATGTGGATGTGGCTCTTAGGGATACTGGGCTGTGCTGTACTTTGCTGTCTGTTATGGTACTTCAGAAATTGTGCCATGGAATTCTTTGGGCCTGTACCTCGGCTACCACCTTGGACTCCCTGGACGAGTTAATGAGTTCGTCCAGAAAGAGGAACACTCATTTGCTTGGTTCCCAACAGCTGCGTATCTTGCGTCCACACATTTTATGAAGGCCCGGGGTGCAAGAGATTAAATAAATGGAAGCTGCTTATATTACTCTGGATAATGATATTTAGCTTCTCGCCAACTTTCAAGTGTAAACAAAATACGCATCAGCTTTTTTGACATCTTGGATAAGGCATCATCTGACCTTGTCTTGAGAACGCCTTATCTTGCAAGTAAACTTACTTTAAATGGTCATTTCTTTTGCATTTGTTGATGTGTGGAACAGTGGTTTCATTGGAAAAATAACAACAGTGGAATGGGGGCCAATTATACGCCCTCATGTTTGAAAAAAAATTATTCTAAGTTTTATTCATACCACTTAACCTATTATCATAACATAAAAAATCAAAGTGGGAGTGAGATGCAGTGGGGAGAGAGCTTGTTCTGACCAAAATAGGAGTAAAAACAGCAAAAGTGGGAGCTGGGTGTCACTTGAGGAACTAACAACAGTGTTCAAGCCACAAATACATAAGTTGGTAAACTGACTCTGTCAGGGTGTTTTGAGAACATCTCAAGTACTTCAACCTGTGGTTAATGATTTTTTGGCCACTTGGGGGCAGCAGAAATAAGCTCCACATAACAGTGACATATTATGACCGCCTAAGTTGATGACAAGCTTGTTAGAAGATGTTTGGCTATTTACGTACCTGCAAATACAGAGCAACATTAGCATTCATATGGTGCTTTCTCCCCTCCAGCTTTAGTTGGTTTCTACCAAATCCTGAGAACACCAGCCAGTTGCTAACTTTTTCTGTCTGCTGCTGTTACTGGCCTTAAAACCAAGACTGTGAGTTAAAAGAGGCTAAAATGCTCTGTAGGGCTAAAAGGAACCTCAGGATTGGTGAAGGATTGATTAATACAAATGACTCCTGTTACATTCCATGTGGTCCTTTATAGTCATTGTTCATATTATCCTGATCCTCATGGAGAGATTCCCAAGTAAATGCTTACACTGTCTAAATTAAAACAGCCATAACATTTGGTGGATTAATACAAAAAAGGTGAAATCAGAAACACTTTCAAAAATCGTTGTAGGCTAGTAGGTGCATGGATGGAGTTGAGAGTGACACATGAACAAAGGAAAGTCAAGAATCACTCATATCTCATGGTTGTTTTGCAATGTAGCTGTTAGAGTTGAATTTCCACCTCACAAAAATACCACACAGGGGATGTGCACAATAACATGAACGCCTGCACAATCTAAAACAAGTCAGTGCAGTAGTTAACCACTCTTGGTTCCAACATGGGACAACAAGGCAAACGTTGTGTCTACACAGGAGATGCAGCGTGAGCAGCATGTTGGCAGTGCAGCAGCAGCAGCCCCTTCTGTCCTCCGTCTGTGTCTACACAGGATGCCTTCAAGTACAGCGTTGAGTGTAGGTCACTCACATTTTGGCAAAGCTCAGAGGCCAACGCACAATGCCAGCTGAATACAGTGATCTGTTGAGCTAAAAGCTAAGGTCAGCATGGTAACATTCTCCCAATGAGTGTCGAGACATTTCACAAAAAACTGAAACGGGAACCTCAGGGTGGAAGAGCAGAGTCATTGATACCATGAACATTTCTACAAAAGTTTGTTCTACAAGGCATTTCATTGTGTAAGTAAAAACTTCTGACCTGGTGCTTGATGAAATGTCAGAGGGTCCCCACAGTCAGTGGGCTTCGTCCTCTTGGGATCACAAACGTCTTTACAAAATGTTACAGCAATCAATGCAGCAGAAGTTGAGATATTTCAGTCAAGACTAAAGTGGTTGACTGACTAACATCCACAGAGCCATGCTGCTAACATAGCTAAACAAATTTTACTGAACAATGACAAGTACTCCTGTCTCTTGATTTATCTCATATCACAGATTCTTTTAGCCCCAGCAGAGGACTGACGGCCTGTAGACTGTAGAAGTTCAAATGAGGAAATCATTATCATCTTTTACAGCCACTTATGTCTTTTACCTCATTTTATTTTACGTATATATTTTTAACAGTTTAATCTCCTTTTAATCCCTCTTTTTATCCCTCTTCATTATTTGTACAGTGCTATGTAAATAAAGTTTCCTATTAAATGATCCTGATTCTTTGCTCGTCCTGTTGTTTATTAGAGATGCTTTGCCTTGTGGTGATCACCAACCAAGTTTGGGAGATTACCCACCTTTTCATTTCAAACTACATCACTGGTTGGACGAAACACCAGAGTGAGTAAGAAATTGGAAGCATGTGTTTTTTTTTGCATGTTTCATTATGTCTCAGCCTGGCATACCAACAGCCGCATTATCCTGTTACATGTTTGCACTACATTTCATTCACATGCTGCAAACAAATGTTATGATGTGCTGTCAAAGGCAGGGGGAAAGTCATGGAGCTGGTCCATGATGGGCAAGCATAAAACAAATCAATCTGAACCAAACATAATAAGCATCCTCATCAGACTGCTGGGTTTTACCTGCGGGACGCCAATATCAAACCATCTGTTTAAACTAGAAGCAGATTTTTGTGGATAGTAAGAGTTACCCCCTTTGATTGAATCAGGTCAATGAACTGAATATCAAATTTTTGATCAGAACATGGGGGTGGATAGTTTGGGGTAACGTCACCACATACTTTGTGGTGACTCACAGGCTGGAGGCTTGAGGACTGAAAAAAAGGAGGTATGGAATGACCTTATGATGTTGTAATTCAACGTAGAGCATGTCACTTTTTCTAAAAATAACAGCCAGTTCAGACTGAAATAGCAGCTCTATTTCTGTTTGGTGTTTCTGTTGGACGCCTCTGGTGCGCTCTCTACGGGGGCGTGCATGCTAGCAGGGGAGAGTGGGAGGAGGGGAGAGAATATGTTGTTTTGTTTTTCATTCTTTCCCCCTTGAAATAGGAGGGGAAATCTGGAAAAAAAAGAAGCAGGGAGCAGCCGGAAACTTCTCAATCATCCCTGCAAACTACCCACAGTTGTCTAAACCATTAAACTCCCAGTCTGAAATGAGTCTCCTCTTCCAGTGGCAAAGACAGAGTACATTCTTCTTTAGGAAAGCTGGTCATTTGTTTTAGGACTGGGGTCCCTGCTAGCTTGGCTCTACAGTATGTCATCAACGACATGCTCTAATGACTGGGAGCAAATTGATACCATTTGTCTCGGAAAGCTCCCCTCGGCCTGGAACAGGGGGTTTAAGCTTACAGCTAAGCCCTCGATGTGTTACATGATTACGACCAAGGTCAAGAATTATATCATTTTTCACTGTGATTCTTTTTGTGCAGTCCAGTTGGACACGGAGAGTTATGAATCATCGCAGCGTGAATATATTACTCATTCTCTTTAAACTGACGAAGTGCAGCCTCTTCAGCCCCTCCACCATCACCCCGATCCCCTGACACACACTCTGTGGTGCACATACAGCTGATGTACCATGTTTACAGGAACCCCTGTTTAGGCTGACTTGCCTTTAAAAGTCTCCCAGCTATAACAACTTCCTAGAGCCTTTTTCTGTCCCAAACACAGACGGAGGAATGTGTGTTTTACAAAAACAGACTAAATCTACCATGCAGGATATTAGCACACAACATAGGCTGACAGTGTGTGTATGGGGTGTACAATAACAGAACTGCATGTACTGTAGCAAAACAGGGCTACCACTCTTAGCACAGCCAGTTCAGCTCAAAACAAATGTCCACCATTAACACGTGAATACGCAACCCAGGTTTCTAAAAACGATGTTGATATAGAACACGTGAAACATAATGCTGCCTGGACTGTGCTTTTTTAGCAACAACATAAGAAGGCAATGTTTTAACTGAACTCTTCACAACCAAACACACACCTACTTACACATCCAGCAGACAGTAGCATTCATCAGTCATGTTTCAGACCAACTGACTAATGTCGGCTCTGCTTTGGTTGATGGGAGCAGAGTTACAGGAGCTAAAAGGTGCTGGTGCTGATTCTCTTTTTGTCACCTTTAATAAAGAATTCACATTTGAATCTCATTTCAACAATTCACTAAATCACTGGCTAATAATTAAACGCTGTCAGGAAACAGCTTCCTAAACCCTCCTGTTGGAACTCTTTAATTTCATCACTCTTTCTAAAATGTGACTTTATCTGCTGGTCCTGTTGTCTCTCTGTAAAACTGCCTCACCCACTGGATTACAACTGTATTTTCACTTTCTTCTTGGCCCACTGTGTAGCTGTGTTGCCCTGCTGTTGTTTTGATCTGTTGGAACAGTTTTCACAGGACATGTGGTAACTGGATCCAAAATACTGAATAATGCAACCTTAACTTTAAAGTCACAGTCCTGTGATTTAAATGTGTAACCATCTACCGTGACCAGCTGTCACTCTTTTAGGTCAAAATATTTCTTAGGTAATCCAGGCAGAAAATGTGTTCTCAAATTATGACTGTGTAAATGTATTTTGAAGGTGACTTGGCTGGAATATGGGGTAAATTCCAGGGATTATGGTTACAACAATGTCAAACCATTTCAGTAGTCAATAGTGAAGAGTTTATTTTCAGCTGAAGCTTGATTTGTTTTCTTTCGTGAGTCAAATAACAAGCGTCTGGCTTGAGGACCCTGCACTGTTATGTACTGTATATGTACCTTCTGCAATCTCATCCTTCACGCTCTTAGCACATCTCCACATCAGTTTCACAACAGCCCTTTCTCAAATTCTCTCTCTCTGAATATATTGCTGCAGACATCTTCTCATTAATAAAGATGCCAGTTGAGAAAATAAAGCTTATTTTTTAGCCGTAACACCATCCGTTGTGTCGAAGCGGCACAGTCTGCGATTATTTAGTCTATATTATGAGAAATATTGACGTGAAACTCCATCACCTGGTTCAAATATGAGCGCCTGCCTCTGCCAGTGCTCGTCTGAAAGAGAACGTTCAGATGCCAATTGAATGACGAACTCCCCATTGAGATGGTCCGATGACAGGATTAGATTGACTTGAAAGCTTGGAGGGGTTCATGTCTGGGTTTGTGTGTGCCAAAAATGCGATATTGCCAGACGTGTAATCACTGTATGGATGTTACATTGTGGCTGGATTCATGCTGTGCACTAGGTCAGCACCACAGAGTTGGATCTGAACAAGTCGGCAGTGGCACTTCTTGCTCTAAAGCGTGATCCCTCAGTGATCTCATCGCTAATGATAACTGACTCAACTCCAAACATTAGTGGGGTGAGAGATTAAAACGCTACAAGGCACCTACAGTGCAGCTACAGTAAACCAGGTCCATGATGTAATGTTTCTCAAAAGCAACAGGGCGAGGTCTAAACACATGAAAGTCCAGGGCCAATTGGAAACAGATTTGACCTGACAAGTGTGATTGTTGCCTGTTGTTTCAAGACAAGACCTGTGTGTGTGTGTGTATGTGTGTGTGTGTGAGAGAGAGAGAGAAAGAGAAAGAGAGAGAGAGAGAGAGAGAGAGATAGTGCTGGGGAGTTACGTGGCGGGCCTCAAATTTCTTTTTACCATCCATGAAATCCACAAACACTGCGCAGCCAGGGGAGTCTTAAGAGATGGAGATGAGCCTCGAGGTGCAGCTGATGAACGTGCAGGACCAGCCAAGCAACATAAAAAGAGAGATCTGTGTAGCCATTGAAGTGAATTTAGAGCAGTTGTTTCTAATTAGGTCCGGCTCCTGGGATCAGCCCAGAAGATACGTTCCTCCTGAACGTCTCTGCTTCTATAAACAACCCTCCTCTGGTGCTTGAGCTGACTGGGGCCTCAGACCTGGCCCCCAATGCTTACCTATGCCAAGAAGTCTGCGAGGCCTCACTGCTTGATGAACTTTTGACTAATAATCATACATGGAATATTTGTTAATGACGTACAGAAAAAATCCACAAAGAACATTCTATCAGAGTAGATCAGTATTCATTTTGGCACCTTTCTGTGATTTATTGTATTTTAGTTTTCAGTCACATTCATTTCATTTCATTTTTGTTAGTCATAGTCAACAACTAAAGACATTTCAGTTTTTGTCAGCAAGATCTAGGTCTCATTTTGTTGTGCATTTTTCATTTTTATGTCCTATAAACTTTCTGAGGCTTCAGCTGCTGCCATCTTTGTTGTGTACAGCTGCCATGTTTACAGGTGCCTCTCTCAAATATCACAAGGTCAACAGATAAAGTCAGGGTTCACTCTCAGTAGTGTCCATGTCACTCTGCACTGCAGTAACACAATGAAAACACTGTCCTCAGTAAATCAGTCAATCATATCCAAACTCTGCTAACATGAGAGATAGCTGACTGACAGTAGCTTTAGCATTTCCGCCATATCCCCAGCTGTTTGAACAGTTCAAACTGTTTTGCTGCCACTTCTTGTCTAACTGTCTAATATTTAGTCCATAATTCTTTCACATAACCGTTTACTTTGTTTGCTAACCTGTCATGCATTTTGTTTACTTTTTATTTAGTCTTAGTCTTGTTTTCGTCGTGAAAAACGGGCGACAGTTAATATTTTTCTTCATAGTTTTTGTTGATGACTGGAGTAGAAGAGAGCAGCACATGTTGGAGCTGGAATCCAGAGACGCTGCGTCATAACTGGGTAATAGGACAGTCATCTTTCACAAAGTGGTGCTTCAAGTGCTTGCATTTTATTCATCATGCCAGCAGCCTCCTGTCTCTCTTCCCCTCATTTCTCACCCTTCAGTCTCACTCCTTAACATTTTCTCCTCGTTTCTCTCAACTCCTTCACTTCCACCGTAACCTTTCTCTCTTCTACACAAGGACTAATCGCCACCTCTCCCCCTGAGTTAGAAAAACAAGTTCACCTTTGCATTATCACCCCAAACGTCTGCTCGAGCTATTATCATCTTCTTAAGTTACCTATTCAAAGCCTGCAGTTATGAATCTTAATACTGCATGCCTTTGAAGCCAGTATCACAATACATACTTTAGTGAAATGTCTTCATCCTTTTCTACCACACTTTGATCACTAAGTAGGAGTGAAGCAGAAAAACTGTTACAAGAGCTTGAAATTGGACAAGTCAAGCAGAGGACAGGCAAGGTTTGCAATCCTTTATGAATGACACAGCACAATATTATTTCACGGTTATTTATGTTTTAGCTCTGTTATTCCAGATTGCTTTGCTTTATAAAGCCGAAGTTCTGAATAAAAAGGAGCCAGATACATACAGTATTCTAATTCTCTTATAAATTAGCTTCAGTCTGCTCCTGACGGGGAAGATGAGAGAAGATATATTGCATAACTCACACTGACTGGTCGGTGGAGGCTTGATACAGCAGTGGGTTAATCCTGATCCAGCGAGGGGGTGTCCTCACCCGGCCCTGCTGCCGCTCCACATGTACAACTCTAACCGTGTGTGTGTGTTTGTGTGTAAAGCAACGTGTTCTCTCCTCCCAGCGGTCTGAGCCACTCTTTAAGGCTATTTATAATCTGGGTTTTTGTTTGCAGACTGGGTTGTTACCTCCACTCGCTTATCTCGGAGTTATTTGATAAAGTAGTGAGGTCATTGGATAAGAGTGATTTCCACAAAATGAGCGTGCAGCGACTGGAAATTGATGAGTTCCAGTGGCTCAATGGCTTGGTAATCATTCAGACAGGCTTAACCACTCCTTCATTTTATCTGCCTTGATCTCAGACTGTTTGTTCACCCATCCACGATATCTCAGGTTGTAGAAACTGGACTCACCAGTGACAGATGTTTTGCCTCTGTCATCCTGTTGGTTTCCTTGTTAAACAGTTTTCAATGTGTCTGTTGGAATTCACTGTGTAGGTTAAACCTGACATTATGAAGATTTTCCCCTAATCTGTAACATGAAAATAGTTCATGTAGGATCATGTAGATACTACATATAAGTGCTGGTGATTTACCACAGATTGATATTTACTGACATTCTGTAACTAATGAAACCAAATTAAAGCTGCATTGATTAGTTTTCTGTGGCCACTTGGCAGCAAAATTCCCCCAGCCGGTCTGAATAAAAACAAGCTATACGTCCCACATGTCTGACTTCTAATAGTCTTTTAAAGTAGTTAAACATAGCTAATGTGTTAGCAAACTATTCCCTATTTACTCATCCAGTAGACACATAGAGTCACATTAGCATGCTTCTGGGTACATGTTTCTGGTCACTTTACAAATGCTGCCTATACTCACCCTCCTTTTAGCTCTGTTTTTGTTTTCATCAACTCCTGAGAAAAATATCAAGCTCTTTAGCTGCTAAATGCTCCACGATGTTCAGTCGCTAGATGCTAATTTAGTCTGACTTTTGTCTAACAGCTGATTACTGCAGCTAGAAATTGGGGTTGATGAGAGAGACTGATCCAAAACATTAAAGTTACAGGCCATGAGTGTTTGTCACTACAAACTGTCACAGAACATGCAGTCATTTCACTCAGTAGAAAAATCTAAATATTCATTAGTGCAGCTTTAAATTGTGGAAGTGTAGATATTTTAGCATTTTCACCACACACAGCATTACCTACTTGACTTGGTCAACTCATGTACTGTTTATTACTGGGCACTGTATATTCAAAATACATAACAGTTTGAGTTCAGTCTTAGTTATTAGATTAGTTTTTATTTATATATTTCATTTTACTCTAGTAATTCTTCAGTTAGCACAACTAACTACACTTTTTGTTGTTGTTGTTTCTATTTTTCCAACAATTACTACTAGATTTCATAGTTCTCTCTGGAAAACTGTTGGGGATGATTAGGACTTATAAAAGTAAATCCTTACCATTTCTTTTTCTATCACGAAGGTCTAAATGCTCCCTCCACACTGCCAGGAATGAAATTCTGGTGTCAAACTATTGAATCCTGGTGGAAAAATACTAAGTATATAATGACTGGAATCAGCCTGTAAAATATGTGTAACTGTAGAAAAACTGTGCCAGGTTGCAAATGTTACTGAGGACATGACCTTGGTGTCCTCAGTGGTAGCTGTGGCTCTGCTTACCCACCTCCTCCTTCAGTGTTCTCTGCAAATTTGTTTCATGATTTATGAGACTTGGCTGCTTTGACAATGTAATTTCCCACTGAGATTAATAAATTGTTTTATTCTATATCTATTTATAAATCTATCTGTGTTTATTGCCATGTTTTGGATAAAAATATAATTACAAATAGCTAAAATAGCAAATAGAATACTTTTCCTCTTGTACAATCGAGTGATTTTACTTTTCAAAGAAAAAGTTTGACAGACAGTCCAGCTCCTGGGAAAAGTGGCGTTGCAGCAGGGTGGAAGGCATTAAGAGCTTTCAGCAACGCCCTGAGGCAGGCTCATGTGATACCCTGTAAGAGAAGGGCTAATATTTTACAGTCAGCTTGGTATTTACCAGAAGCTTGTATCGTTCACCTCAGATCAAGACCAAAGTATCAAAACATTCTGAGGATGAGCAATGAACCTGCTTCTCAGCTCTCTTCCGAGGACAAGGCTCCTTTACTTATCAACGGGGGGTTCAGTGGTTGGCCATGTGGCGTACGAAGAGAAACACGTAGATGTCAAAATCTGGGGGGTAAAACTGTTGTCTTACATTACGTTGAAGTTAGGCATCTAAATGTGACACCACAGAACTCTATGAGCCACAGCCGTGACGTAATCCATGATACATAGCAATAAAATGTAGAAAATCCTCTTTTGTAAAACATGAGAGGGAGAAGGCAACTTGTTTGATTGATGGAATTGTTACAGAGTCTACTTAACAATCCTCTAAATTTAGATCTGATTTCGTATCCCTGTTCTGAGCATAGAGTTCTGGCCCGCAACCCAGGCATTACCTCAGCCGTGGAGCTTTGAGTGAGTGCGGTGTGCTTGAAGACTGGGCAGAGAGGCTGCTGTCATCCAGTCGTAATAGCAACTATTGGTATGTTGAACTGAGCCCAGCCTGGAGTGTAATGGCAAAACAAGCACAATTGTTCACATCCAGATATATTATTCCTGCTGCTGCAAACTGAAAACATGCTCATGTTTGCGCCGGCCTGTTCACACAGGGAGGTAAAGAGAGCCAGAAGGAGCCAGGTGGTCTGGGTTTCCTCAAAGTCTCTCTTTCACTCATATATCTTTATTTGCATTTTGACAAATGTTCCTGTTATTGTGAATAAAGTGCCGTGCATTGAGTCCACATTATAAGCTGTAGATTGGTGTCAGAGAAAGAAGAAAGAAGAGATGATGACATACACCTTTATTAAGCTTTAACATGGAGCAGAATCATTGGGCACTGAGTGGTTGAAAACAGTGTTTTACCATATTTCAGCTTGTTCTGTTTCTATCTTTAATGTTTTGCTCGAGTCTTACTGCTCGTGAAAGGAGAGTGAATATTGGAGTTATGTTGCCTCTAAATATTTTGGTCATGTTTACCGTGTTCACAGAAAGAGTCCATATGAACGCCTCCCTCCTGTGGGATTCATGACCTTGGACCTTGGAATTTTCTGAAAGCTCAGAGTTGTGACGTGTTTGCTGATGTTTTCAGAAATGGTGGAGGCCATGGAAGGTCATTTTTCATTGGATGGTAAGTTCATAAATAATTACATCTAAGGAAAATGTTGATATTCCCAATGGCCACATTTCTTCCTTCTGTCATTATGCCTTTGCATTTCCTGCATCGCGTTTCCTGCCTGCTAGCTTGCTACACTGTTAGCCTCTGTGGTTTTAGACGCTTACAGTAACGCTAATATTAGCGTCCATGTTGCTGCTGCCTTGCCGCGGTGATCTCATGACTTAACCACTTGAATTCCAAGCATACCATGGACACTTCCTGTGTCATAACCACCAGGTCCATTTGAAGGCAGCGTTACATTCACCAGGTAAGTTACAGTCACATGATTGAAAATGGATCTTAATGTTGCTTCCTGTCTGCTGGTTGTGTAAACAAGGAAGTGTTTGCTAACACATTAATCATAACAGCTTTAAGAGGTGATAATGTTGGACTTACAACTTGTCGCCCCAAGTGGCCAAAACGTTTAGAGGATGATTCTAGTTTACTACAACTTTATATTTTGGTTTTGGTTGATTCAGTAATCACAAGCTTGTATTACCACATTAATTGCTGAGACTTGGGAAAGAGGTGACATCAGGTTGCCCCTCTTCCAAACATAACTGGAAGGTTAAAAAAAGCTAACGGTGAAATTATTACCCAAACTGCAGGTTGCAAATATCCGTCACAGTTTGCAGACTGATTTCCTGGTTCAGCTTCAGCCTACCACACACAGCATGGTTGTTTGCACATACAGTTTTCTTGTGAGATTAAATAAAGTGGTTTAGATAATTAAGCTAAAACGTTAGCTCATTTACACGTTAGACTGTCTGTGATTTTTGTCGTGACAATTTTTATGATGGTTGTGTTAGTGCATTCCCAGATCTCAGCAGTTACTTTGGTTAAAACAATGTTATCATAACCGATCGAAACGATGGCCAAAACTATTTAAATAAGACCAAAGTGGTAATAAATCAGAATTATCCTTAAACTGTGTGGATTTGGACCCCTGATGTTCTTCCTTACACCGACTGAACCATGCTGCCTCCCACAGACTCGACCCAAACCCACTAACTAAACACAGATGCCAGAGTCTCTCCACAGCGTGTATTAATACCTTTAGCAGGGACTCTAACGACAC